>CM059818.1:49937489-49954989 GCA_030435695.1 Brachymystax lenok tsinlingensis
ATCTTTGTTTGTACCATAGTCACTGTACCGGATCATCCACACTGAGAAGACACAACATCATGTATCCTCTGGACATGTGTAGTCAACAGAGGACTGAAAACAGAAGAGTTGGTTACACACATAGTGATTTAAAGATGACCTAAAACCCTTTATAAAGAGTTACCACTATGACAAACACTTGACCAGAGTCATTGCTCAGCCTTCAAATTGTTAAATTAATTGTTGTGCTCCCAATAAAATGTTATGCTGTGCTTCAGTCTACTAAGCCACCCAGAGGGACTCATTCACAGCATCAACTGGGGGCATGTAGAAATATCAAGCAGATTTCAGTGTTTGTGTGTGCCTGCATGCGTGATTGTGTTTTTGTGTCGGTGTGTGTGTTTGTGTGTGTGCGTGTGTGCGTGTGTGTGTGTGTGTGTGTGCGCGTTTGTGTGTCGGTGTGTGGAATCTGGAGAATAATAAAGAAAAGAACAGAAAAACATTGTAAAGAACTTTGTTAGGTTTCTGTTTCAACATGGAAGGAATCATAGTGAAAATACACTAAGCATTTGTTCCTTTTTTTTGACACCCAACAACACAGGGAACTCACACAAGACTCTCCCTTAAAGAACACAATGCTCCTGCTGGATTCACACACCCACACACACACACACACACACACACACACACACACACACACACACACACACACACACACACACACACACACACACACACACACACAAGCAAACACGCACACACACACACACACACCCACACACACACACACACACACACACACACACACACACACACACACACACACACACATTGGAGACACTGTTGCTGCATTTGCACCGGGAGGAGAGCAGAGGGAAAATGTTTACCTAGCTATGTGATTGAAACTACAGTACCGTGACGTCAGTAGCATTCCATTTACAGATAAACACACACACGCACGCACACACACACAAACATACACACGCACACACGCACCCACACAAACATGCACGCACACACACACGAACACGTGCACACGCACACACACACGTACGAACACAAACACACACACACACACGGCTACTACGACAGTCCTGAAATAGTTTGTGGCCTATAAAAGAACAGACTGTATATTTTCAAGCTGAGAAATGTTATTCAACAAAGCATAAACTGTTCCTATCCCATCCTGTGCACAGCTGTTTCATTTACAATGAAGGAAGGATACAAACGTCAAATGTAACTGTAATCTTGAACAGAGGTCTTTGTATTTTTGTGAAGTCTTAGTAATTGCTATGTCATATAATACATGGAATGGCGCTTTTGGAAAGACGTTTTACGATCCCGTAACCAGTTGTGCTATTGTGTGTGTTTTTTTTCACGTTATCTGTAACTTATTTTGTTCATAATGTTTCTGCCACCGTGTCTTATGACCGAAAAGAGCTTCTGGATACCAGGACAGCGATTACTCACCCAGTACTGGAGGAATTCTTCTTCAACAAGTCAGACGGGAAGGATTTACTCCGGACCCCTGACAAGGCCCTCATCCCCGTCATTCGCAGGAGAAAAAGACGGAGATATCGTGGACGACGTTCCGGGTGCCTTGTAATAATCCGACGCCGAGAGGGTGATCTACCTTTACCATCGGTCCTATTAGCCAACGTACAATCAATCGATAATAAAATAGACAAACTAAGAGCACGTATATCCTACCAACGGGACATTAAAAACTGTAATATCTTGGCTGAACGACGACATGACTAACATGCAGCTGGCGGATTTTAAGCTTTTTCGGCAGGATAGAACAGCGGCCTCTGGTAAGACAAGGGGCGGCGGCCTATGTATATTTGTAAACAACAGCTGGTGCACGAAATCTAAGGAAGTCTCGAGGTTTTGCTCGCCTGAGGTAGAGTATCTCATGATAAGCTGTAGACCACACAATTTTCCAAGAGAGTTTACATCTGTATTTTTCGTAGCTGTCTATATACCACCGCAGACCGATGCTGGCACTAAGACCGCACTCAATGAGCTGTATTCGGCCATAAGCAAACAGGAAAACATTCATCCAGAGGTGGCGCTCCTACTTGCCGTGGACTTTAATGCAGAGAAATTCAAATCAGTATTACCTCATTTCTATCAGCATGTTAAATGTGCAACCAGAGGGACCACTTTTACTCCACACACAGAGACGCGTACCAAGCTCTCCCTCGCCCTCTATTTGGCAAATCTGACCATAATTCTATCCTCCTGATTCCTGCTTACAAGTTAAAACCAAAGCAGGAAGCACCAGTGACTCTGTCAATAAGAGGTCAGATGAAGCAGATGCTAAGCTACAGGACTGTTTTGCTAGCACAGACTGGAATATGTTCCAGGATTCTTCCGATGGCATTGAGGAGTACACCACATCAGTCACTGGCTTCATCAATAAGTGCATCGATGACGTTGTCCCCACAGTGACCGTGCGTACAAACCTCAACCAGAAGCCATGGATTACAGTCAACATCCGCACTGAGCTGAAGGATAGAGTTGCCGCTTTCAAGGAGTGGGACTCTAACCCAAAGCTTACAAGAAATCCCGCTATGCCCTCCAATGAACCATCAAACAGGCAAAGCTTCAATACAGGACTAAGATTGATTCGTACTACACCGGCTCCGACGCTCATCGGATGTGGCAGGGCTTGCAAACTATTACAGGCTACAAAGGGAAGCACAGCCACGAGCTGCCTAGTGACACTATACTCGCTTTGAGGTAAGTAACACTGAAACAGGCAAGAGAGCACCAGCTGTTCTGGACGACATTGTGATCATGCTCTTCGTAGCCGATGTGAGTAAGACCTTTAAACAGGTCAACATTCACAAGGCCTCAGGGCCAGACGGATTACCAGGACGTGTACGCCGAGCACGCGCTGGCCAGCTGGCAAGTGTCAAACTATCCCTGACCGAGTCTGTATTACCAACATGTTTCAAGCAGACCAGCATAGTCCCTGGACCTAAGAACACTAGTGTAACCTGCCTAAATGACTACCGACCTGTAGCACTCACGTCTGTAGTCATGAAGTGCTTTGAAGGGCTGGCCATGGCTCACATCAACACCATTATCCCAAAAACCCTAGACCCACCTAAATTTGCATTCCGCCACAACAGATCCACAGATGATGCAATCTCTATTGCACTCCACACTGCCCTTTCCCACCTGGACAAAAGGAACACCTATGTGAGAACACTATTCATTGACTACAGCTCAGCGTTCAACACCATAGTGCCCTCAAAGCTCATCAATAAGCTAAGGACCCTGGGACTAAACACCTCCCTCTTCAACTGGATCTTGGACTTCCTGACGGGTCGCCCCCAGGTGGAAAGGGTAGGGAACAACACATCCGCCACGTTGATCCTCAACTTGGGGGCCCCTCAGGGGTGGGTGCTCAGTCCCCTCCTGTACTCCCTGTTCACTCATGGCTGCATGGCCAGGCATGACTCCAACACCATTATTAAGTTTGCCGGTGACACTACAGTGGTATGCCTGATCACCGACAATGATGAGACAGCCTATAAGGAGGAGGTCAGAGACCTGGCCGTGTGGTGCCAGGACAAACACATCTCCCTCAACGTGATCAAGACAAAAGAGATGATTGTGGACTACAGGAAAAGGAGGACCGACCACGCCCATTCTCATCGACGGAGTTGTAGTGGAGCAGGTTGAGAGCTTCAAGTTCCTTGGTGTCCACATCACCAACAAACTATCATTGTCCAAGCACACTAAGACAGTCTTGAAGAGGGTACAATAAAGCCTATTCCCCCTCAGGAGATTGAAAAGATTTGACATGGGTCCTCAGATCCTCAAAATGTTCTACAGCTGCACCATCGAGAGCATCCTGACGAGTTGCATCACTGCCTAGTATGGCAACTGCTCGGCCTCCGACCGCAAGGCACTACAGAGGGTAGTGCGTACGGCTCAGTACATCACTGGGCCAAGCTTCCTGCAATCCAGGACCTCAATACCAGGCGGTGTCAGAGGAAGGCCCTAAAAATTGTCAAAGACCCCTGCCACCCTAGTTATAGACAGTTCTCTCCGCGACCGCACAGCAAGCGGTACCGGAGCGCCAAGTCGAGGTCCAAAAGGCTTCTTTAACAGCTTCTACCCCCAAGCCATCAGACTCCTGAACAGCTAATCAAAGGGCTACCCAGACCGCTCTATTACACTGCTGCTACTCTCTGTTTATAATCTAAGCACAGTCACTTTAACTCTACCTACATGTACATATTACCACAATTACCTTGACTAACCGGCGCCCCTGCACATTGACTCTGTACCGTTACCCCCTGTATACAGCCTCGCTTGTTATTTTACTGCTGCTGTTGCTGTTTAATTATTTGTTACCTATATTTTCTATTTTCAAACGTATCTATTTTTTACTTATCACTTTTTTTTTCTGAAAGTATTGTTGGTCAAGGGCTTGTAAGTAAGCATTTCACTGTAAGGTCTACACCTATTGTATTCGACGCATTTGACAAATAACATTTTGATTTGATTTGAAGCACATGGTGTAATACCACCTTTGTTTAGGTGAAGCACATGGTGTACAACCCACAGGCATCTGTACAGTGAATCTTTCATATTCTTCTTCTTCTTTTTCTTCTTCTACTCCTTCTTCTTGTTCTTCTTCTTCTTCTCCTTCTTCTTCTTGTACTTCTTCTTCTTCTACTCCTTCTTCTTCTTCTTCGTCTTCTTCTTCTTATAATTTTCTTTCTATGTACAACAAAATGGTTGATTTCTTTATCAAAGCCCTAATTTTATAAACAGTGCATACCGATAACACAAATCTACAATGTTACTATATTTATATACACACTATCGTCCTTCTCTGTTATTGTGATTAACAAAATGATTCTTTCTTTATCCTCACCGGCTCCAGCAGCAGAGGTGACTGTTTTGGAGAGCCTGGCGTGCCCAAAGTAAAATGCCTCCCATTTAGGCCCAGAAAATGGGATATGCATATAATTAGTACCATTGGATAGGAAACACTCTGCATTTTCCAAAACTGTTAACCATTTGTCTGTGGGTCAATCAGAACGCATTTGGCAGGCAAAACCCTGAGGAATCTCTGTCCTGGAAAAAGTCATTCTGACACATTGCTCATTTTGGCACCCCTCCCTATTGAAAATGACCATATATAGGCATATGTTTGGAATTCAGGAAGCTTCCTTGTGATGTCACCAGCCTCTGGACAGTGTTTTCCTCCATTTTGGGTGAGTAATCGCAGAGAAAACGAGAATACCATGCGGTGTCCTCTTTGTGAAAACTAGTCACGGCGTAGCGTGCAGAAGTCACGGAGCTTCTGTTTTATCGTCGTTATTGATCAGTTTATATTCCGGCTGATTTATAATAGTAAATATACGTAAAGGTGTTGCTAAGGAAACATTTAAAACTAAGTTTGATTGTTTTGGACAAGTTTATAGGTAACATTTGAACGAGTTGGCGCTGCGTTTCAAAAAGAGTAATGGAGGCTGTCGTTTTGCATGAACCAAATGGAGGATTTATGGATAAAAGACGTTACTTTTTCTAACAAAAGAACCATGGATTGTCTTCGTTGGACACTTAGGAAGACCTCAGCAGAAGTTCTTCAACAGGTAATTACTTTGTTTTCGCTGTGAAATGTGTTATGTGTGTGCCATGATTGCTAATCGATACATGGCTATTGGAAAATATGTGAGGTGCTACCCTCAAACAAATGAATGTGCTGCTTTCGCCGTCAAGCCTTTTTGAAATCTGACAACGCTGTGATATTGCCTAGAAACAGAGCTTTTGATGAGTATGGAACACTTGTATATAGCTGGATGTTTAATAATTCAATTTTCGGATTTTAAATCTGGCGCTACAGGTTTTCGCTGGTAGTGTCGGGATGATCCCCGCTAGCGACCCACTGGTATTTGAGTCGTTATCAACTTCTGTTTTACGCAGACGAAAACCACCAACAGATTATCTTATAAAGACATTTTAGGACAACAAACTCTAACAGCTATTTATCTACTGAGCATACAAAACATCTCTCTCTCTCTCTCTCTCTCTCGCTTTCTCTCTATTTCTTTCTCATGCTGCAGCTAAAGAAACAGTCATGTTGAGTCAGAGATCTTTGTCTCTTAGTTTTCACCTCCTGCACCACAGTATAGTGAAAGAGCAAGACCATCTTGCTACCATACAACAGGAACCACAGGGATTACTGGGCTTGAGCTGGGATCATAGAGTTGGACAGAGGGGAATACTTTCCACAAAGCCTGTTTCAGTATGGCAGTGGTGAAAAAGTAAAGAAACAATAACAGAAAATTATTCAAAAGTGAAAGTCACCCAGTAAAATCCTACTTGAGTCAAAGTCTAAAAGTATTTGGTTTAAAATGTACTTAAGTGTCACGATCTCCGTGAGGGACAGACCAAGGCGCAGCGAGGTATCCAGTATACATGCTTTATTTAATACACGTAACTGAGTCAAAACATCAAAACGTATGAAAAACGAAGATCGTAACATAAAAATAACAAACAAACAAAGCTATGTACAAACAATAACCCACAAACCCCTAGTGAAAACAACAAACATATATATGGTTCCCAATTAGAGGTAACGACACTCAGCTGCCTCTAATTGGGAACCATTACCCCAACATAGAAATATATAACCTAGAACAGAAAAACCCTACACCAAAACAAAACTAAACACTCCAGCCTGTCTTCTCAGGCCTGGACGTGACAGTACCCCCTCCACACCAAAAGTCCATTGAGGGGGGTCTTCGGGTGGGCCGTCCTGTCCCAGGTGGCGGCTCCGGTGCCGGCCGTGCTGGCTCGGGGTCCCACACCGGAGGCCCTGGGCTATTTGCCGGAACAGTTAGTTTTGGACTGGGGACCCTCTCTGGAGGTTCCGGACTGGGGACCTTCTCTGGAGGCTCCGGACTGGGGACCTTCTCTGGAGGCTCCGGACTGGGAACCTTCTCTGGAGGCTCCGGACTGGGAACCTTCTCTCGAGGTTCCGGACTGGGAACCTTCTCTCGAGGTTCCGGACTGGGAACCTTCTCTCTGTCGACGCGCACTGGGACTCTGGTGCGGGGAGCAGGAACGGGCCGTACTGGACTCATGACGCGCACTGGGACTCTGGTGCGGGGAGCAGGAACGGGCCGTACTGGACTCATGACGCGCACTGGGACTCTGGTGCGGGGAGCAGGAACGGGTCGTGCTGGTTCACGGCGCGCACAGGGATCCTGGAACGTGGAACAGGGACAGGACGTGCTGAGTCCACGACGGGCACAGGGATCCTGGAGAGGGGAACAGGGGCAGGACGTGCTGAGTCCACGACGGGCACATGGATCCTGGAGCGTGGAACAGGGACAGGACGTGCTGAGTCCACGACGGGCACAGGGATCCTGGAGCGTGGAACAGGGACAGGGCGTGCTGGGTCCACGGCGGGCACAGGGATCCTGGAGCGTGGAACAGGGACAGGGCGTGCTGGACTCTCTAAGCGCACAGGGGCCTGGTGCCGGAGCCGAACAGGACGTGCTGGACTCTCCTAGCGCACAGGGCCTGGTGCGCCGAGCCGAACAGGACGTGCTGGACTCTCTAAGCGCATAGGGGGCCTGGTGCGCGGAGCCGAACAGGACGCGTGCTGGACTCTGCGCACAGGCCTGGTGGCCGGGAGTGCTGGACTCTCTAGCGCACAGGGGGCCTGGTGCGAGGAGCCGGAACAGGACGTGCTGGACTCTCTAAGCACACAGGGGGCCTGGTGCGCGGAGCAGGGACTGGACGTACTGGGCTTTCTAAGCATACAGGGGACCTGGTGCGTGGAGCCGGTACTTCTCTCCCCGGCTGTTCACTCACCCTTGCCTCATGGATGATGGTAGCTGGAATGTCACGCACTGGGCTGTGGATATACAAACATATATATGGTTCCCAATTAGAGGTAACGACACTCAGCTGCCTCTAATTGGGAACCATTACCCCAACATAGAAATATATAACCTAGAACAGAAAATACCCTACACAAAAACAAAACTAAACACTCTAGCCTGTCTTCTCAGGCCTGGACGTGACATTAAGTATCAAAAGTAAATGTAATTGCTCAATTATACTTAAAGTAGATTATAAAAATTCAAGTAGATTATAAATAATTTCAAATTCCTTATATTAAGCAAACCACGAGGCACCATTTTCTAGTTTTTTAAATTGACGTTTAGCCAGGGGCACGCTCCAATACTCAGACATCATTTACAAATAAAGCCTGTGTTTAGTCCACCAGATCAGAGGCAGTAGAGATGACCAGAGATGTTCTCTTGATAAGTGTGTGAATTAGACCATTTTCCTGTCCTGCTAGGCATTTTTAATAAAAAAAAATATTTAACCTTTATTCCACTAGGCAAGTCAGTTAAGAACAAATTTCTATTTACACTGACGTTCTACGAAATAGTCAACTGAATGGGACTTCCTACGTATATATACTTACAGTTGAAGATGGAAGTTTACATACACGTTAGCCAACTACATTTAAACTCAGTTTTTCACAATTCCTGGCATTTAATCCTAGTAAAAATTCCCTGTCTTAGGTGAATTAGGATCACCACTTTATTTTAAGAATGCGAAATGTCAGAATAATAGTAGAGTGAATGATTTTCAGCTTTTATTTCTTTCATCACATTCACAGTGGGTCAGAAGTTTAAATACATTCAATTAGTATTTGGTAGCATTGCCTTTAAAATTGTTTAACTTGGGTCAAACTTTTCGGCTAGCCTTCCACAAGCTTCCCACAATAAGTGGGGTGAATTATATCCCATTCATCTTGACAGAGCTGGTGTAACTGAGTCAGGTTTGTAGGCCTCCTTGCTCGCACACACTTTTTGCAGTTCTGCCCACAAATTTCTATAGGATTGAGGTCAGGGCTTTGTGATGGCCACTCCAATACCTTGACCCTGTTGTCCTCAAGCCATTTTGCCACAACTTTGGAAGTATGCTTGGGGTCCTTGTCCATTTGGAAGGCCCATTTGCGACCAAACTTTAACTTCCTGTCTGATGTCTTGAGATGTTGCTTCAATAGAACCACATAATTTTTCTTCCTCATGATGCCATCTATTTTGGGAAGTGCACCAGTCCCTCCTGCAGCAAAGCACCCCCCCGTGCTACACGGTTGGGATGGTGTTCTTCAGCTTGCAAGCCTCACCCATTTTTCCTCCAAACATAACGATGGTGATTATGGCCAAACAGTTCTATTTTTATTTAATCAGACCAGTGGACATTTCTCCAAAAAGTGCGATCTTTGTCCCCATGTGCAGTTGCAAACCGTATTCTGGCATTTTTTATGGCGGTTTCAGGTTATGTCGATATAGGTTCTCGTTTTACTGTGGATATAGATACTTTTGTACCTGTTTCCTCCAGCATCTTCACAAGGTCCTTTTTTGTTGTTCTGGGATTGATTTGCACTTCTCGCACCAAAGTACGTTCATCTCTAGGAGACGAGACAGAACGCGTCTCTTTCCTGAGCGGTATGATGGCTGCGTGGTACAATGGTGTAGATACTTGCGTACTATTGTTTGTACAGATGAATGTGGTACCTTAAGGCGTTTGGAAATTTCTCCCAAGGATGAACCAGACTTGTGGAGGTCTTGGCTGATTTCTTTAGATTTTCCCATGATGTCAAGCAAAGAGGCACTGAGTTTGAAGGTAGGCCTTGAAATACATCCACAGGTACACCTCCAATGGACTCAAATGATGTCAATTAGCCTATCAGAAACTTCTAAAGTCATGACATAATTTTCTGGAATTTTCCAAGCTGTTTAAAGGCACAGTCAACTTAGTGTATGCAAACTTCTGACCAACTGGCATTGCGATACAGTGAATTATAAATTATAATTATAATAGTCTGTAAACAATTGTTGGAAAAATTACTTTTGCCATGCACAAAGTAGATGTCCTAACCGACTTGCCAAAACTATAGTTTGTCAACAAGAAATTTGTGGAGTGGTTGAAAAACGAGTTTTAATGACTCCAACCTAAGTGTATGTAAACTTCCGACTTCAACTTTATATATATATATATACACACTACCGTTCAAAAGTTTGGGGTCACTTAGAAATGTAATTGTTTTTGAAAGAAAAGCACAGTTTTTTGTCCATTAAAATAACATAAAATTGATCAGAAATACAGTGTAGACATTGTTAATGTTGTAAATGACTATTGTAGCTGGAAACGGCAGATTTTTTATGGAATATCTACATATGCGTACAGAGGCCCATTATGAGCAACCATCACTCCTGTGTTCCAGTGGCATGTTGTGTTAGCTAATCCAAGTTTATCATTTTAAAAAGCTAATTGGTCATTAGAAAACCCTTTTGCAATTATGTTAGAACATATGAAAACTATTGTCCTGACTAAAGAATCAATAAAACTGGCCTTCTTTAGACTAGTTGAGTATCTGGAGTATCAACATTTGTGGGTTCGATTACAGGCTCAAAATGTCTAGAAACAATGAACTTTCTTCTGAAACTCGTCAGTCTATTCTTGTTCTGAGAAATGAAGGCTATTCCATGTGAGAAATTGCCAAGAAACTGAAGATCTCATACAACGCTGTGTACTACTCCCTTCACAGAACAGTGCAATTTGGCTCTAACCAGAATAGAAAGAGGAGTGGGAGGCCCCGGTGCACAACTGAGAAAGAGGACAAGTACATTAGAGTGTCTAGTTTGAGAAACAGATGCCTTTCAAGTCCTCAACTGGCAGCTTCATTAAATAGTACCCGCAAAACACTAGTCTCAACGTCAACAGTGAAGAGTCGACTCCGGGATGCTGGCCTTCGAGAATGTATTTAATCCATTTTAGATAAGGCTGTAATGTAACAAAATTTGGAATATTTATTTTGACTCATTTCTACATTGTATAATAATAGTGAAGACATCCAAACTATGAAATAACACATATGGAAAAGAGTAAAACAAATCAAAATGTATTTTAGATTCTTCAAAAGCGACCCTTCGCCTTGATGAGTTTTACACACTCTTGGCAATCTCTCAATCAGCTTCATGAGGAATGTTTTTCCAACAGTCTTGAAGGAGTTCCCACATATGCTGAGAACTTGTTGGCTGCTTTTCCTTCACTTCGCAGTCCAAATCATCCGAAACCATCTCATTTTCAGTTGAGGTCGGGTGATTGTGGAGGCCAGGTCATCTGATGCAGCACTCCATCACTCTCCTTATTGGTCAAATAGCCCTTACACAGCCTGGAGGTGTGTTTTGGGTCACTGTCCTGTTGTAAAACAAATGATAGTCCCACTAAGCAAAAACCTCATGGGATGGTGTATTGCTGCAGAATGTTGTGGTAGCCATGCTGGTTAAGTGTGCCTTGAATTCTAAAGAACCAAACAGTGTCACCAGCAAAGCACCCCCACACCATCACAACTCCTCCTCCATGCTTCACTGTGGGAACCACACATGCGGAGATCATTCATTCACCTACTCTGCGTCTCACAAAAACACTGTGGTTAGAACCAAAAATCTCAAATTTGGACTCATCAGACCAAAGGACAGATTTCCACTGGTCTAATGTCAATTGCTCGTGTTTCTTGGCCCAAGCAAGTCTCTTCTTCTTATTGGTGTCCTTTAGTAGTGGTTTATTTACAGAAAAAGGCCTGTTACATGCAGTATCCTCTGAACAGTTGATGTTGAGATGTGTCTGTTACTTAAACTCTGTGAAGCAATCATTTGGGCTGAAATCTGAGGTGCATTTAACTCTAATAAACTTATCCTCTGCAGCAGAGGTTACTCTGGGTCTTCCTTTCCTGTGGCCAGTTTCATCATAGAGCTTGATGGTTTTTACGACTGTACTTGAAGAAACTTTCAAATGTCTTGATATTTTTTCCGCATTGACTGACCTTCATGTCTTAAAATAATGATGGACTGTCGTTTCTCTTTGCATATTTGAGCTATTCTTTACCAAATAGGGCTATCTTCTGTATACCACCTCTACCTTGTCACAACACAACTGATTGGCTAAAACATATAAAGAAGGAAAGAAATTCCCAAAATTATATTTTTTTGACTACCTCATGAAGCTGGCTGAGAGAATGCCAAGCGTGTACAAAGCTGTCATCAAGGCAAAGGGTGGCTACTTTGAAGAATCTCAAATATAAAATATATTTTTATTTGTTTTACACTTTTTTGGTTACTGCATGATTCCATATGTGTTATTTCATAGTTTTGATGTCTTCACCATTATTATACAATGTAGAAAATAGTAAAAAATTAAGAAAAACCCTTGAATTATTAGGTGTGTCCAAACATTTTACTGGTACTGTATACTGTATTTTTAAATATATTTTACTTCATTATTTTCCCCTAACCCTACCACCCCTCATCTAACTGAAGTAAACTAATGGACAACAACACTTCGGCTTCTACTTTCAGCCTATACATACTATATACATTTTATGGACACAGTATATTTTACATTAGTTATCTTTTGTTTGTTTTTTGTCCCATCCTTCAGCTTCTGTTAACCCCTCTCATCTATCTCTAAAAACCATCCAGTTTTGATTTCTTTTTGCCATTTATTTTATAACTGTGCTGTGATGTTTCACCAAAGTTCTTTCTATTCTCATAGTTTCTACAGATTGTAAATTAAAGATACACTTTTTTTGATAAGAGCATTATTATATTATTGATTGATTAAACTATGACTTTTCAAATCACCCAGCAGTGCCATTTGCATAGTTAGCTCCAGGTAAATGTTGCAATTCTTCAGCCATTCCTGAACCTGCGACCAACAACAAAGCTACATATTGTAAGAATATTTAGAAGATAAATACACAACGCAGAGCACGAGAGGTCAATAGAGTACTAACGATCAATGGAAATAGTGTTTTCTTCTGTAATAGAGGATTAATGATCAATGGGTCAGAGACATAGCTCATAGCTACATGGCAGGTTCTCATTGGTCCAAATTGTTTATATGTTGAACCTGAAATAGGATACTTGTTATTTGGCCATTGGCCCAGTTTTATTGCAAGAAATTCTAATTGGTCAACCATAGGCTAGGGCTGGGTTATAAAACTACATTCTGTCCCTTTGTTCTGTGGAGAGAATCACAGAAGAGAATCACTGAGGACAAGGGAGAATAAACATCTCCTCTTTGCATACACCTATTTTCCTCCCCCTGATTTGCTTTGGGGTCTGTGTTATTAAAGAGTAACATCAACTGATAACAATATGGACAGTACCAAAACAAATGATTCTGTCTCTTCACAGCAAAATCTGCAGATCTGGGATGGTTGTATCCCCCATATATATAACATTCTATTAGTTGCAAGTTTTGAAATCCGTCATTGTTTTGTGTGTCAATTCATAAACCATGTGCTCTGGAATCGGTGAAGAGGTCCCTCTTTCCATCTCTATGGCTGTAATGGAAGAATCTGGGATTGACTGATCCTAACTCTTAGCCTACTACTCACTACTGTGACGCAACTGAACCACTCGCTTGTGTTGCTCTTCATTGACCAATTAGGAATAAGGCATGGGGATTAATCAGCCAATGGAAGGAACGATTCATCTTTGACACACTCACATTTCAGCGTGTAACAGAGAGCGCGCTATCCTCCATGAGGTCAATAGGTTTTATTATTGCTTGCTAAAGCACCACCACTTTTCCAGACAAAAGAGCAAAACAAAGAATGTCTGTTGTAACTTGAACTATGAACAAATAACTATCATCTTATCCAACGTCTGCTTTTTTTCCCCCTTCAAAGAAATCACATCTCAACTGGAAACAATAATTCAGGGGAAGTGGTTCAATAATGAACAAGGTAGATTCATAGGATAGAAACCATAAATTACCACAAATGCAGACGATACGGTTCTTACCCATGTTTTGAACAATAAACCCAATACAAGGCCACTCTGGTGTTTAAATGTACGTCCCAAACGGCACACTATTCCCTAGGGGCGGCAGTGGTTAGAGCATTGGGCCAGTAACATAGTGCAATACTTTTGATCAGCCATTAGATTAAAAATAAATAAACAGGAATTATTTGCCTCTGCTACAACATCATCTAGCGACTGCTTTCAACTTCTCATTGTGTTCTATTATGGTAAATGAGTATGTTTATCTGGTGTGTATCACCCGTAGTTCGGTGATACTGAATGAATTGGACAGTGAAGAATATTATGCAGACTAGGAGGGAGAGGCCTGGAGGTATGTTCTGATGCCATTTGAACCTATGTCTGGTTACAGTTGCTTCTGTCCTCAGTGTCTCTGACTGTCCCTCCTTCCTTGAGCCCCAGAGCTTGGTTGACATTGGGCTGGCTTTGGGTTCTACGCTGCACTGTGCTGCCCTGGCTCGTGGCCTTACCCTCAGGTTCCATGCTTATTGGGTTATAGGTCTCTATAATGGCCAGTGTAGGTCCAGGCAGATAGACAGGCATACAGACAGGCAGGCAGGTAGACAGGCAGGCAGGTAGACAGGCAGACAGGCAGACATGTAGACAGACAGGCAGACAGGAAGTTAAGCAGGACAGAGACAGGCAGACAGGCAGATAGACAGACAGGCAGATAGACAGACAGACAGACAGACAGGCAGACAGACATGTAGACAGACAGGCAGGCAGGCAGACAAGAAGGCAAGCAGGCAGGACAGAGACAGGCAGACAGGCAGGACAGGCAGAAAGACAGGCAGGCAGGCATGCAGGACAGAAAGACAGACAGACAGACAGACTGTCAGAAGAGACAACAAGAGTGCTCTAATGAGTGTCTGTCTGTCTGTCTGTCTCTCTCTCTCTCTCTCTCTCTCTCTCTCTCTCTCTCTCTCTCTCTCTCTGTCTTTCTCCATCTCTCTGTCTGTCTGTCTCACTCTCTCTGTCTCTCTGTTTTTCTCCGTCTCTCTGTCTCTCTGTGTGTCCCTGGCCATCCCATCCTGATGCTAGGCTGGGAGAATCAGCTGGCGGGCTCGTCCTGGCTGCCACACTGCCACACCACTCATAATCACATACACTCGCACACACACACACACTCTCTCTGTCTCTCACTCACATACAAACATACACACACAAACAAATACAGCTGTGTACCAGGCCCCGTTTTCCACTACGATCTAATTGATTGTGAAATGAGGTCAGACAACCCTGTTACCACGGCTACTTGATTAGGGAGAGACAGAGAGCCTTTAAGAGTGGGGTCTGCACAAGATTGCCCCCCCACACACACACACAAACACACACACACACACACACACACAAACATACTCACACACACACACACAAACATACTCACAAACACACACTGAGCAACCACAAATGACACCATCACAAGATAGAAAGAGACTGATGCCTCTATATCAATAACCATTAGTGGTATGGACCATAAAAATATAATCAATAGAACGTCTAATCCCATGTGAGGTCAACATTCTGTGATGGGTGAACGGGCGGCAATATTGAGCGAGTGTAGTTACCCATTAGTGTACTGAACGTCCTTTTTCCCATTCTAGTAAATCAAATTCTATGCTGTTGACTTCCTAGTATTCAGTCCTGTTAGGCGGTGAGCTGTCCTCTTTACCATATGAGATAGACAGCATTTTCATTTAGAAGGGAGGAGGAAATGGATTGGAAATGGGTTGAGCTCCAGTCTCCATCCTCGCAGCCCCTCAGAGCTCAGGGCAATGACAACAGACATAGCACAGAGCCATTAGGTGGCAGGCTACGGTCTAACGGTTTGGACAGAGACTGAGACTGGGGGGAAGAGAGAGAGAGAGAGAGAGAGAGAGAGAGAGAGAGAGAGAGAGAGAGAGAGAGAGAGAGAGAGAGAGAGAGAGAGAGAGAGAGAGAGAGAGAGAGAGAGAGAGAGAGAGCTATAGTGCTGTTATGGACCAGAGGAGCGGGTCTATTGACATAGCCAGATCTCATTTGTTAGGCTTTTGAGGAAAGCTTTTTCACACTCCAAATCCTCCTATTGTAGCTGTTACTGTAGTATCCACATGCCTCGGCGGTTTTTACATTCATTTTGTCCTTGGAGTACCACAACCATGTCTGTAGTACCACAACCGTGTCTGTAGTACAACAACCGTGTCGTTGGTACCACAACCGGGTCTGTAGTACCACAACCGTGTCTGTAGTACAACAACCGTGTCTGTGGTACAACAACCGTGTCTGTGGTACAACAACTGTGTCTGTAGTACAACAGCCGTGTCTGTGGTACAACAACTGTGTCTGTAGTACAACAACCGTGTCTGTAGTACAACAACTGTGTCTGTAGTACAACAACCGTGTCTGTAGTACAACAACCGTGTCTGTAGTACAACAACAACCGTGTCTGTAGTACAACAACCGTGTCTGTAGTGCAACCGTGTCTGTAGTACAACAACAACCGTGTCTGTAGTACAACAACAACCGTGTCTGTAGTACAACAACAACCGTGTCTGTAGTACAACAACAACCCCGTCTGTAGTACAACAACAACCGTCTCTGTAGTACAACGACAGCGTCTGAAAAAGTAGCACATCTACTGCGGTCGCGTTGGAACTGAAAGGCAGTTTGGTTAAAAGATGTGATTTTTAACAATCATAATCAAAGTTTATTGGTCCCGAACAGAGAAAAGCTTCCTTGATAAACTCTTTCTCAACAATACAGTACAATAACAATATCAATCAAGAATCAAACGCCAAATACAAAATAACAAGTAGGAATAAAAAGTAGGAGAAACAATGAGTAGTAAAACACGTCTACATAATAAAATACACAGTACGACTGATCAGCAAGCAAAATCAAAAAGTAGTAAAGTGAATCAATTAGAGCAACTTGGTACTGCAGCTTAAATAATAATAATAATAATAATAATAATAATAATAATATCACATAGCAACCAAGTGAATCTAAAGGGATATAGAGTCAGACTGGTAACACTTTTTCCAATGGGACTTACATAAGGACTTCGTAAAGGCTTCATAAGGACTTCATAAGGACTTCATAAGGACGTAACACATTCATAAACCATCCATGACACAGTCATAAGGACTTACATAAGGACTTCATAAGGACGTAACACATTCATAAACCATCCATGACACAGTCATAAGGACTTACATAAGGACTTCATAAGGACGTAACACATTCATAAACCATCCATGACACAGTCATAAGGACTTACATAAGGACTTCATAAGGACGTAACACATTCATAAACCATCCATGACACAGTCATAAGGACTTCGTAAGGACTTCATAAGGACGTAACACATTCATAAACCATCCATGACACAGTCATAAGGACTTCGTAAGGACTTCATAAGGACCTCATAAGGACATAATACATTCATAAACCATCCATGACACATTCATAAGCATTAATAAGTGCATAAGCTTGTCATATGGTTATTGACAGCCATAAAATTAATTGACTAGTGGAAGACCGTCCTCAAGTGTGTTACCTCCCCCTTTAACAATACTAAAGTCACACATTTCAATTTAAAGTCACATATTTCAATGTCCCTGAACGTCAGGGTTGGTTGGTGAACCTC
>CM059818.1:49959989-50359989 GCA_030435695.1 Brachymystax lenok tsinlingensis
CTCTAGAGGAGATCTGCATGGAGGAATGGGCCAAAATACCAGCAACAGTGTGTGAAAACCTTGTGAAGACTTACAGAAAACGTTTGACCTCTGTCATTTGCCAACAAAGGGTATATAACCTCTTAGCGCGCCCGATCCCTTTAGCGGGATCGTTTTCAGAACAAACATAACGCGCCAAATTCAAAATACATATTCGTAATACATATTCGTAATATTTAACCGATATACAAGTGTTGCATAGTGTTGCATAGCCATCAAAAGCTCTGCTTCTTGGCAATATCACTGCGTTGTCAGATTTTAAAAAGGCTTTCTGGTAAAGCACTACATTTGATTGTTTGAGGCTAGTACCTCACATATTTTCCACATTAGCATAAATTCATATCCAGCTCGGTTCTCAAAATATCCATATCACAGCTAATATAAATCGCTTACCTTTCAAATAACTTCTTCTGAGGTCTTCCCAAGTGTCCAAACAAGATAATCCATGGTTCTTTTGTTAGAAAAAGTAAATAATTATATCCATAAATATCCGTTGTTTTTGGCACGTTACGTTCAGCTACTCCACCAAGCATTGTCAGTCTACTACGCCCGTTTACAGTGAAGGATCGCGTTCAAATTATACCTCTCATCTTTTCACAAACAAATCAAATATCATTAATAATGCATC
The DNA here is from genome assembly GCA_030435695.1 of Brachymystax lenok tsinlingensis. Classification (NCBI taxonomy): domain Eukaryota; kingdom Metazoa; phylum Chordata; class Actinopteri; order Salmoniformes; family Salmonidae; genus Brachymystax; species Brachymystax lenok. The sequence continues at coordinate 49,960,657 of CM059818.1, forward strand.
CTTATGTATTCTTTTATGAATAATAAGCGATCATATTTTACAAGAGCGGTAAGTGAAAGCGTTAAAGACGAAAAAGAAAGTTGGTCGCTAAGGCGCGTTCCGTTCGTGAAGCGTGCACGTCTGTTTACCTTTTTCCCTACCCGTAGTAATTCTCTCTCTCTAAGGATCTGGTCAGAGCTTTTTCCTCCATACCCTTTCCAGAGACTGTTGACATCTAGTGGAAGCCATAAGTACTGCAACCTCGGTCCTATTCCCCATAGAAAAATATTACATGGGCTTCAAAATGAGAGGAGAGCAACAAAAAAATAAATTCCGGACAGAAATCTCTCTGGTTTTTGCCTGCTAAATCTGTTCTGGAATAGCCACAGACTATATCTTAATGGTTTTATAAACTTCAGAGTGTTTCCTATCCAATAGTACTAAATATGTAAATATCCTAGTTTCTGGCCATGAGTGGTAGGCATTTAACTTTGGGCACGTCAGACAGGCGAAAATTTGGAAAATGGGACCCTAGCTGGAAGAGGATAACAAAGTATTGAGATAAACTTTTGTTATTGACCAAATACTTATTTTCCACCATAATTTGCAAATAAATAAATTAAAAGTCCTACAATGTGATTTTCTGGATTTCTTTTTCTCATTTCGTCTGTCATAGTTGAAGTGTACCTATGATGAAAATTACAGGCCTCTCTCATCTTTTTAAGTTGGAGAACTTGCACAATTGGTGGCTGACTAAATACTTTTTTGCCCCACTGTATGTACTGTAGTGTATATGTAATGTAATGTATATGTACTGTAGTGTATATGTAATGTAGTATATATGTAATGTAATGTATATGTAATGTAGTGTATATGTACTGTAGTGTATATGTAATGTAATGTAGTGTAGTGTATATGTAATGTATTGTAATGTAATGTAATGTATATGTAATGTAGTGTATATGTACTGTAGTGTATATGTAATGTATTGTAATGTAATGTAGTGTATATGTACTGTATAGTGTATATATAATGTAATTGTATATATAATATAATGTATTTGTAATATAATTGTATATGTACTACTGTGTATATATATAATATAATATATATGTAATATAGTATAATTAATATATATACTATGTAATTATATATATAATATAATATATATATACTGTAGTGTATATATAATGTAATATATATGTAATATAGTGTATATATAATATAATGTATATATATACTGTAGTGTATATACAATATAGTGTATATATAATATAATGTATTTGTAATATAGTATATATGTACTATTAGTGTATATGTAATATAATATATATATGTAATATAATGTAAATAATATATATATACTATAATATATATGTAATATAATATATATGTAATATAATTAATATATATTATATAATATAATATATATATAATATAATTTAATATATATAATATAATTAATATATATAATATAATGTATATATACTGTAATATAATATGTATATATAATATAATATATATATATAATATAATGTATATATAATATAGTAATATATATAATGTAATTATATATGTAATATAATACATATGTAATATAATGTATATATGTAATGTACTGTATATGTACTGTAGTGTATATGTACTGTAGTGTATATGTTATGTAATGTAATGTATATGTAATGTAATGTAATGTATATGTAATGTAGTGTATATGTTATGTTTTTTATTTTAATTTTATGTCACCTTTATTTAACCAGGTAGGCAAGTTGAGAACAAGTTCTCATTTACAACTGCGACCTGGCCAAGATAAAGCAAAGCAGTTCGACACATACAACAACACAGAAATACACATGGAGTAAAACAAACATACAGTCAATAATACAGTATGAAAAAAACAAATCTATATACAATGTGTGCAAATGAGGTAGGATAAGGAACATAAGGCAATAAATAGGCCATGGTGGCAAAGTAACTACAGTATAGCAATTTAACACTGGAATGGTAAATGTGCAGTAGATGAATGTGCAAAGTAAAAATACTGGGGTGCAAAGGAGCAAGATAAATAAATGACTACGGTAGGGGATGAGGTAGTTGGTTGGGCTATGTACAGGTGCAGTGATCTGTGAGCTGCTCTGACAGCTGGTGCTTCAAACTAGTGAGGGAGATAAGTGTCTCCAGTTTCAACGATTTTTGTAGTTCGTTCCAGTCATTGGCCACAGAGAACTGGATGGAAAGGCAGCCAAAAGAGGAATTGTCTTTGGGGGTGACCAGTGAGATATACCTGCTGGAGCGAGTGCTACGGGTGGGTGCTGCTATGGTCAGCGAGCTGAGATAAGGCGGGGCTTTACCTAGCAGGGACTTGTAGATGACCTGGAGCCAGTGGGTCTGGCGACGAGTGTGTAGCGAGGGCCAGCCGACTAGAGCATACAGAGTCGCAGTGGTGGAGTGGTATAAGGGCTTTGGTGACAAAGCGGATGGCACTGTGATAGACTGCATCCAGTTTGCTGAGTAGAGTATTGGAAGCTGTTTTGTAGATGACATCGCCGAAGTCGAGGATCGGTAGGATAGTCAGTTTTACTAGTGCAAGTTTGGCAGCATGAGTGAAGAAGGCTTTGTTGCGAAATAGAAAGCCGATTCTAGATTTAATTTTGGATTGGAGATGTTTAATGTGAGTCTGGAAGGAGAGTTTACAGTCTAGCCAGACACCTAGGTATTTGTAGTTGTCCACGTATTCTAGGTCAGAGCCAGGGTAGTGATGCTAGTCGGGCGGGCGGGTGCAGGCAGCGAACGGTTAAAAAGCATACATTTGGTTTTACTAGCGTTTAAGAGCAGTTGGAGGCCACGGAAGGAGTGCTGTATGGCATTGAAGCTCGTTTGGAGGTTAGATAACACAGTGTCCAAAAAAGGGCCAGAAGTATACAGAATGGTGTCGTCTGCATAGAGGTGGATCAGAGAATCACCAGCAGCAAGAGCGACATCATTGATGTATACAGAGAAGAGAGTTGGCCCAAGAATTGAACCCTGTGGCACCCCCATAGAGACTGCCAGAGGCCCAGACAACAGGCCCTCCGATTTAACACACTGAACTCTGTCGGCAAAGTAGTTGGTGAACCAGGCGAGGCAATCATTAGAGAAACCAAGGCTGTTGAGTCTGCCGATAAGGATGTGGTGATTGACAGAGTCGAAAGCCTTGGCCAGGTCAATGAATACGGCTGCACAGTAATGTCTCTTATCGATGGCGATTACGATATCGTTTAGTACCTTGAGCGTGGCTGAGGTGCACCCGTGACCAGCTCGGAAACCGGATTGCACAGCGGAGAAGATGCGGTGGGATTGAAATGGTCAATGATCTGTTTATTAACTAGACTTTCCAAAGACTAGAGAGGCAGGGCAGGATTGATATAGGTCTATAGCAATTTGGGTCTAGGGTGTCACCCCCTTTGAAGAGACGGATGACCGCAGCAGCTTTCCAATCTTTTGGGATCTCGAACGACACCAAAGAGAGGTTGAGCAGACTGGTAATAGGAGTTGCAACAATGGCAGCAGATAGTTTTAAAAAGAGAGGGTCCAGATTATCTAGTCCAGCTGATTTATGCAGGACCAGATTTTGCAGCTCTTTCAGAACATCTGCTATCTGGATTTTGGTGAAGGAGAAGCTGGGAAGGCTTGGACAAGTAGATGCGGGGGGGGCGGAGCTGTTGGCCGGGGTTGGGGTAGCCAGGAGGAAAGCATGGCCAGCCGTAGAAAATGCTTGTTGAAATTTTCGATTATCATGGATTTGTCGGTGGTGACCGTGTTACCTAGCCTCAGTGCAGTGGGCAGCTGGGAGGAGGTGCTATTGTTCTCCATGGACTTGACAGTGTCCCAAAACTTTTTGGAGTTAGAGCTACAGGATGCAAATTTCTGTTTGAAAAAGCTAGCCTTTGCTTTCCTGACTGATTGCGTGTATTGGTTCCTGACTTCCCTGAACAGTTGCATATCGCAGGGACTATTCGATGCAATAGCAGTCCGCCACAGGATGTTCTTGTGCTGGTAAAGGGCAGTCAGGTCTGGAGTGAACCAAGGGCTGTATCTGTTCTTAGTCCTACATCTTTTGAAAGGGGCATGCTTATTTAACCTCTTAAGCATTCTCAATTACCAGTGGGTCGCTAGCGGGCTCATCCCGACACTACCAGCTAAAATCTAATGCGCCAAATTCAAAATCCGATAGTTGAATTATTAAACATCCAGCAATATACAAGTGTTCCATACTCATCAAAATCTCTGTTTCTTGGCAATATCACAGCGTTGTCAGATTTCAAAAAGGCTTTACGGCGAAAGCAGCACATTCATTTGTTTGAGGCTAGCACCTCACATATTTTCCAATAGCCATGTATCGATTAGCCATCATGGCACACACATAACACATTTCACAGCGAAAACAAATCAATTACCTGTTGAAGAACTTCTGCTGAGGTCATCCTAAGTGTCCAACGAAGACAATCCATGGTTCTTTTGTTAGAAAAAGTAACGTCTTTTATTCATAAATCCTCCATTTGGTTTGCAGCGTTATAATCAGAAACGACAGCCTCCACTCCTCTATTGAAGCAGCGCCAACTCGTTCAAATTATACCTATAAACTTGTCCAAAAACAATCAAACATAGTTTTAAATGTATCCTTAAGAACACTTTTACGTATATTTACTATTATAAATCAGCCGGAATATAAACTGAGCAGCTAAAGGCGATAAATAAGGCACTGCGCGCCTTCTCGTGCGTCTTGCCAATCTGAAGAGTTTTCAGAACGTGGTGTCCCATTGCCATGCTGTTTATCAATGGTCGAAATTCCTCCAAGATGGAGTAAAACACCGTCTCGTGGTTGATGACATCATAAGGAAGCGACGTGCACTGCGTTCATATGCCTATATATGGTCATTTTCGATAGGGAGGGGTTCCAAAATGAGCAATGTGTCAAAATGACTTTTTCCAGGACAGAGATTCCTCAGGGTTTTGCCTGCTATATGCGTTCTGATTGACCCACAGACAAATGGTTAACGGTTTTGGAAAATGCAGAGTGTTTCCTATCCAATGGTACTAAATATATGCATATCCCATTTTCTGGGCCTAAATGGGAGGCATTTTACTTTGGGCACGCCAGGCTCTCCAAAACAGTCACCTCTGCTGCTGGAGCTTGTGAAGATGGTGAGGAAGTTGCTTTTAAAGAACGACCAGGCATCCTCGACTGACAGAATGAGGTCAATATCCTGCCAGGATACCCAGGCCAGGTCGATTAGAAAGGCCTGCTCGCATAAGTGTTTTAGGGAGCGTTTGACAGTGATAAGGGGTGGTCGTTTGACCGCGGGCCCATAGCGGATGCAGGCAATGAGGCAGTGGTCGCTGAGATCCTGATTGAAAACAGCAGAGGTGTATTTGGAGAGCAAGTTGGTCAGGATAATGTCTATGAGGGTGCCCATGTTTACAGATTTAGGATTGTACCTGGTGGGTTCCTTGATGATTTGTGTGAGATTGAGGGCATCTAGCTTAGATTGTAGGACTGCTGAGGTGTTAAGCATATCCCATCTTTAGGTCACCTAACAGAACGAACTCTGAAGATAGATGGGGGGCAATCAATTCACATATGGAGTCCAGGGCACAGCTGGGAGCTGAGGGGGGTCTATAGCAGGCGGCAACAGTGACAGGCGGCAACAGACTTATTTCTGGAGAGATGAATTTTTAGAATTAGAAGTTCGAACAGTTTGGGCATAGACCTTGAAAGTATGATAGAACTTTGCAGTGTATCTCTGCAATAGATTGCAACTCCTCCCCCTTTGGCAGTTCTATCTTGGCGGAAAATGTTGTAGTTGGGTATGGAAATCTCAGAATTTTTCGTGGCCTTCCTAAGCCAGGATTCAGACACGGCCAGGACATCAGGGTTGGCGGAGTGTGCTAAAGCAGTGAGTAAAACAAACTTAGGGAGGAGGCTTCTGATGTTAACATGCATGAAACCGAGGCTTTTACGGTTACAGAAGTCAACAAAAGAGAGTGCCTGGGGCCTGGGAATAGGGCCTGGGTTTACCTCCACATCACCCGAGGAACAGAGGAGGAGCAGGATGAGGGTACGGCTAAAGGCTATCAGAACAGGACGTCTAGTGCGTTGGGAACAGAGAATAAAAGGAGCAGATTTCTGGGCATGGTAGAATAGATTCAGGGTATAATGTGCAGACAGGGGTATGGCGGAGTACGGGTACAGTGGAGGTAGGCCCAGGCACCGAGTGATGATAAGAGTGGTTGCATCTCTGGAGATGATGGTAATACTGGGTGAGGTCACCGCATGTGTGGGAGGTGGGACAAAGGAGGAATCTGAGGCATGTATAGTGGGCCTAGGGGCTCCACTGTAAACTAACACAATGATAACTATCCTAAACAACAGTAAACAGGGCATATTGACATTTGAGAGAGACATAAAGCAAAGCATAAAGCAAACACAGGTGTTGGTTGGGAGAGCTAGCTAGGACAACAACGGGTAAGACCACAAGGCTAGTCAGCTAAGACAACAACAACAGGTAAACTGGCGATGAATGGGCAAAGAGGGTTGGTTAGCAACACACAGGGCCTGAGTACGCGGCTGGGGCCGACAGATAAATAATAAAAAATTTTTTTTAAAAAAACAGAATGGAGTACCGTGATTAATGAATAGTCCTGCAGGCATCAGCTATGTAGCCGAGTGATCATAGGGTCCAGTGAACAGCAATAGATGGGTCAGGAAAGACGCAAGGTAGTCGTTACTACGCAGGCACGCAGGAGACATGGCGTTTAAAGTTAAGAGATAGCAGGCCGGGGTAGTGTATATGTTATGTAATGTAATGTATATGTAATGTAGTGTATATGTTATGTCATGTAATGTATATGTAATGTAATGTATATGTAATGTAGTGTATATGTTATGTAATGTAATGTATATGTAATGTAATGTATATGTTATGTAATGTAATATATATATGTAATATAATTAATATATATTATATATATATGTATTATAATATATATATATATACTATATATATATATATATAATATAATATATAATGTACATATAATATATATATATATAATATATATATATATAATATAATATAATATATATATAATATAATGTATATATAATATAATATACATATATAATATAATGTATATATATAATATACTATAATGTAATATAATATGTATATATAATATAATTATATATATAATATAATATAATATAATATATATATAATTTAATATATATATATTATAATTATATATATAATATAATCTATATATAATGTAATATAATGTATATATATATATAATATAATTATATATATAATATAATATAATATATATATATTATAATATATATATATAATATAATTATATATAATAATATAATATATATATATATATATGTATATATATATATTATAATATATATATAATATATATATAATATAATTATATATATTATATAATATAATATATATATAATATAATATATATATAATATAATTACATATATAATGTAAGTGTAATATAATGTATTATAATATAATGTATATGTAATATAATATATATATATTATAATGTATATATAATATAGTCTATATATAATGTAATGTAATTATATATATAATATAATGTATATATAATATAATGTATAAGTATTATAAATTATATATATGTAATATAATTAATATATATAATGTAATATATGTATATATATAATATAATGTATATATATAATATAATTATATAATATAATGTATTATAATATAATATAATATATATATAATACAATGTATATATAATATAATTATATATATAATATAATATAATATATATATAATATAATTATATATATAATATAATATATATATAATATAATATAATATATATATAATTATAATATATATATAATATAATTATATATATATATATAATATAATTATATATATATATAATATAATATATATATATATATAATATAATATATATATAATATAATATATAATATAATATATTATAATATAATATAATATATATATAATACAATGTATATATATATAATATAATATATATATATAATATAATATAATATATATATAATATAATATGTATATATAATATAATATATATATAATATAATATAATATATATATATAATTATATATATATGTAATATATATATAATATAATAATATATATAATATAATTATATATATATAATATAATGTATATATAATATAATATATATATAATATAATTACATATATAATATAATATAATATAATATATATACATATATATATATAATATAATGTATATATATAATATAATTATATATATAATATAATATATATATAATGTAATATAATATATATATAATTATAATGTATATGTAATATAATATATATATAATATAATTATATATATAATATATAATGTATATGTAATGTAATGGAATGGAATGTATATGTAATATAATGTATATGTAATAATATAATTAATATATGTACTGTAATATAATATATATATAATATAATTATATATATAATATAATATATATATAATGTAATATAATATATATATAATATAATATATATATATATATAATATAATGTATATATATAATATAATTATATATATACAATAATATAATATATATATAATATAATATATATATAATATAATGTATATATAATATAATATAATATATATATAATTATAATGTATATATAATATAATATATATATAATATAATTATATATATAATATAATGTATATATAATATAATGTAATAGAATATATATATAATATAATGTATATATAATATAATGTATATTTGTACTATAATATAATATATATATAATATAATGTATATATATAATATAATATATATATAATATAATTATATATATAATGTAATATAATATATATATATAATGTAATATAATATATATATAATATAATTAATATATATACTGTAATATAATTAATATATATAATATAATTATATATATAATATAATATATATATAATATAATGTATATATAATATAATTAATATATATATGTAATATAATGTATATATATAATATAAGTAATATATATAATATAATTATATATATAATATAATTATATATATAATATAATGTATATATATAATATAATATAATCTATATATAATGTAATTATAGTGTATATATAATATAATGTATATATAATATAATGTATATATAATGTAATGTATATATAATATGTATATATATGTAATGTATATATAATGTAATATAATCTATATATAATATAATTATATATATAATATAATTATATATATATATGTAATATAATTATATATATAATATAGTGTATATATAATATAATATATATATAATATAATATATATATAATATAATGTATATATACTATATTAATATATATAATATAATTAATATATATAATATAATGTATATATAATATAATTATATATATAATATAATTATAATCTATATATATAATGTATAATGTATATATAATATATATATATATAATATAATGTATATATAATATAATATATATGTAATATAATAATATATAATGTAATTATAATATATAATGTAAATGTATATGTAATATGTAATGTATATATATAATATAATTATATATAATATAATATATATATAATATAATTATATATATAATATAATATAATATATATGTAATATAATATATATATAATATAATTAATATATATAATATAATTAATATATGTAATATAAATGTATATATATATAATATATATATGTAATATAATGTAATGTATATATAATATAATTATATATATAATATAATATATATATATATATAATTAATATATACTGTATATATAATATAGTGTATATATATATATATAATGTAATTATATATATAATGTAATTATATATGTGTACTATAATGTAATATATATATGTAATATAATATATATGTAATATAATGTATATATAATATAATGTATATATAATGTAATGTATATGTACTATAATATAATATATATATAATGTAATTATATATATAATATAATTAATATATATAATATAATATATATGTAATATAATTATATATATAATGTAATGTAATCTATATATAATATAATTATAAATGTATATATAATATAATATATATATAATATAATATAATATATATAATATAATATATATATAATATAATATATATATAATATAATATGTATATGTAATATAGTATAATATATATATAATATAATATATATATAATATAATATGTATATATAATATAATGTATATATAATATAATATATATATAATATAATATATATATATAATGTAATATATATAATATAATGTATATATAATATAATGTATATATATAATATAATTATAATCTATATATAATGTAATTATAATTATATATATAATATAATATATATATAATATAATTAATATATATAATATAATATATATATAATATAATGTATATATAATATAATTATAATCTATATAATATAATTAATATATATAATATAATGTATATGTACTGTAATATAATTAATATATATAATATAATGTATATGTAATATAATGTATATGTAATGTAGTATATATGTACTGTAGTGTATATGTAATGTAGTGTATATGTAATGTAATGTAATGTAATGTATATGTAATGTAATGTATATGTAATGTAGTGTATATGTAATGTAGTGTAATCTATATGTTAACTAATTCCCCTTGAGGTAACTTCACATTAACCCCCTCTTCAGGAGAAATGAAGATATATTAAATTATAACACGAACACAACACAAACACACTAAAAACACTGAGTTTTTATGGCTGTTAGCTGGATGATAAACAGAAATTAATAAATATAAATGTCAGAGTTGCCAGAAAACCTAAACCCTCAAAATTGCATGCAGGGAATTTCCACATGTCAATCCTGAACAATGCTGTCCCCTCGATGACAGCAAACCTCAAACCATGCACACACACGCATGCACGCACGCACACACACACACACACACACACACACACACACACACACACACACACACACACACACACACACACACACACACACACACACACACACACACACACACACACACACACACACAGCTTTATCATGTACTCTACCTCAATAAAGGTAATGATGACAACCTCAATGACAACAGCAGCACGCATCACATTCCGAACCTCACCATCACAACCTCTATAAAGGTATCTATGACAACAGCAACACGCATCACATTCCAAACATTAAAATCACAACCTCTATAAAGGTATCTATGACAACAGCAGCACGCATCACATTCCAAACCTTACCATCACAACCTCTATAAAGGTATCTATGACAACAGCAACACGCATCACATTCCGAACCTTACCATCACAACCTCTATAAAGGTATCTATGACAACAGCAACACGCATCACATTTCAACCCTCATCAGCACAACCTCTATAAAGGTATCTATGCATCACATTCCACTTAAACACAACGTCTAGAAACATAGCTACATCTGGAGCTACACATCAAGTCTCTCTCTCTCTCTCTCTCTCTCTCTCTCTCTCTCTCTCTCTCTCTCTCTCTCTCTCTATCACTGTCTCTCTCCCCTACCCATCCCCGATCCCCTCTCTCTCTCTCCCCCTCCCCCATCTCTCCCCCCCTCCCCCTTCCCTCTTTCTCCCTCCCTCCCCCCATCCCCCCTCTTTCTCTCTATTCAATTCAAAGGGCATTATTGGCATGGGAAACATATGCTAACATTGCCAAAGCAAGAGAAGTAGATTATGTATATATAGAGTGTTGCAACGATGTGAAAATGGCTACAGTACAAAAGGGAAAATAAATCAACATAAATATGGGTTGCATTTACAATGGTGTTTGTTCTTCACTGTTGCCCTTTTCTTGTGTTGTTGTCCTGGGACTCTGTGGGGTCTGTTTGTGTTTGTGAACAGAGCCCCAAGACCAGCATGCTTAGGGGACTCTTCTCCAGGTTCATCTCTCTGTAGGTGATGGTTTTGTTATGGAAGGTTTGGGAATTGCTTCCACTTAGGTGGTTGTAGAATTTAACATCTCTTTTCTAGATTTTGATCATTAGCGGGTATCGACCTACTTCTGCTCTGAATGCATTATTTGGTGTTCTACATTGTACACAGAGGATATTTTAGCAGAATTCTGCATGCAGAGTCTCAATTTGGTGTTTGTCCCATTTTGTGAATTATTGGTTGGTGAGCGGACCCCAGACCTCACAACCATAAAGGGCAATGGGTTCTATAACTGATGCAAGTATTTTTATCCAGATCCTAATTTGTATGTCGAAATATATGTTCCTTTTGATGGCATAGAAGGCCCTTCTTGCCTTGTCTCTCAGATCGTTCACAGCTTTGTGGAAGTTACCTGTGGCGCTGATGTTTAGGCCCGAGGTATGTATCGTTTTTTTCTGTGCTCTAGGGCAACGGTGTCTAGATGGAATTTGTATTTGTGGTCCTGGCGACTGGACCTTTTTTGGAACACCATTATTTTGGTCTTACTGAGATTTACTGTCAGGGCCCAGGTCTGGCAGATTCTGTGCAGAAGGTCTAGGTGCTGCTGTAGGTCCTCCTTGGTTGGTACCAGAAGCACCAGGTCATCAACAGTAGACATTTGACTTCAGATTCTAGTTGGGTGAAGCCGGGTGCTGCAGACTGTTCTAGTGCCCTCACCAATTAGTTGATATATATGTTGAAGACGGTTGGGCTTAAGCTGCATCCCTGTCTCACCCCACGGCCCTATGGAAAGAAATGTGTGTGTTTTTTGCCTATTTTAACCGCACACTTGTTGTTTGTGTACATGGGTTTTATAATGTCGTATGTTATACCATCAACACCACAGGTCTTTTTGGGTTGGAGGGTTTGTATTTTGTCCTGTAGTTCATTCAAGGTAATTGGAGAATCCAGTGGGTTCTGGTAGTCTTTAATAGTTGATTCTCTCTCTCTCTCTCTCTCTCTCTCTCTCTCTCTCTCTCTCTCTCTCTCTCTCTCTCTCTCTCTCTCTCTCTCTCTCTCTCTCTCTCTCTCTCTCTCTCTCTCTCAGGTAGCAGGTAGCCTAGTGGTTAGAGTGTAGAGGCAGCAGGTAGCCTAGTGGTTAGAGTGTAGAGGCAGCAGGTAGCCTAGTGGTTAGAGTGTAGAGGCAGCAGGTAGCCTAGTGGTTAGAGTGTAGAGGCAGCAGGTAGCCTAGTGGTTAGAGTGTAGAGGCAGCAGGTATTCTAGTGGTTAGAATGTAGGGGCAGGTAGCCTAGTGGTTAGAGTGTAGGGGCGGCAGGTAGCCTAGTGGTTAGAGTGTAGGGGCGGCAGGTAGCCTAGTGGTTAGAATGTAGGGGCAACAGGTAGCCTAGTGGTTAGAATGTTGGGCCAGTGACCGAAAGGTTGCTGGATCGAATCCCCAAGCTGACATGGTAAAAATGCCCTGAACAAGGCAGTTAACAAACTGTTCCCCGGTAGGCCGTCATTAGAAATAAGAATTTGTTCTTAACTGACTTGCCTAGTTAAATAAAGGTTAAATTTAACAAATTACACACACACACTAACTGCCACCCAGGACGAAGCTAGGTTTCACTACATCACACACACTTCCCGCTCTGCAGTAACACAGGTGAACCAAACCTAATTTATCCTTCCACAGATTCTGCTCTGCAGTAACACAGGCCTGCTGTTTCCACCATTACTCACGTCATAAAGTCATTATCAATTTGAACCAGTTCTACTTCCTTACAGATTTGAGAACTGATATGAATAGAGACAGTTTGGGAGTGTGTGTGTGTGTGTGTGTGTGTGTGTGGGTCCCAGCTGTAGGTCACCTGGCAGTTGGTTTAATGAGTCTAATACTCCTGAAAAATAGTATTCTGAAACCACATCCACAGCTGAAGGCACTGACCAGGTGCTCTGACAGTACCGACAGGTGTGTGTAAATCTCCCAGAGGGGTATGCCCCTCATAATATCCCCATGACTAACTACCACCCAGGACGAAGATAGGTTTCACTACACACCCACACACAAAACACACACACACTCTATCACTTACACACATCGGCACTGGCATTGGTAATACATCGGCCCATTAGCCAGATAATGATAATTTTGCCAGATGGCCAGTCAGCCACTCTCAACTATATTTCTGAGATGGACCTGAGATGGACCAGCTGACCCTGAGCCTTATAGCTATTATCAGGGTGTGTGTGCCCCGTGTTGGTCACCAACAGAGTAAAGGCAATACGATATGGTCATTTACAGAGTTACACATATTGAGTATCTGTGGTCTATGTGGGAGTCGAACCCACAGCCCTGAAACTGACCCACTGGAAGGTTAGCAGGTTACTCATGATTCCCCCTAGTATTATGTGTCCATGTTAGTGAAAGGGGGTAGACACAGACAGAGACACACAGATAAACACACAGACACACACACACTCACCGACACACACACAGACACACATACAGACATACACACAGACATAGGACTGAGCTCTGCTGGTAGGAGGTTGGCATCTCTTCTGGTCTCTCTCTCTTTCCTCCCTCTCTCTCTGTCTCTGCCACGCTCTCTCTCTCTCTCTCTCTCTCTCAACTCAATTTCAATTTAAGGGTCTTTATTGGCATGGGAAAGATATGTTTACATTGCCAAAGCAAGTGGTCTCCCGAGTGTAGCAGCCGTCTAAGGCACTGCATCTCAGTGCTTGAGGCATCACTACAGACCCTGGTTTGATTCCATTCTGTATCACATCCAGCCGTAATTGGGAGTCCCATACGTCCGGGTTAGGGTTTGGCCAGGATAGGCCGTAATTGTAAATAAGAATTTGTTCTTAACTGACTTGCCTAGTTTAATAAAAACAGACCCACAAAGAATTTTTGAATTCTTTGTGGGTCTGTGTAATTTGAGGGAAATATGTGTCTCTAATATGGTCATACATTTGGCAGGAGGTTAGGAAGTGCAGCTCAGTTTCAACCTCATTTTGTGGGCAGTGTGCACATAGCCTGTCTTCTCTTGAGAGCCAGGTCTGCCTTGGGTGGCCATTCTCAATAGCAAGGCTATGCTCACTGAGTCTGTACATAGTCAAAGCTTTCCTTAATTCTGGGTCAGTCACAGTGGTCAGGTGTTCTGCCGCTGTGTACTCTCTATTTAGGGCCAATCAGCATTATAGTTTGCTCCTCCGTTTTTTTTGTAAATTCTTTCTAATGTGTCAAGTAATTATCTTTTCGTTTTCTCATGGTTTGGTTGGGTCTAATTGTGTTGCTGCCCTGGGGCTCAGTGGGGTGTGTTTGTGAACAGAGCCCCAGGACCAGCTTGTTTAGGGGGCTCTTCTCCAGGTTCATCTCTCTGTAGGTGATGGCTTTGTTATGGAAGGTTTGGCAATAGGTTCCTTTTAGACAGTTGTAGAATTAACAGCTCTTTTCTGGATTTTGATCATTAGCGGGTATCAGTCAAATTCTGCTCTGCATGCGTTATTTGGAGTTTTATGTTATACATGGAGGACATTTTTGCAGAACTCTGCATGCCGAATTATATTTGTGGTCATGGCAACTGGACCTTTTTTTGGAACACCATTATCTTGGTCTTACTGAGATTTACTGTCAGGGCCCAGGTCTGACAGAATCTGTGCAGAAGATCTAGGTGCTGCTGTAGGCCCTCCTTGGTTGGGGACAGAAGCACCAGATCATCAGGAAACAGTTGACATTTGACTTCAGATTACAGTACGGTGAAGCCGTACTACACTACCGCTAAAAAGTTAAGGGTCACTTAGAAATGTCCTTGTTTTTGAAAGAAAAGCACATTTTGTGTCCATTAAAATAACATTTCTGTATTGACCTCTGAACAGCGGGAGGGAGCTTCAAAGGCCTCTGCATTTGGGTGGGGTAGGCTGTGAAACTCTCCTGCCATTGTTGGGCTCAAGGGCTTTGACAAGTCACACCTCAGTGCTAATTGAAGTTGCAGTCAGATATGTTCTGTCCTCGCAAGCTTGGTAGCCGTAACTTATCATTCAGTCCTTATAATGTGAAATATATCATTGTACGTATATTTCTTCTTTGCTGTAAAAGTAGCTTCAGACTTCACCTTACTCACTCTCTCTCTCTCCTACCCATCCCCCATCCCCTCTCTCTCTCCCTCTCTCTCTCTCTATGTCTCTCTCTCTCTATATATATATATATATATATCTCTGTCTGTCTGTCTCTCTCTCTCTCTCTCTCTCTCTCTCTCTCTCTCTCTCTTTCTCTTTCTCCTCTCCTCTTTCTGCTCTGGATCCAGCTCAGTTCAGAATCAGAGAGTCAGCCACAGTAACACAAATATGTTAATGAAACACAGCTGGTCTGTAGACCAGGTCCGCCTCACACATCCTCCTAGCCTCCCCTCAACTCCCCTCACTTAGCTTCCAGAAACCTCCACATTCTCTCACTCCCTCTTGGTCCTGCTCGCTCTCTCATTCTCCACTCTCTCTTCTTCCCTCATTCTCTCTCTCTCTCTCTCTCTCTCTCTCTCTCTCTCTCTCTCTCTCTCTCTCTCTCTCTCTCTCTCTCTCTCTCTCTCAACTCAATTTAAATTCAAAGGGCTTTATTGGCATGGGAAACATACGTTTACATTGCCAAAGCAAGTGAAGTAGATAATAAACAAAAGTGAAATAAACAAGAAAAAATGAACAGTAAACATTATACTCACAAAAATTCCAAAATAATAAATACATTTCAAATGTCATATTATGTCTCTATACAGTGTTGTAATGATGTGCAAATAGTTAAAGTACAAAAGGGAAAATAAACTAACATAAATATGGGTTGCATTTACAATGGTGTTTGTTCTTCACTTGTTGCCCTTTTCTTGTGGCAACAGGTCACAATTCTTGCTGCTGTGATGGCACACTGTAGTATTTCACACAGTAGATATGGGTGTTTATCAAAATTGGATTTGTTTTCGAATCCTTTGTGGGTCTGTGTAATCTGTGAGAAGTGTGTGTCTCTAATATGGTCATAAATCTGGCAGGAGGTTAGGAAGTGCAGCTCAGTTTCCACCTCATTTTGTGGGCAGTGTGCACATAGCCTGTCTTCTCTTGAGAGCCAGGTCTGCCTATGGCGACCTTTCTCAACAGCAAGGCTATGCTCACTGAGTCTGTACATAGTCAAAGATTTCTGTATTTTGATAATTAGCATTGCATGCAGTCTCAATTCGGTGTTTGTCGCATTTTGTGAATTCTTGGTTGGTGAGCGGACCCCAGTCCTCACAACCATAAACGGCAATGGGTTCTATAACTGGTTCAAGTACTTTTAGCCAGATTCCAATTGGTATGTCGAATTTTATGCTCCTTTTGATGGCCTTGTCTCTCAGATCGTTCACAGCTTTGTGGAAGTAACCTGTGGCGCTGATGTTAAGGCTGAGGTATGTATAGTTGTTTGTGTGCTCTAGGGCAAAGGTGTCTAGATGGAATTTGTATTTGTGGTCCTGGCAATTAGACCTTTTTTTGAACACCATTGTCTTTTTCTTACTGAGATTTACAGGGCCCAGGTCTGGCAGAATCTGTGCAGAAGATCTACAGTACCAGTCAAAAGTTTGGACACACCTACTCATTCCAGGGTTTGTCTTTATTTTCACTATTTTCTACATTGTAGAATAATAATGAAGACATCACAACTATGAAATAACACAAATGGAATCATGAAGTAACCAAAAAAGTGTTAAACAAATCAAAATATATTTTATATTTGAGATTCCTCAAAGTAGTCAGCCTTTGCTTTGATGACAGCTTTGCCTTGTTTTTGGCATTCCACACTACTTTCCTTCCATCTATAGCATTTCTTAATATTATTCAGTTCCGTTGGCTTTGATGCCTCATGACTGAGTATTGGTTTGTTCAAGTAGAGTTTGATTTTGCTGTGATCTGATAGGGGTGTCTGTGGGCTGACAGTGAACGCTCTGAGAGACTCTGGGTTGAGGTCAGTCCTAAAGTAGTCTACAGTACTACTGCCAAGAGATGAGCTATAGGTGTACCTATAGGAGTCTCCTTGAAGCCTACCATTGACTATGTACATACCCAGCATCCGACAGAGCTGCAGGAGTTGTGACCCGTTTTTATTGGTTAAGTTGTCGTAGTTGTGCTTAGGGAGGCATATGGGGGAGGGAATGCTGTCACCTCCAGGTAGGTGTTTGTCCCCCTGTGTGCTGAGGGTGTCAGGTTCTTGTCCAGTTCTGGCATTTAGGTCGCCACAGACTAGTACATGTCCCTGGGCCTGGAAATTGTTGTCTCCCCCTCTAGGATGGAGAAGCTGTCATTGATTAACTTTGGGGATTCTATTGGGGGCATATAGGTAGCACACATGAGGAAATTTTTCTCTATTGAGATAACTTCCTTATTAATTTCTAGCCAAATGTAAAATGTTTTAATAGAGAGGGTTAGGTCTGCTCTATACCAAATTAGCATACCCTCTGAGTCTCTTCTCTAGTAGTTCGGTGGATGGGACTACCAGCTCTCTGTAACCTAGAGGGCAACCAGTGGGTCCGTTTCCTTTATACCATGTTTCTTGTAGGATGACAATGTCTGTATTTCTTTGATGAAGTCTGGGTTCCTGCTCTTTAGGCCAAAGGCAGATGACCTGAGACCTTGTATATTCCAGGATGAGATAGTAAAAGCTTTGTGTTCCATAGTGTCTAGTGTTGTTTTTGTGTGGTTTAGGCCCAGACCATCACAGTAGGTGTGAGCAGAGCATGTTGAGCATCTGATACATACCTCTTAGGTCACAGGATGGGGCTTGGGCGGGTGTAATAGTGGGGGTTGGACCTGTTGCTCTGCTCACGGCCTGTGCATATGTTCTGCTGTCATGTTGAGCTCGTTGCCACAGGGGCATGAGGCATGGGGCGGGCAGAAGGGGCATAGGTCTGATATAGGGGGCTATATAGGGTGTGGCCAGGGTTTGCTTGGGGTGGTTATAGCTGGTTGGTGTGTGGCTGGTGATGCTGTGGTCTGGGTGTAGGTCCTCCTGGCGTGGGTTCTCTCAGTGCAGGTCCTTCAGGAGGGAGTCGTGCAGGTCTGGGCAGGGTGTCCGTTGCTCTGTTGCTCTTGTGTGAGGTACTGGGGCTACGGTTGAGGGTGACGTCCTTCATTGTCCTGACAAAAGTTGGGATTGCTGCATTGTATAGGTGGACCTGGTCGTAAAGGCTGTTCAAGTAAGTCCAGGGTGGAGTGGTGGGCCAGGTAGATGGGTGGAGATGGGTTGGGGAAAGTGGAAGAAGCTTTTTCAATCATTCCCTTGAGTGCTGCTACCACCCATTACTGCTGGGCCTGTGTGAATTATGATGTGGCTGGGGGATCCTAGTCTTTCCTCTGACAACAGCTCCAGGGCCTAGTGTCTGTCCTCTGACAACAGCTCCAGGGCATGCCTAGTGTTTGGGCTTCAGAGTTTAGCCACTTTGCGTTTGGAAAAAAAGTTTATCCTCTTGAATGTATTTGCCATTTGAGTCAATTAGGAGCACAATCTATGGTTTTTGTGTGTCCTCAGTGGATGTGTAGGGGTTGTCAGGAGGGCTATCAGGGGAGCTGACAGGAGGGCTGTTAGGAGGGGGTGGGGTCTGTTGGGTTGGTGGGGTCTGTTGGGTTGGTGGGGGCTGTTAGGAGGGTGGGGTCTGTTGGGTTGGTGGGGGCTGTTGGGTTGGTGGGGGCTGTTGGGTTGGTGGGGGCTGTTAGGAGGGGTGGGGTCTGTTGGGTTGGTGGGGTCTGTTGGGTTGGTGGGGTCTGTTGAGTTGGTGGGGGCTGTTGGGTTGGTGGGGGCTGTTGGGTTGGTGGGGTCTGTTGGGTTGGTGGGGGCTGTTGGGTTGGTGGGGTCTGTTGGGTTGGTGGGGTCTGTTAGGAGGGGGTGGGGTCTGTTAGGAGGTTGGTGGGGTCTGTTAGGAGGGGGGTGGGGTCTGTTAGGAGGGGTGGGGTCTGTTAGGAGGGGGGTGGGGTCTGTTAGGAGGGGGGTGTCCCATTGTGGTGTTGAGGTTGTGGTCCGGGTCTGAGGTGGGCTGTTCTGCTGGCTTCTCTGGGGGAGTGTCTGGGGGAGTGTCTGGGGGAGTGTCCTGCTCTCTGTCACACATCAGCTTTCTCACCTCCTCCTTCAGTGCTGTTAGCTGTGCCATGTGTGTCTCTATACGTTCTCTCACCTCAGTCCATAGAGAAGCCAACTCTATCAGACAGCCGTCCATCTCCACCTTCTGCCCTCCGTGTCTTGTTGGGGGGTGTTGTTGTGCTGGTCTGTTTTGTGGGTTTGTTCTGTCTGGATTGTGTGGACATAGCTCTCTAAGCGCAACCATGTCTCTCTCCATCTCTGTGAATGCATCCCTCTCAATAGTGGAGGAGCAGTGCAGTTGTGGGACCTGGGAGTGTTCAGTGCTGGGGTGGGGTGACTATCCTCGTCTGCAGGACAGTTTGAAGAGGTGTGATCAGCCTCACTCAGGATGGGGGAGTCGTCACAGAGAGAGAGATTATTCTGCAGTGCTCTCTCTTTGATCCCGTAAAAGTCCTGCTGGAACTGCCTGAGGATGCCAAGCACCATTACTGTCCCAGACTTGTACATGTTGACAGAGGTTCCACCCTGGGCCAATACCCTCTCTCTTGACATATGGGTAGTGTGCTCTTATAGCACTGTGCCATGCCAGGGGATGGTCTGTGTGGAAAATTAAGTTGCTTACGTTCCCCTCTTTGTAGCAGTCAGCAAATAGTGTCTCTGGATTGTCCATGAGGAGCTTTTTTTTGTACTTATTCCGCACAGTGTTATTTTTAATATCCAAGGGGGTTTCACAGAGTTTCTGTGAAACTCTCCTGCTATTGTTAGGCTCAAGGGTTTTCCCACATCTGACTTCACACTTCAGTGCTAATTGAAGTGGCAGCCAGGTCTGTTCTGTCCTAGCAGCTTGGCAGCTTAGTAGCCTTATTTACTTAGCTTTATATAAGATAATTATGTAGAGTTTATTGTATTTTACTTTTTGGCTTCAGAAGTAGCTTCAGAGTGAATATTACTCACTCAGTTTAGTGTTGGATGGTATTTCCAGGTTCCGCTGTGTTTCTTCTGCAGGTTTTGGTTTGTTAGATATTTTTGCTTGATGGTGCTTGGTAGTAATAGTCTATTCAGGTAATTGTGTCCAAAATCAAGGTTTTAGGTCTGGAATTTTGATTTGAATTGAAGGTTTTAATTTAATTTCATTTATCTTGATGAAGACAACTCTTGTACCATTCAGGAATTAAATACGTCAGTTTTATTATTCTATTTGAGAACTTCATTCATGGTTTATGGTAGTCATTTTAACTATGTATTCACTAGTGGCGAATGTTAAGTGCTATTATCTAATTCTATTTTTTTTGGCAGAAGAACTCAGGAGCCCATGAGCTCACTCTCTCTCTCTCTGTCTCCCTCCCTGCCCCTTTCTCTCTCTCTCTCTCTCCCTCTCTCTTGCTCATTATCTTCTTCACTCAATTTCTCTCTCTCATTCCCTCACCATCTCGTTTGCTCAATCTCTCTCTCACTTCCTGACCATCTCGTTTTCTCAAACTCTCTCTCACTCCCCTGCCCTCTTTATAGTCAAGGAGAAGCTGTGCTATGTGGGGTTAGTTCAGAATGTGTGAGAGTTGATTTGCTCCCTGGAGGGTAGCTGGCCACTCTGAATCCAAGCCAACCCCTACAGACACATTGGCTAGCTAGTAATATAATAACTGGCTAGTAGTGAAGGGCAGCGCAGGACCTTGGTGTGTGTGTGTGTGAGTGTATTTGTGTGTGTGTCTGTGTGTGTGTGTGTGTGTGTGTTTGTGTGTCCATCTTTACCCCTGGAGTTTTCTCAATCTGCAGTGACCTCTGTCTCCACACACACACACACACACACACACACACACACACACACACACACACACACACACACACACACACACACACACACACACACACACACACACACACACACACACACACACACACACACACACACACACACACACACACACACACACACACACACACACACACACACACAGGACCACTGGCAGCCTGGCTGTTTAATGCTCGGACCAGATGCCACATTCCTGGAACACACTCTCCCTGTGTCTCTCTCATATGGAGGCCAGCGCTAATGGTCCATGGAGCTTTCTATGTTTCAACACAACTACCTAACTCACAATGGAAAGGGTAAAGGGAGAAAACAAAAAGAATGAGTGAAATAAAGACACCCAGTGAAAGTTGTGAAGGAAAATAGTGAAAGACAAGCTGTAGAGAGACAGAATACGTAAATATTGGAAAACTGTGTCTTCCGCATTTAATCCAACCCCTCTGAAACAGAGTCCGGGGAGCAGATGTTTTAGAGTGGTGTAGAGGGCTGTAGTGGGGTGTAGAGGCATGTAGGAGGATGTAGATGGGTGTAAGGTGGTGTGGGGAAGTGTAAAGGGGTGTAGTTAGGTGTAGGCGGTTGAACGAGGGTGTAGAGGGGTGTAGGAGGGTGTAGAGGAGTGTAATAGGGTGTAGAGGAGTGTAGAGGGGTGTAGAGGAGTGTAGAGGGGTGTATAGGAGTGTAGGAGGGTGTAGAGGAGTGTAGGGGGGTGTAGAGGAGTGTAGGAGGACGTAGAGGAGTGTAGGAGGGTGTAGAGGAGTGTAGGAGGGTGTAGAGGAGTGTAGAGGGGTGTAGAGGAGTGTAGAGGGGTGTAGGGGAGTGTAGAGGGTGTAGAGGAGTGTAGGAGGGTGTAGAGGAGTGTAGAAGGGTGTAGGGGAGTGTAGGAGGGTATAGAGGAGTGTAGAGGGGTGTAGAGGAGTATAGAGGGGTGTAGAGGAGTGTAGAGGGGTGTAGAGGAGTGTAGGAGGATGTAGAGGAGTGTAGAGGAGTGTAGAGGGGTGTAGAGGGGTGTATAGGAGTGTAGGAGGGTGTAGAGGAGTGTAGGAGGGTGTAGAGGAGTGTAGAGGGGTGTAGAGGAGTAGAGGAGGGTGTAGAGGAGTGTAGGGGGGTGTAGAGGAGTGTCAGGGGTGTAGAGGAGTGTAGGAGGGTGTAGAGGAGTGTAGGAGGGTGTAGAGTGTGAGGGTGGTGTAGAGGAGGGGGTGTAGAGGAGTGTAGGAGGTGTAGAGGAGTGTAGGAGGGTGTAGAGGAGTGTAGGGGGTGTAGAGGAGTGTCAAGGGGTGTAGAGGAGTGTAGGAGGGTGTAGAGGAGTGTAGGAGGGTGTAGAGGAGTATAGGGGGGTGTAGAGGAGTGTAGAGGGGTGTAGAGGCGTGTAGATGGGTGTAGATAGATGTAGAGGAGTCTAGGAGGGTGTAGAGGAGTGTAGGAGGGTGTAGAGGAGTGTAGATGGGTGTAGAGGGGTGTAGAGGAGTGTAGGAGGGCGTTGGGGTGTGTAGGAGGGTGTAGAGGAGTGTAGAGGAGTGTAGGAGGGTGTAGGAGGGTGTAGAGGAGTGTAGGAGGGTGTAGATTAATGTAGTAGGGTGTAGATGAGTGTAGAGGGGTGTAAAGGAGTGTAGGAGGGTATAGAGGAGTGTAGGAGGGTGTAGAGCAGTGTAGGAGAGTATAGAGGAGTGTAGAGGACTGTAGAGGAGTGTAGGAGGGTGCAGAGGTGTGTAGGGGTGTGGAGGATAGGGTAGAAAGCTTTATGAGGGTGTAGAGGAGTGTAGGAGGGGTGTAGGAAGGGTGTAGAGGTGTGGAGGAGTATGGAGGAGGGGGTAGAAAGCTGTAGGACGGTGTAGGAGGGGGTAGAGTGGTGTAGAAGGGGGTAGAACGCTATAGGAGTGTTGGAGGGGTAGAGGGGTGTAGGAGGGTGTAGAGAGGTGTAGAGGAGTGTAGGCGGGTGTAGAGGTGTGTAGGAGTGTGTAGGAGGGGGTAGAACGCTGTAGGAGGGTGAAAGAGGGGTGTAGAGGGGTGTAGGAGGCTGTAGATGTGTGTAGGAGTGTGTAGGAGGGGGTAGTAAGCAGTAGGAGGGTGTAGGAGGGGGTAGAGGGGTGTAGAAGTGTGTAGGAGGGGGTAGAAAGCTGTATGAGGGTGTAGGAGGGGTGTAGAGGAGTGTAGGAGGGTGTAGATGTATGTAGGAGTTTGTAGGAGGGGGTATAAAGCTGTAGGATGGTGTAGGAAGGGTAGAAATCTGTAGGAGGGGTGTAGAGGAGTGTATGAGGGTGTAGAGGTGTGTAGGAGTGTGTGGGAAGGGGGTAGAAAGCTGTAGGAGTGTGTAGGAGGGGGTATAGTGGTGTAGGAGGGTGTAGAGAGGTGTAGAGGAGTGTAGGAGGGTATAGAGGGGTGTAGGAGGGGGTAGAAAGCTGTAGGAGGGTGTACGAGGGATGGAGGAGTGTAGGAGGGCATAGAGGGGGTTAGAGGGGTGTAGGAGGGGGTGGACTTGGAGAGTGTGTGTGCGTGTGTTTGTGTGTGGTGATGGCACCGGGGAATTGCGTCGGATTACGGGCTTCTAACTTCTAACCAACTGTGCTATTTTGTGTGTTTTTTCATATTTTGTACCTAATGTTGCTGCTACCATCTCTTATGACCGAAAATATATTCTGGATATCAGAACCGCGTTTACTCACCTCGAACTGGACTAAGATTTTTTATTTTATGAATCCGACTCAAAGGATACACTGCTTCTTCGAGACCAGGCCCAAATCCCCATCATTCACATGAAGAAAAGAGGGAAATACAGGGGGCAGTGATCGGGGTGCCTTGTGAGAATTAGTTTGCGAGTAGGTAACCCACCTCTACCATCCGTTCTATTGGCCAACGTGCAATCACTGGAGAATAAACTGGATGATCTACGTTTGAGACAATCCTACCAACGGGACATTAAAAACTGTAATAGCTTATGTTTCAACGAGTCTCTGATCGACGACACGGAAAATATACAGTTGGCTGGGTTTCTACGTGCATCGGCAGGACAGAACAGCTACATCCGGTAAGACGATGGGTGGTGGTGTGTGTCTATTTGTCAATAACAGCTGGTGCGCGATATCTAATATTAAGCAAGTCTCAAGGTATTGCTCGCCTGAAGTAGAGTACCTCATGATAAACTGTAGACCACACTATCTACCAAGAGAGTTCTCATCTGTATTATTCGTATCCGTCTATTTACCACCACAAACCGATGCTGGCACTAAGACCGCACTCAACTAGCTGTATAAGTCCATAAGCAAACAAGAAAATGCTCATACTCGCTGTTTATTATCTATGCATTGTCACTTTACCCCTAACTCATGTACAAATTACCTGGACTAACCTGTACCCCCGCACACTGACTCGCTACCGGCACCCCCTGCATATAGCCTCGTTATTATTATTTTATTGTGTTACTTTTTATTTAATATTTTACTTCAGTTTATTTAGTAAATATTTTCTTAACTCTATTTTTTGAACTGTATTGTTGGTTAAGGGGCTTGTAAGAAAGCATTTCACGCTAAGGTCTACACCTGTTGTATTCGGCGCATGTGACAAATACAATTTGATTTGATTTATGTGTGTGTGTGCATGCGCATATGTGTTTGTGTGTGGGCATGTGCGTGCGTCAATGCATGTGCATAATGTGTGTGTGTGTATCATTGACTTAATGGTGGTATCCAGGCTGTCGGTGTTTGTTAGGCTTGGCCAGGCCGACAGAGCGTGCAGAGTGCTGATGGAAATCTTACACTCACTCCAAACAAGAACCAATGACCTTTTCATCTGACGGTCCTGACTGAATCAGTCCTAACATTCTGCCAAGCTGGAAATGAATGAGGGCTTATTACATCAACCACGGTAACATCACAGGCAACTAATGCAGGTGTGTGTGTGTGTGTGTGTGTGTGTGTGTGTGTGTGTGTGTGTGTGTGTGTGTGTGTGTGTGTGTGTGTGTGTGCGCACATGGGTGCGCAAGTGTGTGCGCGTGCATATGTGTGTGTTCAAGTGTTTTTCGGTCTGTCTTCTACTACAACCCAATTCCTTCTGCCAAGAAATAATATCTAATCTACAAATGCAAAACAAACATTTTGTCTCCAGTCTGAAATATGTAATAAACATAATTGGAAGTGCCCTCACAGTTTCCCTCTACAGCGACTTGAAGAGGAGGGTTGTGGCCTGACTGGAAAAAATTTGGGCCTCAGTCAGTCACAATACATTCAGTGGGCTCCTGAAGGTGACCAATCTTCATTACCAGCCTTGCTAGTGACATAAGTGACATTCTGAGGTAATGAGCTCATAATAGATGGACAGTTGGTGAATGGATGGGGAACTCACTGGAGGAAGAGACATTTTGTTTTCTGAAATACGGGTTATGCATTCTAAAGCTTCTATACCTAAACCTTCCACACATTCTAAACCTTCTAAATCTAAACCTTCCACACATTCTAAACCTTCTAAATCTAAACCTTCCACACATTCTAAACATTCTAAATCTAAACCTTACACACATTCAAAACATTCTAAATCGTAACCTTCCACACAATCTAAACATTCTAAATCTAAACCTTCTACACATTCTAAACCTTCTAAATCTAAACCTTCCACACATTCTAAACATTCTAAATCTAAACCTTCCACACATTATAAACCTTCTAAATCTAAACCTTCCACACATTCTAAACCTTCTAAATCTAAACCTTCCACACATTCTAAACCTTCTAAATCTAAACCTTCCACACATTCGAAACCTTCTAAATCTAAACCTTCCACACATTCTAAACATTATGAATCTAAACCTTCCACACATTCTAAACCTTCTAAATCTAAACCTTCCACATTCTAAACCTTCTAAATCTAAACCTTCCACACAATCTAAACATTGTAAATCTAAACCTTCCACACATTCTAAACTTTTTAATCTAAACCTTCCACACATTCTAAACATTATGAATCTAAACCTTCCACACATTCTAAACCTTCTAAATCTAAACCTTTCCTACCATTCTAAACCAAAATCTAAACCTTACACAAACTCTAAACCTTTCACACATTCTAAACCTTCTAAATCTAAACATTCCTCACATTCTAAACCTTCTAAATCTAAACCTTCTTACCCATTCTAAACATTCTAAATCTTAACCTTCCACACATTCTAAACGTTTTAATATAAACCTTCCACACATTATAAACGTTCTAAATCTAAACCTTCCACATATTATAAACTATCTAAATTTAAACTTGTCACACATTCTAAACCTTCTCAATCTAAACCTTCCACACATTCTAAACCTTCTCAATCTAAACCTTCCAAACATTCTAAACCTTCTCAATCTTAACCTTCCAAACATTATAAACCTTCTAAATCTAAATCTTCCACATATTCAAAACATTCTAAATCTAAATCTTTCACACAATCTAAACCTTCTAGATCTAAACCTTCCACACATTCTAAACCTTCTAAATCTTAACCTTCCACACATTCTAATGCTTCTAAATCTAAAGCTTACACACTCTAAACCTTCCACAAATTCTAAACCTTCTAAATCTAAATCTTCCACACATTATAAACGTTCTAAATCTAAACCTTCCACACATTATAAACATTATGAATCTAAACCTTCCACACAATCTAAACATTCTAAATCTAAACCTTCCACATTCTAAACCTTCAAAATCTAAACCTTCCACACATTCTAAACCTTCTAAATCTAAACCTTCCACACATTCTAAACATTCTATATCTAAACCTTCCACACATTCTAAACATTATGAATCTAAACCTTCCACACATTCTAAACCTTCTAAATCTAAACCTTTCCTACCATTCTAAACCAAAATCTAAACCTTACACAAACTCTAAACCTTTCACACATTCTAAACCTTCTAAATCTAAACATTCCTCACATTCTAAACCTTCTAAATCTAAACCTTCTTACCCATTCTAAACATTCTAAATCTTAACCTTCCACACATTCTAAATGTTTTAATATAAACCTTCCACACATTATAAACGTTCTAAATCTAAACCTTCCACATATTATAAACTATCTAAATTTAAACTTGTCACACATTCTAAACCTTCTCAATCTAAACCTTCCACACATTCTAAACCTTCTCAATCTAAACCTTCCAAACATTCTAAACCTTCTCAATCTTAACCTTCCAAACATTATAAACCTTCTAAATCTAAATCTTCCACATATTCAAAACATTCTAAATCTAAATCTTTCACACAATCTAAACCTTCTAGATCTAAACCTTCCACACATTCTAAACCTTCTAAATCTTAACCTTCCACACATTCTAATGCTTCTAAATCTAAAGCTTACACACTCTAAACCTTCCACAAATTCTAAACCTTCTAAATCTAAATCTTCCACACATTCTAAACCTTCTAATTCTAAATCTTCCACACAATCTAAACCTTCTAAATCTAAACCTTCTACACATTCTAAACCTTCTAAATCTAAACCTTCCACACATTCGAAACCTTCTAAATCTAAACCTTCCACACAATCTAAACCTTCTAAATCTAAACCTTCCACATTCTAAACCTTCTAAATCTAAACCTTCCACACATTCTAAACCTTCTAAATCTTAACCTTCCACACAATCTAAACCTTCTAAATCTAATCCTTCCACACATTCTAAACCTTCTAAATCTAAACCTTCCACACATTCTAAACCTTCTAAATCTAAACCTTCCACACAATCTAAACCTTCTAAATCTAAACCTTCCACATTCTAAACCTTCTAAATCTAAACCTTCCACACATTCTAAACTTTTTAATCTAAACCTTCCACACATTCTAAACCTTCTCAATCTAAACCTTCCACACATTATAAACCTTCTCAATCTAAACCTTCCACACATTCTAAACCTTCTCAATCTTAACCTTCCACACATTATAAACATTCTAAATCTAAACCTTCCACACATTCAAAACATTCTAAATCTAAATCTTTCACACAAACTAAACCTTCTAAATCTAAACCTTCCACACATTCTAAACCTTCTAAATCTTAACCTTCCACACAATCTAAACCTTCTTAATCTAAACCTTCCACACATTCTAAACATTCTAAATCTAAACCTTCTACATTCTAAACCTTCTAAATCTAAACCTTCCACACATTCTAAACCTTCTAAATATAAACCTTCCACACATTCTAAACCTAAATATAAATCTTCCACACAATCTAAACCTTCTAAATCTAAACCTTCCACACAATCTAAACTTTCTGTAAGAAATTTCCACTCAGAGAAAAAAGCAGAATGTCTGTTTATAGATATCTGGCCTCATGCATTCCACAACAATGAACAACCAAAGAGAGGAGACAAAATGTAAAATAGACATCTAGTGTACATCAACACATCAATACAAACCATCAAGCATCTGATGGACAGCAAATCAATAAGACATGGCATGCAACACAAATGGAAACCCTTTTTCTAATAGGGAATATGGTGCCCATTTGGTGCCACACAGATTTGAATGTTTCTTGTAATGTGGCTGTTGGTTGTTTGTCAGAAGAATTTCCAGCTGAGGTTTGACAGTTCATACAGCAAAACTAATTTCAGAAAATGAGAAATGTTTTAACCCCATTATGAATAAAACATGCTAGGTAGCTTCAGTCCAAAACAATAAAATGGATCCAAGAGCAAAACTGTCACCGCAAAAATTGGTCTAACTAATCTAATCCTGCTGCATCAATAATATGTACCCATACTGTATACTACACATCACCCATCTGAGATATAAAAAAAATACAATAAAATTGACTACATTTCATCACAATCTATTGAGTCCTAACAGACATATCACGGTGCAGCCATGGTCCCACTGGGTTGCATCATGCCCAGCGGCAGATAGACAGAACCCAACGAGCGGCAGATAAACAGAACCCAACGATTGGCAGATAGACAGAACCCAACGAGCGGCAGATAGACAGAACCCAACAAGCTTTACATAACAAACGGAAGCTGGAGTCATTAGAGCAGGGTTGGGGGCCACAATATATCACGGGTATGCCTACCCACATCCATACCCCCTCCCCACATTAACCCGCTCGATGGCGAGAGAGAAATGTTTTAGTGTTAATTTCGTGCAATTGTACACAATTTGCCATGGGGCGGAGAGCAAATATTTGCAGTCTTTTATATGATATCTGGGCCGGGGGCCGCCGGTTTCCCATCCCTGCATTAAGTAATGGTGATGGCAGAGCAGAGGAGAGGAGAGGGGGTTATCATATTGTTGTTGGCAGGCGTGGCCATGCAGAGAACTAACCGCCAGTCGAGTGTGAGTGTATGTGTGTGTGTGTGTGTGTGTGTGTGTGTGTGTGTGTGTGTGTGTGTGTGTGTGTGTGTGTGTGTGTGTGTGTGTGTGTGTGTGTGTGTGTGTGTGTGTGTGTGTGTGTGTGCATGTGTATGTGTATGTGCATGCACACATGTGTGTGAGAGATTGTGTGTGTGTCTTCTTTATGAACACAGTGGAAAAAGGACCAGGCCAGGGGTCCTCCCTCATCTCCTCTACACCCCTCCATCACTCCAGCCCTCCAACCCTCCATCCCTGTCTTACATAAGGGGAACGGTGTGGACGTATGACAGGAGTGCAGGTCCAGACACTTTCCACTGGGCCTAAACCCCCGGCAATTCAGAACAATAGCAGATGTAGCCTGTAGCCACAACCCAGTGCATAGTGCACCACGAGTGTGTGTGAGTGTGTGTGTGTTCGTGTGGGTGTTTGTGTGTGTGTGTTCGTGCTTGTGTGTGTGTGGGTTCGTGTGTGTGTGAGTGTTCGTGTATGTGTGTGTTCGTGCTTGTGTGTGTGTGTGTTCATGCGTGTGTGTGTTTGTGTGTGTGTGTGTGTGTGTGTGTGTGTGTGTGTGTGTGTGTGTGTGTGTGTGTGTGTGTGTGTGTGTGTGTGTGTGTGTTTGCGTGTGCGTGTGTGTGTGTGTTCGTGTGTGTGTGCCTGTGTGTCTGGGCCACATCTGCTCTACTAGCCTGGGGCTCCTTGCCTCTTATGAAGTGGGTCACGTTTCCCTGCTGACGTCAAAGTCCTTCTGCCTTTCTATGGAAGCATGCCAAACCACCACACACACACCCTTTCTTTTTAGACCAAGGCACCACAGAAAGACACAGACTGGCACACATACACTGCTCTTCCTCCAAGCCCCTTCCTTTTTTGTATAGAGAAGAAAGAGCGAGAGAGAGACAGAGAGAGAGAGAGAGAGAGAGAGAGAGAGAGAGAGAGAGAGAGAGAGAGAGAGAGAGAGAGAGAGAGAGAGAGAGAGAGAGCGAGAGCGAAAGAGGCTGGGACAGAGAGCAGTGCTTGACTTGGGCAGGAGCCTACCGGACTTGATTACCGGCACCTCAAATGTTCTTCTGCTTAAGCTCCTGTCTCTCTTATAGAATATTATCTCAAAAGTATTGTGGAGCTCCTGCACCTAAATATATACAGTACCGGCAATCAAGCACTGCTCTGATCTTACAACAGACATTCAAGAACTGGGTCAGAGGCTGTAATAGTGCTGCTGATACTGAACCAGAGCATTGATACTAAACTCTCTATAGCATCAGAGAGAGAGAGAGAGAGAGAGAGAGAGAGAGAGAGAGAGAGAGAGAGAGAGAGCATTGATACTAAACTCTCTACAGCATCAGAGAGAGAGAGAGAGAGAGAGCATTGATACTAAACTCTCTACAGCATCAGAGAGAGAGAGAGAGAGAGAGAGAGAGAGAGAGAGAGAGAGAGCATTGATACTAAACTCTACAGAATCAGAGAGAGAGAGAGAGAGAGAGAGAGAGAGAGAGAGAGAGAGAGAGAGAGAGAGAGAGCATTGATACTAAACTCTCTACAGCATCAGAGAGAGAGAGAGAGAGAGAGAGAGAGAGAGAGAGAGAGAGAGAGAGAGAGAGAGCATTGATACTAAACTCTCTACAGCATCAGAGAGAGAGAGAGAGAGAGAGAGAGAGAGAGAGAGAGAGAGAGAGAGAGAGAGAGAGAGAGAGAGAGAGAGCATTGATACTAAACTCTCTACAGCATCAGAGAGAAAGAGAGGGAGAGAGAAGGAGAAGGAGACAACCCTGGGGCAGCCCTGGGTCGGAAAAATTTAATTTAATTTAAAAGCACGATATCCTTAATCTCATCACCATCATATTGCTTTGGGGGTTGGATTTTCAATTTCAGTTTCTTCTCTCTCGTGACACTTACATATTCGAATACAGGCCTTTGTCATGAATATGCTATATGTTTCAGCCTTGAGCAAGGCACTTTACACTATTTTGAACAACACATATCACTGCACCTATCATACTGTTGTGTCTGACCCTGTAAAACAACACACATTGCCTCATTTAGAGCCCCTCCCTTATGAAAATGCCCTTATAAGGGCATATGAATGCAGTACCTATCGCTTCCTCTGGATGTCAACAGTCTCGAGAAAGTGATTTGATTCTTCTTAGCTGCTTTTAGAGCAGAGAAGAAGAGGAATAAGGAAGTGTCCACTGAGATGTCCGTACAAGAAAATGCGCGTTCATGGCTTGCACGTTCTTTGGTTTTTTCCTTTCTTATCGCCCAGTCTATTCCGGTTGATATATTATACATATACATTAAAGTGTTCCTAAGGATACATTTACAATGATGTTGGATTGTTCTTGGACAAGTTTATAGGTATAAGTTGAACGAGTTCCCTTCACGTTTTTATTAGCAAGTGCATTGGTGATGTTGTACCCATAGCAACTATTAAAACCTTCCCCAACCAGAAACCATGGATTGATGGCAGCATTCACGCAAAACTGAAAGAGCAAACCACTGCTTTTAACCAGGGTAAGGCTACATGACTGAATACAAACAGTGCAGCTATTCCCTCCGCAAGGCAATCAAACAAGCTAAGCGTCAATATAGAGACAAAGTAGAGTCACAATTCAACGGCTCAGACACGAGAGGAATGTGGCAGGGTCTACAGTCAATCACGGACTACAAAAAGAAAACCAGCCCCGTCGCGGACCACGACGTCCTGCTCCCAGACAAACTAAACAACTTCTTTGCTCGCATTGATGACATTACAGTGCCACCGACACGGCCCGCTACCAAAACCTGCGGGCTTTCCTTCACCGCAGCCAACGTGAGGAAAACATTTAAATGTGTTAACCCTCACAAGGCTGCTGGCCCACATGGCATCCGTGTCCTCAGAGCATGCGCAGACCAGCTGGCTGGTGTGTTTACGGACATATTCAATC
Source organism: Brachymystax lenok tsinlingensis (assembly GCA_030435695.1). NCBI lineage: Eukaryota > Metazoa > Chordata > Actinopteri > Salmoniformes > Salmonidae > Brachymystax > Brachymystax lenok. The sequence continues at coordinate 49,993,796 of CM059818.1, forward strand.
AGTCCCTATCCCAGTCTGCTGTTCCCACATGCTTCAAGAGGGCCACCATTGTTCCTGTTCCCAAGAAAGCTAAGGTGACTGAGCTAAATGACTATCGCCCCGTAGCACTCACTTCCGTCATCATGAAGTGCTTTGAGAGGCTAGTCAAGGATCATATCACCTCCATCCTGCCAGACACCCTGGACCCACTCCAATTTGCTTACCGTCCCAATAGGTCCACAGACGACGCAATCGCAATCACACTGCATACTGCTCTAAACCATCTGGACAAGAGGAATGCCTATGTAAAAATGCGACTACAGCTCAGCATTTAACACCATAATTCCCCCCAAGCTCGTCATTAAGCTTGAGACCCTAGGTCTCGACCCAGCCCTGTGCAACTGGGCCCTGCACTTCCTGACGGGCCAGCCCCAGGTGGTGAGGGTAGGAAACAACATCTCCACCCTGCTGATCCTCAACACTGGGGCCCCACAAGGGTGCGTTCTCAGCCCTCTCATGTACTCCCTGTTTACCCATGACTGCGTGGCCAAGCACGCATCCAACTCAATCATCAAGTTTGCTGACGACACTACAGTGGTAGGCTTGATTACCAACAACGACGAGACGGCCTACAGGGAGGAGGTGAGGGCCCTCGGAGTGTGGTGTCAGGAAAATAACCTCTCACTCAATGTCAACAAAACAAAGGAGATGATCGTGGACTTCAGGAAACAGGAGAGGGAGCACCCCCCTATCCACATCGACGGACAGTAGTGGAGAAGGTGGAAAGTTTTAAGTTCCTCGGCATACATCACGGACAAACTGAAATGGTCCACCCACACAGACAGCGTGGTGAAGAAGGCGCAACAGCGCCTCTTCAACCTCAGGAGGCTGAAGAAATTCGGCTTGTCTCCAAAATCACTCACAAACTTCTACAGATGCACAATCGAGAGCATCCTGTCGGGCTGTATCACCGCCTGGTACGGCAACTGCTCCACCCACAACCGTAAGGCTCTCCAGAGGGTAGTGAGGACTGCACAACGCATCACCGGGGGTAAACTACCTGCCCTTTAGGACACCTACACCACCCGATGTCACAGGAAGGCCAAAAAGATCATCAAGGACACAACCACCCGAGCCACTGCCTGTTCACCCCGCTATCATCCAGAAGGCGAGGTCAGTACAGGTGCATCAAAGCTGGGACCGAGAGACTGAAAAACAGCTTGTATCTCAAGGCCATCAGACTGTTAAACAGCCATCACTAACATTGAGTGGTTGCTGCCAACATACTGACTTAAATCTCCAGCCACTTTAAAAATAGGAATTGGATGTAACAAATGTATCACTAGCCACTTTAAACAATTTTGTATATAATGTTTACATATCCGACATTACTCATATCAAATGTATACGCTGTACTCTAAACCATCTACTGAATCTTGCCTATGCCGTTCGGCCATCGACTCAAATCTCTAGCCACTTTAATAATTATAATTGGATGTAATAAATGTATCACCAGCCATTTTAAACGACGCCATTGATATAATGTTTACATATCCTACATTACTCATCTCATATGTATATACTGTACTCCATACCATCTACTGCATCTTGCCTATGCCGGTCAGCCATCGCTCATCCATATATTTATATGTACATACTCGTATTCATTTCTATCACTCTTGTGTGTATAAGGTAGTTGTTGTGAATTTGTTAGATTACTTGTTAGATACTACTGCATGGTATGAACTAGAAGCACAAGCATTTCGCTACACTCGCATTAACATTTGCTAACCATGTGTATGTGACAAATACAATTTGATTTGATTTAATATTATGGCAAGAACAGCTAAAATAAGTAAAAAGAAATGACAGTCCATCATTACTTTAAGACATGAAGGTCAGTCAATACGGACAATTTCAAGAACTTTGAAAGTTTCTTCAAGTACAGCCGCAAGAACCATCAAGCACTATGATGAAACTGGCTCTCATGAGGACCGCCACAGGAATGGAAGATCCAGAGTTTCCTCTGCTGCAGAGGATACGTTCCTCAGAGTTCAAGTAACAGACACATCTCAACATCAACTGTTCAGAGACTGCGTGAATCAGGCCTTCATGGTCGAATTTCTGCAAAGAAACCACTACTAAAGGACACCAATAATAAGAAAATACTTGCTTGGGGCAAGAAACATAAGCAATGCATATTAGACCAGTGGAAATCTGTCCTTTGGTCTGATGAGTCCAAATTTGCGATTTTTGGTTCCAATTGCTGTGTCTTTGTGAGATGCGGAGTAGGTGAACGGATGATCTCCGCAAGTGTGGTTCCCACTGTGAAGCATGGAGGAGGAGGTGTGATGGTGTGGGGGTGCTTTGCTGGTGACACTGTCAATGATTTATTTAGAATTCAAGGCACACTTAACCAGCATGGCTATCACAGCATTCTGCAGCGATATACCATCCCATCTTATTTGCGCTTAGTGGGACTATCATTTGTTTTTCAACAGGACAATGACCCAACACACCTCCAGACTGTGTAAGGGCTATTTGACCAAGAAGGAGAGTGATGGATTGCAGCATCAGATGACCTGGCCTCCACAATCACCCGACCTCAACTCAATTGAGATGGTTTGGGATGAGTTGGACTGAAAAGTGAATGAAAAGCAGGCAACAAGTTCTCAGCATATGTGGGGACTCCTTAAAGACTGTTGGAAAAGCATTCCAGGTGAAGTTGGTTGAGAGAATGCCAAGAGTGTGCAAAGCTGTCATCAAGGCAAAAGGTGGCTATTTGAAGATTCTCAAATATAAAATATATATTTATTTTTTTAACACCTTGTTTAGTTACTACATGATTCCACATGTGTTATTTCATAGTTCTGATGTCTTCATTATTATTCTACAATGTAGAAAATAGTAAAAATAAAGAGATAGAGATCTGATAGAAACCTAGCTTCACTGTCTCCCTATCTCAGTTCCCCAGGACCTGGCTTGACATAGTAGTGCAACACAACAGGGACACAAGCCTGTCATGGATGATAATATCCATTCTAGTCGCTCGATTTCTATGGTATGTTTAACCTCTACATACAGTACATCAATCTGGTACCCAGGGAAACCGACTTGCTTCCCCCCTATCTCAGCTCCACAGGACTCGGCTGGCTGTTCAACACAGAGGCACAGGCTTGTCACAGACCTGTCAATCACAGACATTGATTGTGTCTGAGCACAAACAGATGTCACAAACACAATAAATACAACAGTCAAACAGCCCCACACACACACGCACACAGACACACAGACACACACACCCAGCTCCCAGTCTTTCTCCAGGGAAACAAAGAAATAGCAACAAGCAACAAATCAACAAATCAAATAAATACGCCAGGGGACAGATGGAGGGATGGAGGAATGGAGGTGAGATATAGAAGAATGGAGGGGTGGAGGGATGGAGGAATGGAGGGATGGTTTAATGGAGGGATGGAGAGATGGAGGGATGGAGGAATGGAACAATGGAGGGGAGGAGGGATATAAGGGGAGGAGGGAGAGAAGGGGAGGAGGGAGAGAAGGAGAGGAGGGAGATAAGGGGAGGAGGGATATAAGGGGAGGAGGGAGAGAAGGAGAGGAGGGAGAGAAGGGGAGGAGGGAGAGAAGGAGCGGAGGGAGAGAAGGGGAGGAGGGAGAGAATGGGAGGAGGGAGAGAAGGGGAGGAGGGAGAGAAGGGGAGGAGGGATATAAGGGGAGGAGGGGGAGGAGGGAGATTAGTGGAAGAGGGAGAGAAGGAGAGGAGGGAGAGAAGGGGAGGAGGGAGAGAAGGGGAGGAGGGAGATAAGGGGAGGAGGGAGAGAAGGAGAGGAGGGAGAGAAGGAGGAGGGAGAGAAGGAGGAGGGAGAGAAGGGGAGGAGGGAGAGAAGGAGAGGAGGGAGAGAAGGGGAGGAGGGAGAGAATGAGAGGAGGGAGAGAAGGGGAGGAGGGAGAGAAGGAGAGGAGGGATATAAGGAGGAGGGAGAGAAGGAGAGGAGGGAGAGAAGGGAGGAGGGAGAGAAGGGAGGAGGGAGAGAAGGGGAGGAGGGAGAGAAGGGGAGGAGGGAGAGAAGGGGAGGAGGGAGAGAAGGGGAGGAGGGAGAGAAGGGGAGGAGGGAGAGAAGGGGAGGAGGGAGAGAAGGGGAGGAGGGAGAGAAGGAGAGGAGGGAGAGAAGGGGAGGAGAGGGAGAGAAGGGGAGGAGGGAGAGAAGGAGAGGAGGGAGAGAAGGGAGGAGGGAGATAAGGGGAGGAGGGAGAGAAGGGAGGAGGGAGAGAAGGGGAGGAGGGAGAGAGAGGAGAGGAGAGGAGAGAGAGGAGGGAGAGAAGGGGAGGAGGGAGAGAGAGGGAGGAGGGAGAGAAGGAGGAGGGAGAGAAGGGGAGGAGGGAGAGAAGGGAGGAGGGAGATAAGGGAGGAGGGAGAGAAGGGGAGGAGGGAGAGAAGGAGAGGAGGGAGAGAAGGGAGGAGGAGAAGGGGAGGAGGGAGAGAAGGGAGGAGGGAGAGAAGGGGAGGAGGGAGAGAAGGAGAGGAGGGAGAGAAGGAGGAGGGAGAGAAGGAGGAGGAGGGAGAGAAGGAGGAGGAGGAGAGAGAGGAGAGAGAGGGAGGAGGGAGAGAAGGGGAGGAGGGAGAGAAGGGGAGGAGGGGAGAGAGAAGGGAGGAGGGAGAGAAGGGAGGAGGGAGAGAAGGGGAGGAGAGAAGGAGAGGAGGGAGAGAAGGAGGAGGGAGAGAAGGAGAGGAGGGAGATAAGGGGAGGAGGGAGAGAAGGGAGGAGGGAGAGAGAGGGGAGGAGGGAGAGAGAGAGAGAGAGAGAGGAGGAGAGAAGGGAGGAGGGAGAGAAGGAGAGGAGGGATATAAGGGGAGGAGGGAGAGAGAAGGGGAGGAGGGAGAGAAGGAGAGGAGGGAGAGAAGGAGAGGAGGGAGATAAGGGGAGGAGGGAGAGAAGGAGAGGAGGGAGAGAAGGAGAGGAGGGAGAGAAGGAGAGGAGGGAGAGAAGGGGAGGAGGGAGATAAGGAGAGGAGGGAGAGAAGGGAGGAGGGAGAGAAGGAGAGGAGGGAGAGGAGGAGGGAGATAAGGGAGGAGGGAGAGGAAGGGAGAGAAGGGAGGAGAGAGAGGGAGGAGGAGGGAGATAAGGAGAGGAGAGAGAAGGAGAGAGGGAGGAGAGAGAGAAGGAGAGGAGGGAGAGAAGGAGAGAGGAGGGAGAGAAGGGAGGAGGGAGAGAAGGGGAGGAGGGAGAGAAGGAGAGGAGGGAGAGAAGGGGAGGAGGGATACAAGGGGAGGAGGGAGAGAAGGGGAGGAGGGAGAGAAGGAGAGGAGGGAGATAAGTGGAGGAGGGAGAGAAGGAGAGGAGGGAGAGAAGGGGAGGAGGGAGAGAAGGAGAGGAGGGAGAGAAGGAGAGGAGGGAGAGAAGGAGAGGAGGGAGAGAAGGGGAGGAGGGAGAGAAGGAGAGGAGGGATATAAGGGGAGGAGGGAGAGAAGGAGAGGAGGGAGAGAAGGAGAGGAGGGATATAAGGGGAGGAGGGAGAGAAGGGGAGGAGGGAGAGAAGGGGAGGAGGGGGGTTAGCATCAATTGATCTAAACCTGAACTGTAGTTCACTTTATAGTCGACTACGTACTGTGGTGAGAAAGGTTGTGGTCTGGGAGCAACAAGATCTCACAGTTTTACGTCCAACTTTGAAGTCAATCACTCTTCCAAAGAGACTTAGTAACAGCAGCGACAAGCCATGGAGTAACGTAGACAAAAATCTGTGATACAGTGTAGCCCACAAAATTCTAAAATATATAATATGGAAATGAGAGTACAAAACCACGGCTATACATTCAATGCTGCTTTAATATCGGATTCATTGAACGTGGCAGAGAGAAAACAGCCCTTAACCCCAAAGCTGAGCCATTGACTAAGTCCAAATCGGCACCCTATTCCCTATGTAGTGCATTACTTTTGACCAGAGCTGGTCCAACGTAGTGCAATGCATAGGGAATAGGGTGCCGTTTGGGACACAGACCTTCCCCCTGCAAGGAGAGAGAAATAACGAACAGTTTTTTGCTCATAAACATATTTCAGACTAAGACATACCATTGAGAGGGAGGAACAACGCTGGCCCTGTTTTCTGCAGGAGGACAAGCACACATATCACGGACATGGATAGCTAACACATAGTAGTGTGTGGGTGTGTGAGTGCATGCGTGCGTGTGTGTGGGGTGCGTGCATGTGTGTATATATATACATGTATTCCTAACAACTAGTAGTATTGTGGAAGAGGGCTGCGGCCTCAACCAGGCCAAGGTTACAAACTTCCTCTGGCCACACTAACCAATCAGATGGCCTGGGAGGGAGGCTAGCTAACCAATCAGATGGCCTGGGAGGGAGGCTAGCTAACCAACCGGATGGCCTGGGAGGGAGGCTAGCTAACCAACCAACCATATAGCATGGGAGGGAGGCTGGCTACCTACTACTGTCTCTGTTTGGTCATTACTTCATGCTATAAGTACTTCATAACACATTCATAATCCATACCTAACACATACATAACACATAACACAAACAGATAATATTCAACCTGCCAGCACTTCAGTTGCTGGCCCGCTTCTCTAATCTCTAGGCTGCCTGCTGCCTCACACAAAGGTCCAAAATGTTCCCTTAGCGCACTGAACCATGGTCGGACCAAAGAGGTCTGTTCTGTGTCACCAACCTAACCATAACAGAACTGGCTGATGGGACTGGGACATGAGGAGAATAAGGTTCATTCACACAGTGTCTATGAACCAGGAAATAAATATCATACCACAGGTTGAGGTCAGAGGTCAGGGTTGACAGACTTCATCAGTAGCAGCACCAGCAGGCCACCATATGTAAATGCCATACACACAGGACTGAGAGTACCAATGGTTGTGATGGTGAGTTAGTAGTTTTTTTTTAACACATTCAGAAAGTTGTTATTTAACTGTCTCCCCCCACACACACACACACACACACACACACACACACGCTGTCCACTCATTCGCTGTCTGAGGCCAGCTGCACACCTGGTAAAAGCAGAGGAAGGTGATGTTGGCTCAGGGCCTTGTGGGTAGGCGTTCCGGGGAGGGTTGGGAACAAGAGCGAGAGAGAGAGAGAGAGAGAGAGAGAGAGAGAGAGAGAGAGAGAGAGAGAGAGAGAGAGAGAGATAGTGGGGAGAGGAGAGGTGAGAGTGGTGAATGAGACTGAGCTGTCCTTCACTCCTTCAGGCCATCGCTGAACCTGCACATTCCCCAGTCCATTTAGCAGTAGAGGAAGTAAAGGAATGTCCTTCTGCATGTAAGAGATCACTGTCTTAAATGCAGACAGGTACACACACACAGGCAGGTACTAGTCTGGTGGAGGGAAAGATCCCCTGAGGAACCCTAAAAGGCTACAGATGAAAGGATGAAAGAGGGAAGGGAAAGAGGGAGGGTAACACGGAGAGTTACAGAAAGTGATGAGCTGTCAGCTATGTGGTGCACTGTGGCACCTATTAACGTCCCTCTCCACGTTAAAATAGGGAGACCATGAGAGCTGACCATTCAGCACTAACAGATCAGGGACCCGGATAACAAAGAGTCTCCCTTGGCGCCAAATGATAGATTGAAAAGTCTGGGACAGCCAACAGGGATAACTTAACTGACAGGTGAAAAGTGCCTGGGACAGCCGACAGGGATAACTTAACTGACAGGTGAAAAGTGCCTGGGACAGCCGACAGGGATAACTTAACTGACAGGTGAAAAGTGCCTGGGACCGCCGACAGGGATAACTTAACTGACAGGTGAAAAGTGAAGAACGCAGTAGAAATATTTCTATGGTTATGTTGCTGCCCGACGACCGTAGACGAGACAGGGTCCTAATGGGGCTTAATGTTCGGTTGCCAACTGTCCTGGGCAGAAGCAATGGTGACATGTGCGTACACACGTACAGTGTTGCGTGATAGGTGCCGCGTCAAACTCCAGAGGAAAATCAATACACACTCCAGCCACCGCCACCCACCCACCTCATTACCTGGCTCCGCTCTCAAACCAAATGCTCTGCTCTGCTCTCCCCTGCCGGCACCATTTAGGGGAGTAAGACTACCTAGGCCTGCTTTTTTCCCTGGCTATGAAACAAAACCTCACTTTCAAACCCCATCCCTCCATCCATCCTACCTCCTGCTCTCCCTCCATCCATCTTCCATCCATTCACCCTCCATTACTCCATCCTCCCTCCCTACCTCCCTCTCTCCATCCTCCCTCCTTCCATCCATCCTTCCCTCCCTCCTTCCATCCATCCATCCTTCCTTCCATCCATCCATCCATCCATCCATCCATCCATCATCAATCCCTCCATCCTCCCTCCACCTATCCGTCCATCCATCATCCATCCTCCATCCCTCCATCCCTATAATCCATCCTCCATCCATTCATCCATCCATCCATCCTCCATCCATTCATCCTCCATCCATCCATGATCCCTCCAGCCATCATCCCTCCAGCCATCATCCCTTTATCCATCCTCCATCCCTCCATCCATCATCCCTCCAGCCATCCATCATCACTCCATCCATCCTCCATCCCTCCAGCCATCATCCATCCATCCTCCATCCATCTTCCATCCATCCTCCATCCATCGTCCTCCATCCATCCTCCAACCATCATCCCTCCAGCCATCATCCGCCAGCCATCATCCCTTCTATCTATCATCTCTTCATCTATTTTCTATCTCTTTCATCTATCATCTCTTGCATCCATCTATCATCTCTTTCCATCTATCTCTTCCATTCTTTCCATCAATTCATCCATCTTCCATCTATCTCTTTCCATCTATCTCTTCCTTCTCATCCATCTATCATCTATCTACCTTCCATTCATCTCTTTCATCCTATCATCCATTCCATTCTTCCTTTCATCTATCTATCTATCTCTTCCATTCATTCATTCATCTATCTATCTATCTATCTATCTCTTTATTCATCTATTCATCTCTTCTATCAAAAATAAAATTTCATATGGTTTACTTTCAACTCTCTATCTATTCATTCATCTCTTCCTTCCTTTCCTCATCATCAATTCATCTCTTTCCATCCTTCTTACTTCCCTTTCTATCTCTTCCTTCCTTCCATCTATCTGCTCTTCCTCCATCCTTATAATTCATCTCTTCATCTATCTATCTATCTATCTCTTCCATTCATACTCTTTCTTCCATTCATCTATCATTCTTCCATCTATCATCTCTTTCCATCTATCGCTCTCATTCTATCTCTTCCAAATTATCATCATCTCTTTCCAGCTATCATCCCTTTCCAGCTATCATCTCTCCAGCTATCATCCCTTTATCCATCCTCTCATCTCTTTCCTCCATCTATCATCTCTTTCCATCCATCCATCATCCCTCCATCCATCCTCCATCCCTCCATCCATCATCCTTCCATCCATCCTCCATCCATCTTCCATCCATCCTCCATCCATCCTCCAACCATCATCCCTCCAGCCATCATCCATTCTCCATCCCTCCATCCATCATCCCTGCATCCATCATCCATCCCTCCATCCATCTTCCATCCATCCATCATCCATCCTCCATCCATCCATCATCCATCCATCCCTCCACCCTCCCTCCTCCTCCCTCCCTCCCTCCCTCCCTCCCTCCTCCCTCCCTCCCTCCCTCCCTCCCTCCCTCCATACATCCGTCCATCCATCATCCATCCATCCATCCATCCATCCATCCCTCCATCCATCCATCCATCCATCATCCCTCCAGCCCTCCATTTCCCCTTTCATTACTCCATCCAAACCCACTACTCAGCACAGCCAACTAAACTACACCGTGGCTTGGTTTGGTTGTGATGGAGATAAAAACTGTATAGTCCAATCACACAAAAGAAAGACACACTACCCACACTCTTATAAGAAAGTTTTCCAAAGGGCTTCTTTGGCTTTCCCCATAGGAGATCCCTTTTGGTTCCATTTAGAACTCTCTGGGGAAAGGGTTCTACATGGAACCCAATAGGGTTATATCTGAAACCAAAAAGGGTTCTTCAAAGGGTTCTAGTATGGGGACAACTGAAGAACCCTTTTAGGTTCTAGATAGCACCTTTTTTTAAAGAGTGCAACGTTTATATCTGCTTCCTCTCTCTCTCCAGATGGCCATGTTTTGAATTAGTTTATCAGTTCAAAAAACCCACACGCGACTGAGGCAAGAGACCCGAGAGTCACTCGTTCCAAAAAACCTCATTATCCACACGGCTTTGCATTTAAACACACAAACACAGACAATCTCAATGGGGGAAGGGGAGCAGTGGCCCAATGCTGAATCAGTATCTAGCTGTGTTATCAAAAGATAACCACTCTGTAAAGTTAACTGTCCAACGAAAATACAATTCTATTACGGTGACTAAAATAGCGTAGTGAAAGAATTGTTTACTGGCACCATTGTTTTTTTAAAGCACTGTTAATTGTGCTTGGATCGTTTTTACACAGGAAGTCATTATATATTTAAAGAAAATCTTTATCATCCAAGTTAAGAAAGAATGTTCTGCTAGTTCTGCTGGTTGAGATAATATTTGTGTTCATGTCAGAGCTCTGACTGAGGAGGGTGGGGACTGTCGGCTAGAGGGGCTTTCATTGGCTATCACGCTGAGCAAAGGTGTCAATCAAGCACATGATCCAATCAGCACCAGAAATCATGCTCTGCCATCTCCTCCCACACACCACACGGCCCAATCAGTGTGCGAGCGGCTTCTTATCGAGTCGTTCCAGGAAAAACAAACCTATCTCAATTAGCTTGAGTGAAAACATTTTATTCCATAGTATTATCTGGAATCCTAACTCTCTCCATCGAACTGTGGCTTTTGGGAAATACGGTATGTAACTTTTCTCTGGGTGAATGGCTTGGATAGCTAAGCTAGAGTGGGGAGGAGGGGAGGGGAAACAACAAGTGTGTGACAGCAGTCCTGAAGTTGGACAGGATGCATGGGACTCAAATTTCCTTACAAGCTGTGAGAAATGCTCCAAAGTCCACACCTCGCTCTTCCTCTTCCTTCTAGAACCCTGGCTGAAACGCAGAAAACTGGCCTGGCCTGTCTGGTTCTATTAACACACTGCCAGGACATCCCAGGGACTGAGGGAGGCCCAACTGAACTGCCTTCCGTTAAATTACGCTCACGGGTCGGTTCATGCCGACCCGACCCGAACTGAACTGGGCTGGCTTTTCACATTTTCTGTTTCAGCACCATTTCAACAACTATGGTGGATGAAATACAATATTATCACGATACTTAGGTGCCGAAACGATATGTATTGCGATTCTCACGATTCTATGTATTGCAATTCGATTCTGAGATTTCATTGCGATTTGATGTTCCAAACATATTGCTCACTATATGTCTGTTGCAGAGGAACAGGAGAGAGAGAGAGAGAGAGAGAGAGAGAGAGAGAGAGAGAGAGAGAGAGAGAGAGAGAGAGAGAGAGAGAGAGAGACGTGTGAAAACAAGTTTTTATCAGTCAGGGAAATAAAAGTGCTGAAAACATGTTGTGTCATTATTTAAAAAGAAGATGGAGAACAAGCTATTGGATGAAAAACACCTGAGTTTTGGAACAGGTACAGCCGACTGGCACTAGCTAATGCTACCTACAGTTGCAAAAAAAGTAATCGATATGTGTAGTCAAAATCTATATAATATCGTCCCAAAATAATATTGTAATTTGTTAACTGTATCGGTTTTTCCGCTATCATTAATATAGATAGTTCTATTAATTATTATCACACTGAGACTACAGGCCCAGATCATAATGACTTTAATTTTAATATGACGCCCACTGTGGTCGTTTGGGAGCGGGAGGAGGAATGACCTATAGCAGTGTTGGGAATTGTTGGGAAACACTGCTACTTAGAGAGCTGATATATTCTGGCAGGCGATCCGTAATCATAAATGGGGGAAAAATGTGGTTTATTACTTCTCCACTGCAGTTCTTCTCCAGAGAAAAACGGTACCTGAGGACTGAGAATGGGCTTGCAGTCTGCAGTACGCAGAGCTTTGACTAGAAAGAGGAGGAGGGGAGGATAAGGGAAGAAGAGAGGATAAGGGAAGAGGAGAGGTGAGGAGAGGAGAGGAGAGGAGAGAAGAGGAGAGGAGAGGGGTTAGGCAAGACAGGCTTTAGAAAGGCTTGGAGGGCCGGGTCAGAAAAACTGAAGGAATCCTCTTTTGCTCTATTTATTTTGTGAATAAACTGTTTTTATCCAGTGGCTATCAATCTGAAGGGCTTTATAAAAGACACTAAGAGACTGTTGGTCTGGGAAAAACAAGGCATGTCGACCAGAATTCCGCCACCGTCCTCACACAAGTCTTACTAACATAACACCGATGTAAACACACAACAGGTCAACACTGTCCAGTTGTGCCTTTTGGATATGTAACACCCTTGCTCCTCTTTACAACGAAAACGTGGTCTGTTCTCAGTCATCTCACCGGAATACATATCTAGTAGAGGTGTGTTAAAATGCCTCATTTCTCAGGCATCCCATCCTATCCCCATATGTTAGAAAAAGGCTAGAGAGTGTGTGTGTGTGTGTGTGTGTGTGTGTGTGTGTGTGTGTGTGTGTGTGTGTGTGTGTGTGTGTGTGTGTGTGTGTGTGTGTGTGTGTGTGTGTGTGTGTGTGTGTGTGTGTGTGTGTGTGTGTGTGTGTGTGTGTGTGTGTGTGTGTGTGTGTGTGTGCGCGTGTGTGCGCGGCAGGTAGCCTGGTGGTTAGAGCGTTGGACTTGTAACCAGAGGGTTGCAAGTTCGAATCCCCGATCTGACAAGGTAAAAATCTGTCGTTCTGCCCCTGAACAAGGCAGTTAACCCACTGTTCCCTGGGCGCCGAAGACGTGGATGTCGATTAAGGCAGCCCCCTCTCTGATTCAGAGGGGTTGGGTTAAATGCTAAAGACACATTTCAGTTGAAGGCTTTTGGTTGATCAACTGACTAATAATGGTGACTGACTTGTGTGTGTGTGAGAGTAATACAATACTCATTATCTGTTTCACCACCACTAGAGTAATACAATACTCATTATCTGTTTCACCACCACTAGAGTAATACAATACTCATTATCTGTTTCACCACCAATAGAGTAATACAATACTCATTATCTGTTTCACCACCACTAGAGTAATACAATACTCATTATCTGTTTCACCACCAATAGAGTAATACAATACTCATTATCTGTTTCACCACCACTAGAGTAATACAATACTCATTATCTGTTTCACCACCACTAGAGTAATACAATACTCATTATCTGTTTCACCACCACTAGAGTAATACAATACTCATTATCTGTTTCACCACCACTAGAGTAATACAATACTCATTATCTGTTTCACCACCACTAGAGTAATACAATACTCATTATCTGTTTCACCACCACTAGAGTAATACTATACTCATTATCTGTTTCACCACCACTAGAGTAATACAATACTCATTATCTGTTTCACCACCACTAGAGTAATACAATACTCTTCATCTGTTTCAGAAATGCATACGTTTTGTGCTCTTGTAGGAAGCAATCACTAACCCTAACTCTATTGCTGACTACAAATGATCTATAACTGGGCTAATAACTCACTAACTAGCAAAGGATATGAACAAAATGTGCACACATGGCCACATGCAGCTCTCGCTTTGATCTCAAAACAAGCACAGCTACTCATGACCACAGCTGTAAACACAGTCCATTTCAAAGTAAATGGCACAGATCCATATGTGGCAATGGTCTATTTGCATATAGGCCTACTTCAACTCTGATTGTTTATGCCACACAGGCGGCTGAGTAGTGTGTCAATTCAACAGAATCCTACTTCGATGTGTTCTGCCTACAACAAGATCTCTTGCATTGTTTGTTTTGTTTCGGTACAGTATGTTGCATTGAAAGTGGCTAGTTTTGGATTGATTCGATCACAATTGCCTCAACAAAGGGAAAGTGGTCACGAACCTCTTCTGTGTCAAGATCACTTTGAGTCAAAATGCAAGCTAAGATCTAGGACTCAGATTTCTTTTTAACATGACTTAAAAAGCATAAGCCTATGCAACATTAACCAATTAAAAACAGTTCTGTATCAATGAGGTTTGAGCATACTGGCTTTGCTTGAATTCCCATGCCAAAGTATTTTTGTTCGGGAAATGTTTTTAAATTATATTTCAACATTTGAGGTAGGCTATATGATTATACCGGTAACAGATCTGTTGTTGTATTACTTGTGAAGCACAGCTGAGTGAGCATCCATTTAAATCATTTGCTTTTTATTTTTATTTTACTGGGCTGATGGTGCCTGCATCTGATGGTCAGTCTCAGCGGAGGGAGGGAGCAGCAGACTGACTCCCTCTCCCTCTCCCTCTCCCTCTCCTTCCCTTCCCTTCCCTTCCCTTCCCTTCCCCTCCCCTCCCCTCCCTCTCCTCTCTCCTCTCCTCCCCTCCCCTCTCCTCTCCTCTCCCTCTCCTCTCCTCTCCTCTCCTCTCCCTCTCTTCTCTTTCCCCTCTCCTCTCCTCTCCTCTCCTCTCCCTCCCCTCTTCCTCTCCTCTCCCTCCCTCCCTTCCCCTCCCATCTCCTCTCCCTCTCCCTCTCCCTTTCCCTCTCCCTCTCCCGCTCCGCTCCCCTCTCCTCTCCCTCTCCTCTTCTGCCCTCTCCCTCTCCCTCTCCCTCTCCCTCTCCCTCTCCCTCTCCCTCTCCCTCTCCCTCTCCTCTCCTCCTCCTCCCCCTCCCCTCCCCTCCCCTCCCTCCCTCCCTCTCCTCCACTGACCAGAAAGGGACATCATCTTCCAAATGATGGCGAAACTCCAGTTACATCATGTTGTTACTACTATGTTCAAATTCATGTTGACTGACTCCCTCTCCTCTCCTCTCCCTCCCCTCTCCTCCCCCTCCCCTCCCCTCTCCTCTCCTCTCCTCTCCTCTCCTCTCCTCTCACCTCCCTCCCCTCTCCTCCATTGACCAGAAAGGGACATCATCTTCCAAATGATGGCGAAACTCCAGTTACATCATGTTGTTACTACTATGTTCAAATTCATGTTGACTGACTCCCTCTCCTCTCCTCTCCCTCCCCTCTCCTCCCCCTCCCCTCCCCTCTCCTCTCCTCTCCTCTCCTCTCCCTCCCCTCTCCTCCATTGACCAGAAAGGGACATCATCTTCCAAATGATGGCGAAACTCCAGTTACATCATGTTGTTACACCTATGTTCAAATTCATGTTGTTACTACTATGTTCAAATTCATGTTGTTACTACTATGTTCAAATTCATGTTGTTACTACTATGTTCAAATTCATGTTGTTACTACTATGTTCAAATTCATGTTGTTACTCCTATGAACAGAGAAAGGGAAATATTCCTCTATATAAAAAAGACCCAAGCCGCAAATAATAACAACAATGCAAGCCCATACACTTTCCTACTAATTCATTACTGCTGCAGCGCTGAGTGGAAATAGGAAGAATGCTCATTTTATGGCTTATTAAAGTGTTGAATACAAAGTATTGACAGTGCTGAGTAAGAACTTAAACATGAACCACACTCCGCCGGGAAGGCAGAGTTTGTACCTTTGGACACATGAAATGGTTTAAAATGGCAACAGTTCTCCTACCCGGCGCGCAGGGCAGAAATGTTTAACGATTGACTAGGAATGCCTTGGACATCGACCAGTCGATCATCATCGACCGGTTTGTGACAACTGGTCTAGAAAGTTGAATCAAGTTCAATCCCGTGCTTCTCTCTGTGGGCTGATATTTCTGCCTGCCAGTCCAGGGGGAGCTGCACAGCAGTCTCTGGGCTACTGCATGCGCACAGCTTCCAGGGAACATTGTTGCATGTACAGGAATTTGACTCAGTGGAATGGTGCTGCGACAGCTACAGAGTTAAAGACAGACAATAGACAAAAAATATGGACAAAATATGTAGACCCAGAATTTACACAATCCACATACAGCATGTACACTATGAGAACTGGAGCTTAAAACTACATTATAACTATATGTGTAGAGAAACAAGGAAGATAAACATTTTAACAGGATGATGTGCAATGGGGGGGAAATACACTACATGACCAAAAGTATGTGGACACCTGCTCATCTAAACATCTCATTCCAAAATCCTGGACATTAACATGGAGTTGGTCCTTCCTTTGCTGCTATAACAGCCTCTACTCTTCTGGGAAGGCTTTCCACTAGATGTTGGAACATTACTGCTATAACAGCCTCTACTCTTCTGGGAAGGCTTTCCACTAGATGTTGGAACATTTCTGTGGGGGACTTGCTTCTATTCAGCCACAAGAAAATGAGTTATAAATCATTATACTGTATGTGCATGCTTGCTTTCTCTTTGACAGTTATTTAACGTCGCCCTTTCAGAAAACACTAGACATTAAATGACTGAATCAGAGTCATCCAACCTTCTACAAGCAGATCTTAGTTTGTATATAATCCTGTCAGTGTAGGCCTACAACATAAATCAAATCCATCTCAATCCATTTTCTGCCTCATCGCTCATCATGCAAAAACAAAGCATCCCTCGCTGGCAACATTCCTCTAGGAGGAATATTCTGGAAATTTCTGGCTGTTTCCATTTTAAAAGATGAGACACACGAAACACTCAGTATTGTACCCAACCAGTCAAGCAGATCAAATGGGCACATCTTTTCATAACGTAGCAAGATCATTTTAATTAACTTATCATAAGCAATAAGCGTGTTCTTGTAAAAGATCATGTGTTCTCAATAAGGTAATAATAAGGCGATAATAAGGTGATAATTAGTTAATAAGGTGATAATAAGGTAATAATAAGGTAATGATAAGGCGGTAATAATGGGATAATAAGGTGATAATCAGGTGATAATACGTTAATAATAAGGTGATAATAAGGTAATAATAAGGTGATATTAAGGTAATGATAAGGTAATGATAGTGTGATAAAAAGGTGATAATCAGGTGATAATAAGTTAATAATGAGGTGATAATCAGGTAATAATAAGGTGACAATAAGTTAATAATAAGGTGATAATAAGGTAATAATAAGGTAATGATAAGGTTATAATAAGGTGATAACAAGATGATCATCAGGTGATAATAAGGAATAATGGGATAATAAGGAAATAATAAGGTGATTATCACCTTATTATCAACTTAGTATTACCTTATTATCACCTTATTATTAACGT
Source organism: Brachymystax lenok tsinlingensis (assembly GCA_030435695.1). Lineage (NCBI taxonomy): Eukaryota > Metazoa > Chordata > Actinopteri > Salmoniformes > Salmonidae > Brachymystax > Brachymystax lenok. The sequence goes on from CM059818.1 coordinate 50,010,959, forward strand.
ATTATCACCTGATTATCACCTTATTATCCCATTATTACCTGATTATCACCTTATTATCACACTAGGTGATAATCAGGTGATAATACGTTAATAATAAGGTGATAATAAGGTAATAATGGGATAATAAGGTGATAATCAGGTGATAATATGTTAATAATAAGGTGAGAACAAGGTAATAATAAGGTGATAATAAGGTAATGATAAGGTGATAATACGTTAATAATAAGGTGATAATAAGGTAATAATAAGGCGATAATAAGGTAATGATAAGGTAATGATAGTGTGATAATAAGGTGATAATCAGGTGATAATAAGGAATAATGGGATAATAAGGAAATAAGAAAGTGATTATCACCTTATTATCACCTTATTATTACCTTATTATCACCTTATTATTAACGTATTATCACCTGATTATCACCTTATTATCCCATTATTACGTGATTATCACCTAATTATCACACTAGGTGATAATCAGGTGATAATGCGTTAATAATAAGGTGATAATAAGTTAATAATAAGGTGATAATAAGGTAATAATGGGATAATAAGGTGATAATCAGGTGATAATACGTTAATAATAAGGTGAGAACAAGGTAATAATAAGGTGATAATAAGGTAATGATAGTGTGATAATAAGGTGATAATCAGGTGATAATAAGTTAATAATAAGGTGATAATATGGTAATAATAAGGTGATAATAAGGTGATAATAGGTTAATGATAAGATGATAATAAGGTAACAATAAGGTGATAATAAGGTGATAAGGTGATAATCAGGTGATAATAAGTTAATAATAAGGTAATAATAAGGTTATAATAAGGTGATAATAGGATGATAATCAGGTGATAATAAGGTAATGATAAGGTGATAATAAGTTAATAATAAGGTGATAATAAGGTAATAATACGGTGATAATAAGGCAATAATAAGGTGATAATAATGAGATTATAAGGTAATAATAAGGTGATAATCATGTGATAATCAGATAATAATAAGGTGATAATAAGGTAATAATACGGTGATAATAAGGCAATAATAAGGTGATAATAATGAGATTATAAGGTAATGATAAGGTGATAATCAGGTGATAATAAGTTAATAATAAGGTGATAATAAGGTAATAATAAGGTGATAATAAGGTGAAACTAAGGTGATGATAAGGTGATAAGGTGATAATCAGGTGATAATAAGTTAATAATAAGGTGATAATAAGGTAATAATAAGGTGATGATAAGGTGAAAATAAGTTAATGATAAGGTAATAATAAGGTGATAATCAGGTGATAATAAGGTAATAATAAGGTGATAATAAGGTGATAATAAAATAATGATATAGTAATAATTATGTGATAAGGTAATGCTAAGGTAATGGTAGGTTAATGTTAAGGTGATAATAAGGTAATGATAAGGTAATGATAATGTAATGATAAGGTGACAATAAGGTGACAATAAGGTGATAATACAATAATCAGGTGATAATAAGTTAATAATAAGACGATAATAAGGCTATGATAAGGAAATGATAAGGTGATAATAAGGTAATAATAAGGTGATAATAAGGTAATGATAATGTAATAATAAGATGATAATCAGGTGATAATAAGATAATAATAAGGTGATAATCAGCTGATAATAAGTTAATAATAAGTTAATAATAAGGTGATAATGAGGTGATAATAAGGTAATGATAAGGTAATAATAAGGTGATAATCAGGTGATAATAAGTTAATAATAAGGTGATGATAATATAATAATAAGTTAATAATAATGCATTAATACCGTAATAATAATATAATAATAAGGTAATAATAAGGTAATAATAAGGTAATAATAAGGCGATAATTCTGTAAGGCGATGATAAGGTAATAATAATGTAATAACAAGGTATTAATAGCTCAATTCATATCAAAGTCACCATTATTAGTTAGTTGTACAACCGAATGCCTTCAACTGAAATGTGTCTTCCGCATTTAACCCAACCCCTCTGAATCAGAGAGGTGCGGGGAGCTGCCTTAATCGACATCCACGTCTTCGGCGCCCGGGGAACAGTTGGTTAACTGCCTTGTTCAGGGGCAGAACGACAGATTTTTGACCTTGGGGATTCGAACTTGCAACCCTCCGCTCAACCACTAGGCTACCTGAAAATATCAATTCTACCCTATTATCACCGCAGCTCTGCTCAGGGGAAGGGGGAAAGAAATGGGCCGACTGACTGGGACCGCAAAGCAGAACAAACAACCAAAACTCTCCATCTGTAGCCAACCAACCTGGAGAGGAGAGGTTAGCCTGTATTTCAAGTGGCTGACTGGCCATTCATAGCCTATACCGCCACAGCAGCCTGACATGCTCCTAACCTCGTCCCTCATAATTAACTGCTCCTGACCCAGGTCACAATGACACTCATTGATACGAAAATAAGTGCATCTGACATGGCACCCTACTTCCTATAATAATGCACTAATTTGACCAGGGGAACCTATATAGGGAATAGGGCCCTGGTAATAAGTGCACTACATAGGGAATAGGGTGCCATGGGCCCTGGTAATAAGTGCACTACATAGGGAATAGGGTGCCATGGGCCCTGGTAATTAGTGCCCTTCATAGGGAATAGGGTGTCATGGGCCCTGGTAATTAGTGCACTACATAGGGAATAGGGTGCCATGGGCCCTGGTAATAAGTACACTACATAGGGAATAGGGTGCCATGGGCCCTGGTAATTAGTGCCCTTCATATGGAATAGGGTATCATGGGCCCTGGTAATTAGTGCATTACATAGGGAATAGGGTGCCATGGGCCCTGGTAATTAGTGCACTACATAGGGAATAGGGTGCCATGGGCCCTGGTAATTAGTGCACTACATAGGGAATAGGGTGCCATGGGCCCTGGTAATAAGTGTACTACATAGGGAATAGGGTGCCATGGGCCCTGGTAATTAGTGCACTACATAGGGAATAGGGTGCCATGGGCCCTGGTAATTAGTGCACTACATAGGGAATAGGGTGCCATGGGCCCTGGTAATTAGTGCACTACATAGGGAATAGGGTGCCATGTGTATATCATTGAGAAGCTCAGCATGTTCATTGGGGTCCTGTAAACCCAGACCAAAGTAGAACCCTGTGTGTGTGTGTGTGTGTGTGTGTGTGTGTGTGTGTGTGTGTGTGTGTGTGTGTGTGTGTGTGTGTGTGTGTGTGTGTGTGTGTGTGTGTGTGTGTGTGTGTGTGTGTGTGTGAGAGTGTGTGTGTGTGTGTGTGTGTGTGTGTGTGTGTGTGTGTGTGTGTGTGTGTGAGAGAGTGTGTGTGAGAGTGTGTGTGTGTGTGTGAGTGAGTTAGGTGTTTTTTGTCTAGAATTAAATGTAATGATCTATGTGGTATTGCCTCAAAGGATAGACCATTACATTCCACATTTTAATAAAACAACAGTTTTATGACAGCTTTTATAAATGCACCCCATAAAAAGATGCACTGGTAGCCTAAACGCGTTTTCACACTTGTAGCCTTATTCTAATATGTATTACAATTTTTGTTTTTACTCATCAATCTACACACATACCCTATAATGACAAAATGAAAACAGGTTTTAGAAATCTTTGCACATTTATAAAAAAACAAAAACAGAAATACCTTCTTTACATAAGTATTCAGACCCTTTGTTATGAGACTCGAAATGTCAATTTATTATCCTTGAGATGTGTCTACGACTTGATTGGAGTCCACCTGTGGTAAATTCAACTGATTGGACACGATTTGAAAAGGCACATACCTGTCTATATAAGGTCCCACAGCATGTTAGAGCAAAAACCATGAGGTCAAAGGAATTGTCCGTAGAGCTCAGAGACAGGATTGTGTCGTGGCACAGATCTGGGCTAAGGGTACCAAAATAATTCTGCAGCATTGAAGGTACCCAAGAGCACAGTGGCCTCCTTCATTCTTAATTGGAAGAAGTTTGGAACCACCAACACTCTTCCTATAGCTGGCCCGGGGGAGAAGAGCCTTGGTCAGGGATAGTCACTCTGACAGAGCTCCAGAGTTCCTCCGTGGAGATGGGAGAACCTTCCAGAGGGACAACCACCTCTGCAGCACTCCACCAATCAGAGCTTTATGGTAGTGGCCAGACGGAAACCGCTCCTCAGTAAAAGGCCCATGACAGGCCGCTTGGAGTTTGCCAAAAGGCACCTAAAGGACTCTCAGACCATGAGAAACAAGATTCTCTGGTCTGATGAAACCAAGATTGAACTCTTTGGCCTGAATGCCAAAGCGCCACGTCTGGAGGAAACCTGGCACCATCCCTATGGTGAAGCATGGTGGTGGCAGCATCATGCTGTGGGGATGTTTTTCAGTGGCAGGGACTGGGAGACTAGTCAGGATTGAGGGAAATATGAACGGAGAAAAGTACAGAGAGATCCTTGATGAAAACCTGCTCCAGAGCGCTCAGGACCTCAGACTGGGGGCGAAGGATCACCTTCCAACAGGACAATAACCCTAAGCACACAGCCAGGACAATGCAGTAGTGGCTTTGGGACAAATCTCTGAATGTCCTTGATCGGCCCAGCCAGACTCCAGACTTGAACTCGATCTAACATCTTTGGAGAGACCTGAAAATAGCTGTGCAGTACTTTGTAAAAAACAATTCATAGGCTATAGGTTGTACAGTAGCAACCTCATGAAGGGTATAGGGGAAATTCGAGTATCATTCATGTAATGTAATAGGTGTAGGCTATCGATGATACATTGAACTGGGTGAAAGGAATATGAATGACAGCAAAACAGCCTCAATTAGCCTTCCTACTTTAGCTAGCTAGCTACTGTAGCACGCTAGCTTCTTTAAAACGAGTTGATGCAGTGGTTGCTGTGAATCATCCAGGTGGATGCTACATATTGGTGGTGGATGAGGTCAGTTTCCACCTACCATGTAAAACTTTCAGTTGGTAGAAAAGTGCTATATAAATCCAATCAATTATTATTATTATTAAGTCAGGCACTACCAGATGGTATGATAGATAACCTATGGCAGCAACAAGTTTGTCTAACTAGCGGGAGTCGGTTTGGCACATAGACAGTCACAGACATCGCCCCCCTCTCACCCTTCTGATGAAACCAGCAGAGCGCAGCGCACCGGCTTTCTCTGGAGTCGCAAGAGCAAGTCTCCATTGAAGTTTCAAAAACGACAACGAAAAAAATATTATAATACAACACATGTACTTCGACTATCCCGAAATCTGAAAGAGTATAATGATATTGTAATGAAACAGGCAGGGAGCAGGCCTCGTTACAATATTATATTCGAATAATGATATAATTTCAAATGGCCATCCCCTAGTAAAGAATATATGAAACACCTCAATTCTGACATTAAGTCGAAGTGGATGATAGTGGTTTCATTAACAATACCATACATCTGTAAATTATTTATAGTTTTGTCTTAAATTAATTATAAGGTGCCATCAGGACATATTTAGTGATGAGATGAACCAATAACATCCACATCGTACCTATAGCTACTTCTATTAAAACTAAAATAGAATTGCACATTTGATAGACTACTGAGAGCTAGAGAGAGAGAGTGAGTGAGAGAGCTCCAAATTAATCATTATATATTATATTGTACTTATATGCTTCAATAGCTTCATGTCACTAAATCAAATATCGTAGAAAAAGCCATACTGGAAAAAGGAAAACTGAGGAAATTACATAGAAATGTACCAATTTATGAGTGAAAATAAATCTAAACTTCGATTTAAAATTCAGACCATTATTGGGGTATATTCTCTGATGAAGCACTCTGTAGGACATCACTCAAAACGTTCAAAATATACTGTACTACAGAGATATGGCAACGTTAAATTACACAACAGCAAACACTTGAGCGATCCAAGAGAAGATAGTATCCACTGTTAAGAGTTCTATTATTATTGAATGGTTATGATGGAGAAATATGACTAGCAGGCTCTCTTCAGAATAATAGCAGTCCAGATATCAATCTCATAGCAAACATACTCAAAACGCACAGAGAAAGAAAAAACATGTATCATCAAAGTGACTATTATCAAGCGAAGAAGAAGCCCTGGTATTTTCAAAGTATAATTTCTATAGAAAAATGACTAAATGATAATAACAGTATGATGTATTATTTTATATTAATAATAATAGTATTATTATTATTATTATTATCACTATATTTCTTACTATTACTATCCTCGTTGCTGATAACGTCAATAGTAGGCCTGTCATACAGGCATAAATATAATACAGCCATAATTAATGATAGACTCAGCAACACTTTGCAATAAACGAAAGCTATTCAATAATAATAATAATAATAATAATAGGCTACATCATATTGTTTCTATTATAATGTTGTTGCTGTTGTTATTATTATTCCATTATCTTGAATACACGTTTGGAGACAGCCCTAATCCAACCAACGCCTGAGGAAGAGCCCAAAATGAGCCACAAACAAACCAGCCATACAGTCCGCCAAGTCCAACGGGACTCCCGAACAGTACATTAAGACAGACAGAAAAAAGCTCCTTACCTGGTCCCTCTGAATGCATGGCAGCGAGGTCCTCCTGTGTGACTTGCTGTTGGACTGACTGTGTGCCATGTCTGTGGAAATCACAGAACTGGACCTCCTTCGCCTTTTAAACACAGGGGTCTCGTCCCCTTCCCTCGCCCCAGTCACAGAGGGGGTACAGCCCTCCCTGGGTATCCCTTGGTTCGGAAGTAGACTATCAGCATACCTCGCCAGTAGGATGCCCAACACTCCCACCAGGTACGCCACGTAAGGTCTCCAAGTGGCCCGGACTTTGTGCAGCGAGATGAGCGAGATAGTCCGAACGACGCTGACAAACACTATGACCGAGATGCCGTGCTTGAGCCGCGCTACCATGAGTGTGCCGGTTGCCAGGCAGGCGAGCACGACCGCGGCCGCTGACGTGCTGAAGGAAAACGGCTGTTGTTCATCCGTCCCAGTCCCGCCGTGCACGAGAGCCCACGCCGCTGTCTCTCCCAGGTGGCAAAGAGTGAGGAGGAAAAGGGCGGTTTGGATAAGCACTCCGCAGCGGATCAAATACAAACCCACCCAAAAGAAGGCACATACGAGGGTAAATACAGGCGAGATCAGATGCCAGAGAGTTAGCAACAACTCCCCTGCGCAGCCTGACACGAAATGAGCAGGAGAGCCGGAGTGCAGCCTGCTGTTACTGTTACCACTGCTACTGAGCTCAGTCCTCCAGTCGGCTAATTTAACCACCAGAGCGAGAAAAACCGACAGTGAACCCACACATACTGCACACCGGAGTCTTTGGAAACTCCATATCTTGAACACGAGCCTCACAATGCACGACCCATATGAGCCATCACCATCTCGGTCTCGACTGTCGGGCAGTGGCTGGATGACACTTGTTTTCACATAACCATTGCGCTCCGGTGCCCTGGATTTTTTGTCGCGAGCGCTGGTGCTGTTACTGCTACTGTTCCGTAGATGTACTACACCACTGCTACTGTCAGATTCTACTACTGGCATTGTCATCACTCATATAGCAGTATTAAGGAAGTATGCCTATGAAGCAGTATACAAGCTACCTCTACACCAGAGGGGCTATCGGGTAATGGGACAGGGCATGAGTTATTACCGATGCTGAGTTATTGACAGAACGAACCAAGCACCCTGACACAATCATTCATTTAAAAAAAGTAGAGCGCCAAGAGAATTAACGGCTACACAGGTCGGCTATTATTTCACCACACGGTCATACAAACGAGTCTCCATTTACGCACGGTGACAGGGCGACACTGTCCGGATAGTTTTTCTCTATCTATGTTTCTTATTCAGGTACAGTAATGAAAATAAGGAAATACCCCAAAATAGACGATATGCACTGAGGCAGAATGACAGTAGGCTTCAGTCACAGACCAACTCATGACATATTGCAGGGAGAGCAGATCTAGGACATGTTTTTCTTTCTTCGCATCACATCATCATCCACACAGACGTCCCGCGCTGCGCGCTACTGCCCTCTGTGATGCTCTGTCTCTCACACAGTCACACTTCTTTGATGTTATTTATTTTTAATCTTCTCTCGACTTTCCTTAATATTTCCAGGTGTCTTCTTTTCAAAGCACAAATATATTTCGAGGTGTAGCTTTAACGACGACACGCGCGCTCTGGTCATAAATGGACACTTATCCGTTCATTTTTAGAGAAACCGAATTATTCCACACGCACCCACACGCTCTCTCCTAGAATTCCAATGTTAATTGGGGTGGTAATATGCATCGGTCTTTTAGGTCGTTGTGCCTTGCTGTTGTATATGTTAGTCATCAACTCTGAAAATGTCCGTGCGTGTGGGTGTGAGTGTTCTCCTGCCTCAAGCTCTTTCACCCGAGCAGAGTAGAGGGGTAGATAGGGAGATGAGGAGTAGAGGATGCAAGCGAAGTGCAACCCCCAAATCATTCACTACCAAACCTTCACGGTATAGGATTAGGCGCTGTCCCTGCTAGAAAAACATGAAAATGAATGCATCAACATTCGCATCACCCTACCCGTTTTCTTTCCCTCTCAATTCTTCTCAGTGCATTAATTAATATTGTGTTTGTATTTGCGAAGTATTTTGTAACATTTTGATGAAGGTCATGCATACATTTGGTTGAAACATCAATTAAATTATATTGATTATGAATTATTCAATACCTGCCTTTAAAGTGTTACTAACGATGGGTGGTGTGTGTGTGTGTGTGTGTGTGTGTGTGTGTGTGTGTGTGTGTGTGTGTGTGTGTGTGTGTGTGTGTGTGTGTGTGTGTGTGTGTGTGGGTGTGTGGGTGTGTGTGTGTGTGTGTGTGTGTGTGGGTGTGTGTGTGTGTGTGTGTGTGTGTGTGTGTGTGTGTGTGTGTGTGTGTGGGTGTGTGTGTGTGTGTGTGTGTGGGGGGAAGGTTGTCATCAATATTTCAGGAGACGTCTCTGAAAGGTTCTTACAGTATGTGTCTCTGCATGTGCAGTCTGTACTCACCTTAACACAACAGGGAGAGATATGAGAGGGAGAGAGGGGGAGAGGGATAGAGGGGGACAGGGGAGAGGGAGAGAGGGGAGAGGGGGTGAGGGGGAGAGGGAGTGAGGGGGACAGGGAGAGAGGGGGACAGGGAGAGAGGGGGAGAGGGAGGAGAGGGGGAGAGAGAGGGGAGAGGGAGAGAAGGGGAGAGTGAGAGAGGGGGAGAGAGAGAGAGAGAGAGAGGAGAGGGAGAGAGGGGGACAGGGAGAGAGGGAGGACAGGGAGAGAGGGAGGAGAGGGAGAGAGTGGGGAGAGGGAGTGAGGGGGAGAGAGAGAAAGTGGGAGAGAGAGAGAGGGGGAGAGGGAGGAGGGGGACAGGGGAGAGGGAGAGAGAGGGGGAGAGGGGGAGAGGGAGAGAGTGGGGAGAGGGAGAGAGGAGGAGAGGGAGAGAGGAGGAGAGGGAGAGAGGGGGGAGAGGGAGAGAGTGGGGAGAGGGAGAGAGTGGGAGAGGGAGGAGGGGGGAGAGGGAGAGAGTGGGGACAGGGAGAGAGGGAGGACAGGGAGAGAGGGAGGAGAGGGAGAGAGTGGGGAGAGGGAGAGAGTGGGAGAGGGAGTGAGGGGGGAGAGGTAGAGAGGGGGGAGAGTGAGAGAGGGGGAGAGGGAGAGAGGGGGGAGAGAGAGGGGAGAGGGAGAGAGAGGGGGGAGAGGGAGAGAGGGGGAGAGGGAGTGAGGGGGAGAGTGAGAGCAAACGAGAGAGGTGGTAAAGGAGGAGGTCAGGGCCTGTGTTGTTCAGGGATCTGTCAGTCAATCATCTCACAGCTTGTTCACAGTGTGGCAGCTCTGCCTACAAACAAAACAGACAACTCAATGGATCTGACATTAACTATAGGCTACACCATGAATGGACTGTGTGTCTTTGCATCTATGTGTCTATGTGTGTGTGTGTGTGTGTGTGTATGTGTGTGTGTGTGTGTGTGTGTGTGTGTGTGCGTCTGTGTGCACACACATACACACACACACTCACATTGTCGTTGTTGTGTATTTGTTTGTGTCTACACTAAAGTCATAGCCATGCCAAATCCTAATCTCTCAACACAGATACAGTTTCATTGACAATGACACTAGAACAGAACAGAATAACCATAATCAGGCCATGTGTGTCTCCCAAATATCACACTATTCCCTATAAAGTGCACTAGTTATGATGGGCCCTGGTCAGAGTACTGTATAGGAGATAGGGTAGCATTTGGGACGGAGACAGTGATGGGGCATATGGCTTGTCCAGTTCACTGATTCCTCCCCTGGAATAACAGCAGAACAGTGTTCCTAGTTCACCCCAACCAGAGTTCCTGGGAGAGGCGATCACATCCAAAGGAATCACAGAGTTTTCAGCTCTTAACCGGCATTATTCAGTCAGAATGTGTGTGTTCGTGTGTGTGTGTGTGTGGAAAGTATGCAAATCCTTTAACCAGCTCTCTGGTGGCAAGACCCCGATGCAGACACAGGAGGCAGATGGTTGGAGTTTAAGATGTTTAATAAATCCAAAGGGAATAGGCAAGGGAATGGTCGTGGACAGGCAAAAGGTCATAACCAGATCAGAGTCCAGGAGGTACAGAGTGGCAGACAGGCTCCAGTTCAGGACAGGCAGAATGGTCAGGCAGGCTCCAGGTCAGGCCAGGCAGAATGGTCAGGCAGGCTCCAGGTCAGGGCAGGCAGAATGGTCAGGCAGGCTCGAGGTCAGGCCAGGCAGAATGGTCAGGCAGGCTCCAGGTCAGGCCAGACAGAATGGTCAGACAGGCGGTAAACAGAGTCCAGAACAGGCAAGGGTCAAAACCAGGAGGACTAGAAAAAGGAGAAAAGGCAAATCAGGAAAAACAGGAAAACGCAGGCAGGCTTGAACATACAAGACGAACTGGAACAGAGAGTCAGGAAACAGGGATAAATACATTGGGGACAACAAGCGACACTTGGAGGGGGTGGAGACAATAACTAGGATAGGTGAAACAGATCAGGGCGTGACCCTCCACCCCTTTAACCAGCTCTCTGGTGGTGGACACCCTATGCCCCTTTAACCTTTGTAGGTTTATATTTCTACAGTTTTTGACACAAACCGACCTCTTCCATCACTGTGGTCGTTGAGCAGGCCCTCCAGGCGATGGCTCCAGCGCTTGTCCACTGCGATGATCTGTTTGGGGCACAATGCTCGCTCCTAGCTGGCCATCACCCCCTGGAAGTGCTGCAGGATTGTGGCCATCTGAGGAAAGGTGGGAGAACACAATGTAGTCAGACAAACTGCTGAAGAGACCGTGGTGAGGGAGGAAAACAGATAAGACTGGTAATTTTGAAGCGCAGATGACCAGGATTCCTGGTCTAGTCTGGTCTAGTCTTAGCACTGGAAACTCCAGACCTCATATACCCCCTGGTTATGCATTTAGCTGCATAGTTTGGTAGAAAATTCATAGATTTAATATAAGAATATTTCAGCAGTGGTGATAAAAGAGAGAGAGAGAGAGAGAGGAAGAGAGAGAGAGAGAGACAGATGAGAGAAAGAGAGAGAGAGAAAGGAAGAGAGAGAGAAAGACAGAGAGGGAGAGAGAGAGCGACAGAGGAGAGAGAAAGAGAGAGAGAGAGGTGTACAGTGATAGAAACAAGTTTACATTGGGTTTGGCACTTGGTGTGCGGAGTGTGAAATCTATTGCAGTGCCCATATTGGCAGACTATTTGCCCAATGGCAAGTTTCCACTGAGGTACTGCGGATAGGACCTCTTCTCCACCCTTTCTCCCTCCTCCACCACCTCACTGACACACCTCTACTCCATCCTTTCTCCCTCCTCCACCACCTCACTGACACACCTCTACTACCTCACTCACATTCTCACTACCTTTCTAGCTTTCACTAGAGGACACTGATATAGGTCAATATATTGTTCTCTCCCAGTCTTTTTCAATCAAAATAGAAATACCAATATTCAATCTCAATATCCAATCCCCAATATAAATGTATTTTAATCCACAGAATCACAAACACGGTACAACGACAATGAGACAATGAAACACTCCCTTGACAAGATGCTGCAAAGAGAATATATAATGATATTAAATATTAAATATACAGACGAAAGACGATAAGACAAAACCAAAACTATTGATGTGAAGTGTAATCCCTTTGGTTTTTATTCTGAGCTCATTAGAAGATAAAAAAAAATAACAGAATATTTTGCGCTGAAGTTTACTAGATGAGGGGCTGCAGAGATCAGACTAGACTTTGAAGTCTCTGATACTCTACCCTGTGGAACATCATGTTTATATATGTGTTAAAATACAGAATAAAATACATCGAATAAAATAACTTAGTTTTAAACAGACACTGATATCAGTCTGTCATCAGACACTGATATAGATCTGTCATCAGACACTGATATAGGTCTGTCATCAGACACTGATATCAGTCTGCCATCAGACACTGGTTTGTGTCATCAGACAAGTATATAGGTCTGTCATCAGACACTGAGGTAGGTTTGGCATCAGACACTGATATGTCATCAAACACTGATATAGGTCTGTCAACAGACACTGATATAGGCCTGTCAACAGACACTGATATAGGCCTGTCAACAGACACTGATATAGGCCTGTCAAAAGACACTGTTATAGGTCTGTCATCAGAAACTGATATAGGTCTGTCATCAGAAACTGATATAGGTCTGTCAACAGACACTCATGTAGGTCTGTCATCAGACACTGTTATAGGTCTGTCATCAGACACTGTTATAGGTCTGTCATCAGAAACTGATATAGGTCTGTCAACAGACACTGATGTAGGTCTGTCATCAGACACTGTTATAGGTCTGTCATCAGACACTGATATAGGACCGGTCATCAGACACTGATATTGGTCTGTCAACAGACACTGATATAGGTCTGTCATCAGACACTGATATAGGGCTGTCAACAGACACTGATATAGGACCGGTCATCAGACACTGATATAGGTCTGTCAACAGACACTGATATAGGCCTGTCAACAGACACTGATGTAGGTCTGTCATCAGACACTGATATAGGTCTGTCATCAGACACTGATATAGGTCTGTGTCATCAGACACTGATATAGGTCTGTCATCAGACACTGATATAGGTCTGTCATCAGACACTGATATAGGTCTGTCATCAGACACTGATATAGGTCTGTCATCAGACACTGATGTAGGTCTGTCATCAGACACTGATATAGGTTTGTGTCATCAGACACTGTTATAGGTCTTTCATCAGACACTGATATAGGTCTGTGTCATCAGACACTGATATAGGCCTGTCAACAGACACTGATATAGGTTTGTGTCATCAGACACTGTTATAGGTCTGTCATCAGACACTGTTATAGGTCTTTCATCAGACACTGATATAGGTCTGTGTCATCAGACACTGATATAGGCCTGTCAACAGACACTGATATAGGTCTGTCATCAGACACTGATATAGGTCTGTGTCATGTCCATTCCATATGTACAGGTTGTAAGCAAGGTGGCAAGCTGAGAGATTCACAACATCACAGATGCACGCACACACATCGACGATCAATCAAGATTTCTCAAGACCTAATTCACCACCCTGACAAATAATACATTGAGTTGGACCTTTCAATTATTAACTCACTACTGTACGTGGGAGACTTTCCCTTTAAAGACCAGGCAGCTACTCTTAAAAGCAGGCTGCATTCTCTCTCTCTCTCTCTCTCTCTCTCTCTCTCTCTCTCTCTCTCTCTCTCTCTCTCTCTCTCTCTCTCTCTCTCTCTCTCTCTCTCTCTCTCTCTCTCTCTCTCTCTCTCTCTCTCTCTCTCTCTCTCTCTCTCTCTCTCTCTCTCTCTCTCTCTCTCTCATATGTGCAAGTGAAGACACCTCATCCAGCAGACTGACACATCCAGAACTCAGCTTTGGAGAAAAGTCACTTTAAAGAATAACAAGAAGGGGAAAAAAAGGAGGAAGATTTGGGATTGATTTTGAAAAGGGAAGGGTACTTGGTTCACTCTTGGGGGTGAGAGTGCCGAAGGCGGAGAGAGGAGTTGAAACACAGCTTCAGATGAATAATGCATTTACGGCATGTATTCAGCAGAGTTGGAGGAAAGTCACTTGTATAAGTTTTGAATATTTCAGATTATAGCACCAGAAAGCTGTTCACTGCAGAACCCCTTACTTTGACCATGTGTCACTTCTAGTTCCAGACCTGGGTTTAAATACTATTTGAAATATTTCTTTCTTGTTTGCTTTTAGCCTACCTGGAGTGGCAGATGGGTTTGCAGTTTAGCTACTATTCTATAGGTTCTATTGTGCCAGGCAACCACAATGAAGCCCAGATAAAACATTTGGAATTATTTCAAATAGTATTTGAACCCAGATCTGGTCGGTCTCCTCTTCTAACTGGTAGTTTGCGTCCTTGTCTAACCGACAGACGCAATATACTGTACCTGCTACCACTCAGGATTTATATGCAAACCATAGGAAACTTCAGCAGCCCTTATTAAATATCTCTGTCTCTCTTGTTCTGTTCTCAGACTCCAGATTGCCTCTGTCAAATAATGCAAAATAAAACCGTAGATCAGAATTTGACACACCGGGCAGAGGCAATGTAATTGGTCTGTTTGTTCAAGCTTTGCCAGGAAAAACAACTGGCCGTCCACCTTGTCGGAGCAGCAGCAGCAGCAGCAGCACACACACACACACACACACACACACACACACACACACACACACACACACACACACACACACACACACAAAAACACAGACACCGTGTAGGCAGCTCCACCAACACAAACCTAGCTTTCATATGGCCACTTGGCTGAGTGGGATGGAAGCCAAGATGGCTGACTGCTCACTTTGACTTGTTCATACGTCAGTCAACTTCCATGTTTTCCTAAACACAAGGAATGCTGTTTGAGAGTGCAGGCCGGGCCCTGACTGAAACATATCCATGGAACTAGTAGTTTTCAGGGGAAATACAGACACTGGTCTTGGAGAAAGAAGTACTGTACACTGCAGAGTTCTACCTCTATGAAAGGAACGAGCAAAGAACGAGGGCAGCTTGTTTCAAAGTCATAATCACAAACAAACAAGCAGTGGTGAAAAATGTACCCAATTGTATTACTTGAGTAAGTAAAGATACATTAATAGAAAATGACTAAATTAAAAAACGCAGCACCGGGGGCACACTGCCTTCCCAGCAGGACACCTACAGCACCCAATGTCACAGGAAGGCCAAAAAGATCATCAAGGACATCAACCACCCGAGACACGGCCTGTTCACCCCACTGTCATCCAGAAGGCGAGGTCATTACAAGTGTATCAAAGCTGGGACCAAGAGACTGAAAAATAGCTTCTATCTCAAGGCCATCAGAATGTCAAATAGCCATCACTGGCTGGCTACCACCCGGTTACTCAAACTGCACCTGAGAGGGTGCTGCCCTATATACAGTTGAAGTCGGAAGTTTACATACACCTTAGCCAAATTCATTTAAACTCAGTTTTTCACAATTCCTGACATTTAATCCTAGTAATTATCTCCTGTCTTAGGTCAGTTGGGATCACCACTTTATTTTAAGAATGTGAAATGTCAGAATAATAGTAGAGAGAATGATTTATTTTCAGGTTTGTAGGCCTCCTTGCTCGCACACGCTTTTTCAGTTCTGCCCACAAGTTTTCTATGGGATTGAGGTCAGGGCTTTGTGATGGCCACTCCAATACCTTGACCCTGTTGTCCTTAAGCCATTTTGCCACAACTTTGGAAGTAAGCTTGGGGTCATTGTCCATTTGGAAGACCCATTTGCAACCAAGCTTTAACTTCCTGACTGATGTCTTGAGATGTTGCTTCAATATATCCCCATAATCTTCCTTCCTCATGATGCCATCTATTTAGTGAAGTGCACCAGTCCCTCCTGCAGCAAAGTTGCAAACCGTAGTCTGGCTTTTTTTATGGTGGTTTTGGAGCAGTGGTTTCTTCTTTGCTGACCTGGCCTTTCAGGTTATGTCGATATAGGACTCGTTTTACTGTGGATATGGATACTTTTGTACCTGTTTCCTCCAGAATCTTCACAAGGTCCTTTGCTGTTGTTCTGGGATTGATTTGCACTTTTCGCACCAAAGTACGTTCATCTCTAGGAGACAGAACGCGTCTCCTTCCTGAGCGGTATGACGGCTGCGTGGTCCAATGGTGTTTATACTTGCGTACTATTGTTTGTACAGATGAACGTGGTACCTTCAGGCATTTAGAAATTGCTCCCAAGGATGAAACAGACATGTGTAGGTCTAGCATTTTCTTCTGAGGTCTTTCTTTTGATTTTCCCATGATGTCAAGCAAAGAGGAACTGAGTTTGAAGGTAGGCCTTGAAATACATCCACAGGTACACCTCCAATTGTCTCAAATGATGTCAATTAGACGCTTCTAAAGCCATAATTTTCTGGAATTTTCCAAGCTGTTTAAAGGCACAGTCAACTTAGTGCATCTAAACTTCTGACCATTTGGAATTGTGATACAGTGAATTATAAGTTAAATAATCTGTCTGTAAACAATTGTTGGAAAAATTACTTGTGTCATGCACAAAGTAGATGTCCTAACCGACTTGTCAAAACTATAGTTTGTTAACAAGAAATTTGTGGAGAGGTTGAAAAACAAGTTTTAATGACTCCAACCTAAGTGTATGTAAACTTCCGACTTCAACTGTACGTACATAGACGTGGAATCACTGGTCCGTGTAGGAATTACAACCAGTTTTATACATAGACCCCAATTTTAGGGGCTCAAAAGTAATTGGACAAACTAACATAATCATAAATTAGATTGTGAGTTGTAATACTTGGTTGCACATACTTTGCAATCAATGACTGCCTGAAGTCTGGAACCCATAGACCTCACCAGATGCTGGGTTTCTTAACTGGTGATGCTCTGCCAATCAATGACTGCCTGAAGTCTGGAACCCATTAGACCTCACCAGATGCTGGGTTTCTTCCCTGGTGATGCTCTGCCAATCAATGACTGCCTGAAGTCTGGAACCCATAGACCTCACCAGATGCTGGGTTTCTTAACTGGTGATGCTCTGCCAGGCCTTTACTGCAGCTTCAGTTCCTGCTTATTCTTGGGGTGTTTTGCCCTTCAGTTTTGCCTGCAAGTGAAATGCATGCTCAATTGGATTCAGGTCAGGTGATTAAGATTGGCCAGTGCAGAACATTCCACTTCTTTGCCTTAAAAAAGTATTGGGTTGCTTTCGCAGTATGCTTCAGGTCATTGTCCATCTGCACTGTGAAGCACCGTCCAATGAGTTTTGAAGCCGTTGGCTGAATGTGAGCAGATAATATAGCACTAAACACTTCAGAAATCATCCTGCTGCTTTGGTCAGCAGTCACATCATCAAGTCTAATCTGGTCTTCTTGTTTTTGAGGCTTACCAATGATTTACATCTTGTGGTAAACCCTCTGTATTTACTCTGGTGAAGTCTTCTCTTGATTGTTGACTTTGACACAGATACGCCTACCTCCTTCAGGGTGTTCTTGATCTGGCCAACTGTTGTGAATGGGCTTTTCTTCACCAGGGAAATAACTCTTCTGTCATCCACCACAGTTGTTTTCCGTGGTCTTCCAGGCCTTTTTGGTGTTCCTGAGGTCACCAGTGTGTTCTTTCTTTTTAAGAATGCACCAAATAGTTGATTTGGCCACACCTAATGTTTTTGCTATCTCTATGATGGGTTTGTTTTGATTGTTCAGCCTAATGATGGCTTGCTTGACTGGCAGTGACAGCTCTTTGGACTTCATATTGAGGGTTAAAAAGCAACAGATTCCAAATGCAAATGCCATACTTGAAATCAACTCTGGACCTTTTATCTTCTCACTTGTAAATTAACTAATGAGGGAATAACACACACCTGGCCATGGAAAAGCTGAGTAGCAAATTGTCCAATTACTTTTGGTCCTTTAAAAAGGGGGGTCCAGCTATAAAAAGTGCTGTAATTCCTACACCGTTCACCTTTTTTGGATGTAAATACCATCAAATTAAAGCTGAATGTCTGCATTTTCAGCTCATAATCATTATCTAATTTCAACCCCAATATGCTGTGTTAGACAGCTTAAATAGTAATAACTTTGTCAATGTCCAAATATTTCTGGACCTGACTGTATATACAGTATTTTATTCTACTGTATTTTGGTCATTGTCACTCCGACATTGCTCGTCCTAATATTTAAATATTTCTTAATTCCATTATTTTACTTTTAGATTTGTGTGTATTGTTCTGAATTGTTAGATATTACTGCACTGTTGGAGCTAGGAATAATAATAATAATAATAATAATAATAATATGGGTATGTGACCAATAGAATTCGATTTGATTTGTCTAGTGGTTGTTGAGTTTCAGCATCGTCTAGTGGTTGTTAAGTTTCAGCATCGTCTAGTGGTTGTTAAGTTTCAGCATCGTCTAGTGGTTGTTGAGTTTCAGCCTCATCTAGTGGTTGTTGAGTTTCAGCCTCATCTAGTGGTTGTTGAGTTTCAGCCTCGTCTAGTGGTTGTTAAGTTTCAGCCTCGTCTAGTAGTTGTTGAGTTTCAGCATCGTCTAGTGGTTGTTGAGTTTCAGCCTTGTCTAGTGGTTGTTGAGTTTCAGCCTTGTCTAGTGGTTGTTGAGTTTCAGCTTCGTCTAGTGGTTGTTGAGTTTCAGCATCGTCTAGTGGTTGTTAAGTTTCAGCCTCGTCTAGTGGTTGTTGAGTTTCAGCATCGTCTAGTGGTTGTTGAGTTTCAGCCTGGTCTAGTGGTTGTTGAGTTTCAGCCTCGTCTAGTGGTTGTTGAGTTTCAGCTTCTTCTAGTGGTTGTTGAGTTTCAGCCTCGTCTAGTGGTTGTTGAGTTTCAGCATCGTCTAGTGGTTGTTGAGTTTCAGCCTCGTCTAGTGGTTGTTGAGATTCAGCCTCGTCTAGTGGTTGTTAAGTTTCAGCCTCGTCTAGTAGTTGTTGAGTTTCAGCATCGTCTAGTGGTTGTTGAGTTTCAGCCTCGTCTAGTGGTTGTTGAGTTTCAGCCTCGTCTAGTGGTTGTTAAGTTTCAGCCTGGTCTAGTGGTTGTTGAGTTTCAGCATCGTCTAGTAGTTGTTGAGTTTCAGCCTCGTCTAGTGGTTGTTGAGTTTCAGCCTCGTCTAGTGGTTGTTAAGTTTCAGCCTGGTCTAGTGGTTGCTGAGTTTCAGCATCGCCTAGTAGTTGCTGAGTTTCAGCATCGTCTAGTGGTTGTTGAGTTTCAACCTCGTCTAGTGGTTGTTGAGTTTCAGCATCGTCTAGTGGTTGTTGAGTTTCAGAATCGTCTAGTGGTTGTTAAGTTTCAGCCTCGTCTAGTAGTTGTTGAGTTTCAGCATCGTCTAGTGGTTGTTAAGTTTCAGCCTCGTCTAGTGGTTGTTGAGTTTCAGCCTCGTCTAGTGGTTGTTGAGTTTCAGCCTCGTCTAGTGGTTGTTAAGTTTCAGCCTCGTCTAGTGGTTGTTAAGTTTCAGCCTCGTCTAGTGGTTGTTGAGTTTCAGCATCGTCTAGTGGTTGTTAAGTTTCAGCCTCGTCTAGTGGTTGTTGAGTTTCAGCATCGTCTAGTGGTTGTTAAGTTTCAGCCCCGTCTAGTGGTTGTTGAGTTTCAGCCTCGTCTAGTGGTTGTTGAGTTTCAGCCCCGTCTAGTGGCTGTTGAGTTTCAGCCTCGTCTAGTGTTTGTGGAGTTTCAGCCTCGTCTAATGGTTGTTAAGTTTCAGCCCCGTCTAGTGGTTGTTGAGTTTCAGCCTTGTCTAGTGGTTGTTGAGTTTCAGCATCGTCTAGTGGTTGTTGAGTTTCAGCCTCGTCTAGTGGTTGTTGAGTTTCAGCCTCGTCTAGTGGTTGTTAAGTTTCAGCCTGGTCTAGTGGTTGTTGAGTTTCAGCATCGTCTAGTAGTTGTTGAGTTTCAGCATCGTCTAGTGGTTGTTGAGTTTCAGCCTCGTCTAGTGGTTGTTGAGTTTCAGCATCGTCTAGTGGTTGTTGAGTTTCAGAATCTTTTCACTGTCTATGTTGTGCCGTGAGGTGTTGTTTTATCTGTTTTTTAAATCAGATTTTACTGCTCTCTTGTGTTATTTGATGTGGAAGAGAGTTGTTTTGACCATGTCAGTTTATAATCTAGGGTTACACAAAACAGTTTAGTCTCCTCAACTTCAATTGCCTCATTATTCATTAAAAGAGTTAGATGAGGTTTCGGCATTAGCGAAAGATTTGTCCCAAATACAATGCTTTTAGTTATTTATATATATTTAGTACTAGCTTATTACTTGCCACTCATTCTGAAACTGATTGCATCTCTTTGTTAAGTGCAAAAGGGATTTCACTTGCTGTGGTAGCTGGCGTGTATAGTGTTAAGTCATCAGCATTCATAGACTCAGGCTTTACTCAATGCTGGTGCCAGGTCATTAGTAAAAATATTAAAAAGTAAGGGGCCTAGACAGCTTCCTTGAGGAATAACATACTACCTAGTTTTCCTGCAGTCAAATTACCTAATGGCTGTGTTATATTTCAAAATGTAATACATTTCAACTCTATATCTGACATGGTACAGGTGTCTTCTTTTTTTTAAGCCGATAACCATGTGTGTGAGGTGTAGACTTTTGTTTCAGAGTAGATTTGTTTAAGACTACCAAAAAACACTAATGTGACCCTGATTTAGCCCACTGCAGTAAAATGAAAGAACACCCTTTGTATTCTGTCAGATAGGTAACTCACAATCCACGATATAGCAGAGGATGTAAAGCCATAACAGATACGTTTTCAGCAGTAGACTACGATCAATAATGTCAAAAGCCGCACTGAAGTCTAACAAAACAGCTCCCACAACCTTCTTATTATCAATTTCTTTCAGTCATTTGTGTTAGTGCCATACATGTGGAATGCCCTTTCCTATAAGCGTGCTGAAAGTCAGTTATTAATTTGTTTACTGTGAAATAGCATTGTATCTGGTCTCTTTTTTTGCTCTCTTTCTTTTCTTTTTTTTTTAAAAGGTTCGGTAGCAGGATGATTGGTTGGCTGTTTGAACCAGTAAAGGGTGCTTTGCTGTTCTTGGAAAACGGTACAACTTTTGCTTCCCTCCTGGCCAGAGGGCACACGCTTCCTGTAGGCTGAGATTGAAGAGGTGGCAAATAGCAATGGCAATTTAGTCACTATATCTGTGTGTGTGTTTGTGTGTGTGTGTGTGTTGCTGTCTGTGTGTCTGTCTATGTGTCTGTCTCTGTCTGTTTGTGTGTGTGTGTGTGTTTGTCTAGAGGTAGTTCTGCTCACTGCATATTTAGCGGTAGTTCTGCTAACTGCATATATAGCGGTAGTTCTGCTCACCGCATATTTAGCGGTAGTTCTGCTCATTGCATTGATAGCGGTAGTTCTGCTCACTGCATTGATAGCGGTAGTTCTGCTCACTGCATTGATAGCGGTAGTTCTGCTCACTGCATTGATAGCGGTAGTTCTGCTCACTGCATTGATAGTGGTAGTTCTGCTCACTGCATTACATAGCGGTAGATCTGCTCACTGCATTACATAGCGGTAGTTCTGCCCACTGCATTGATAGCGGTAGTTCTGCTCACTGCATTACATAGCGGTAGTTCTGCTCACTGCATTGATAGCGGTAGTTCTGCTCACTGCATTACATAGCGGTAGTTCTGCTCGCTGCATATTTAGCGGTAGTTCTGCTCACTGCATTACATAGCGGTAGTTCTGCTCACTGCATATTTAGCGATAGTTCTGCACACTGCATTATATAGTGTTAGTTCTGCTCACTGCATTACATAGCGGTAGTTCTGCTCACTGCATATATAGCGGTAGTTCTGCTCACTGCATTATATAGTGGTAGTTCTGCTCACTGCATATATAGCGGTATTTCTGCTCACTGCATATATAGCTGTAGGTCTGCTCACTGCATTATATAGCGGAAGTTATGCTCACTGTGTTACATAGGGGTAGTTCTGCTCACTGCATATATAGCGGTAGTTCTGCTCACTGCATAATATAGCGGTAGTTCTGCTCACTGCATACATAGTGGTATTTCTGCTCACTGCGTATATAGCTGTAGTTCTGCTCACTGCATTATATAGCGGAAGTTATGCTCACTGTGTTACATAGGGGTAGTTCTGCTCACTGCATTAAATAGTGGTAGTTCTGCTCACTGCATATATAGCGGAAGTTCTGCTCACTGTGTTACATATCGGTAGTTCTGCTCACTGCATATATAGCGGTAGTTCTGCTCACTGCATTATATAGCAGTAGTTCTGCTCATTGCATACATAGCGGGAGTTCTGCTCACTGCAAATAATACGGTAGTTCTGCTCACTGCATATGTAGTGGTAGTTCCGCTCACTGCATTACATAGCGGTAGTTCTGCTCACTGCATATTTAGCGGTAGTTCCGCTCACTGCATTACATAGCGGTAGTTCTGCTCACTGCATATTTAGCGGTAGTTCTGCTCACTGCATTATATAGCGGTAGTTCTGCTCACTGCATTATATAGCGGTAGTTCTGCTCACTGCATTATATAGCGGTAGGTCTGCTCACTGCTTATGTAGCGGTAGTTCTGCTCACTGCATTAAATAGCGGTAGTTCTGCTCACTGCATATTTAGCAGTAGTTCTGCTGGCTGCATATTATAGTGGGTCTAATGACAGAATCGTTGTCCATCCCTGGTCTTTGTCTCGCATCCATGACATCCCCCCCACCTCTTCCCCTTTCCCTCCCTCTGTCTCTCCATGTGTCCTCCTGTCCTTCTTGGTTAGATTGATTATCCTGGTTGCCATCACAACATGTTAATCTAGTGGCTGCTTTCCAAATGGCACCCTATTCCTTACATAGTGCACTGCTTTGACCTGAGCATGGTAAAAAAAGGTTGTGCACTATATAGGGAATAGGGTGCCATTTGGTACACAGACCAGGAATGCAAGAGCCGGAGTGAAAAAGGAAGTGATGCGTACGTAAACTAGCCCCCCCCCCCCTCCTCCTCAAGAGGAAGCACAGAGAGGAATCCATGTACCAACCATAACCCCTGTCTGGTTAGTTCAATCACATTTTATGGGAAACACCTGCGTCGTAGTTATCCTAAACAGAGACTTTTAAGGGAACATTTTTCTCTGTCTGTCTTTAATAGAGAATATAAAGTATCTCACACACACGCAAGCACACACACACTTTTATCTCAACCAGAACCTAGGGTTTAAAAATACGCCCATTAGAAACAGTGTAAAGTGAAGACAGTTTTGCAGACAGACTGTGACACATAGGGAAGGGTCTTATTTAGTCTTCGCTGCGGCCGTTTGACGTCATTTAATGGCGGAAAGGCAGTCTTAAGTAAACCGACAAAAAATATGAAACCTCTAATGGCTCACACTTGCCATTTGGTTAGGCCGTTGGGGGAGCAGTCACACTGTTGCTGTAAGTCAAGCATAACACTGACTGACTGGCTGGCACTCTCTCTCTCTTTCTCTCGCTCTCCGAGAACAGTACAGTACGTGCTGCTGGACTAGAGATTTAGTTTGAACATCTTTTAGGTCATAACTTGGGAATGAAATTGGCTTCATTTAAATATGGTCTCCTCGTCTTTTTCTCAAACTAACACGTAGGCCTATTCAATCAACTTTTAGTCAAATGTATTTATAAAGCCATTTTTACATCAGCAGAATTCACAAAGTGCTTATACAGAAACCCATCCTAAAACTCCAAAGAGCAAGCAATGCAGATGTAGAAGCACGGTGACTAGGAAAAACACTATAGAAAGTAGGTTTCTCTATAGGTTTTGGCCTTTCTAGGGAGTTTTTCCTAGCCACCGTGCTTTTACACCTGCATTGCTTGCTGTTTGGGGTTTTAGGCTGGGTTTCTGTACAGCACTCTGTGACATCAGCTGATGTAAGAAGGGCTTTATAAATAAATGTGATTTGATTTGAAAGTCAGGAACCAAGGAAGAAACATTGAGAAGAACCAGGCTCTTCTGGCTGTGCCGAGTGGAGATTATAAGAGTACATGGCCATTAAATCCAGATCGTTCTTCAAGATGTTCAAACGTTCATAGATGACCAACAGGGTCAAATAATAATCCCAGTGGTTGTAGAGGGTGCAACAGGTCAGCACCTCAGGAGTCAGTCGGCTTTTCATAGCCGAGCATTCAGAGGTCGAGACAGCAGGTAATGTAGAAAGAGAGAGGGGGAGAGAGAGGGACGAAACAGCAAGTCCGGGATAAGGTAGCAGGTCCGTTGAACAGGTCAGGGTTCCATCGCTGCAGGCAGTACAGCAGAAACTGGATCAGCGGCACGAAAAGGTCGACCGGGGACGGGAACAGCCAGGAGTCGTCAGGCCAGATAGTCCTGAGGTATGGTCCTAGGGCTCAGGTCCCCGAGAGGGGAGACAGAGAGAGGTAGAGATTCAGACTTAAAAAATGTGTTGTATATTCACTGAAAATGAAAACTGAAAAAAAATCGAAAACAATGTTTATGCTTTATCATTATGGGGTATTGTGTGTAGATTGATGAAAACAACAAAGAATGTAATCCATTTTAAAATAAGGCTGTAACGTAACAAATTATGGAAAAAGTCGAGGGGTCTGAATACTTTCCGAATGCACTGTATATCACATGAAGTTCAGTGGCCAATCTATGACAGTGAATGTAATGCATTTAAGATTGAATTAACTGTTTTATTATCCTAGTTACTTTTCAGTTTCCTACCTTACATGTGGGGGAAAAAAACGGTAGAAATTTGAAAAGTGTTTAGGGGAATCCAAGCGTTTGCAAGCCAAGGTACTATAACTACAAGACATTGAAGAAGCTTTGACCAACAAACAAACGTACAGTGGTGACAACGCAAACTCGTCACTCATTTGTTGAAACCTTTCCGTAGTTACTATGGAAATGGAAGTTAGAATAAAACCGTCACCCAATAGAGGTTCAACGTACCACTTCTCTGTTTGGATTCATGTGTGAACGCTTTGCTTTGCTTAGAAACAAGCAACAAAGTCTACACCCCAAATTACACCCAATTCCCTTTAACATACTGTGTTCAGCACAGCTGAACTAGGAAGAGGCTACCACCAAACATTTCGCTCCCTGCTTTTACACAACCATTCATTCTGGTCTGGATTTTAGCGATTTTATTACCGTTCAGGTTAGCGATTGTATCGTCGCCACAGTTTTGTTTTTTGACCTACGGTTATTTTATAATCTATTGCTACCCTGGATGTCTTGTTGAGGGCCTCTCTTCAGCAATAGATGTCTGTCTAGTTGAGGGCCTCTCTTCAGCAATAGATGTCTGTCTAGTTGAGGGCCTCTCTTCAGCAATAGATGTCTGCCTAGTTGAGGGCCTCTTTTCAGCAATAGATGTCTGCCTAGTTGAGGGCCTCTCTTCATCCCTAGATGTCTGCCTAGTTGAGGGCCTCTCTTCAGCAATAGATGTCTGCCTAGTTGAGGGTCTCTCTTCATCCCTAGATGTCTGCCTAGTTGAGGGTCTCTCTTCATCCCTAGATGTCTGCCTAGTTGAGGGCCTCTCTTCAGCAATAGATGTCTGCCTAGTTGAGGGCCTCTTTTCAGCAATAGATGTCTGCCTAGTTGAGGGCCTCTCTTCAGCAATAGATGTCTGCCTAGTTGAGGGCCTCTCTTCAGCAATAGATGTCTGCCTAGTTGAGGGCCTCTCTTCATCCCTAGATGTCTGCCTAGTTGAGGGCCTCTCTTCAGCAATAGATGTCTGCCTAGTTGAGGGTCTCTCTTCATCCCTAGATGTCTGCCTAGTTGAGGGTCTCTCTTCATCCCTAGATGTCTGCCTAGTTGAGGGCCTCTCTTCAGCAATAGATGTCTGCCTAGTTGAGGGCCTCTCTTCAGCAATAGATGTCTGCCTAGTTGAGGGTCTCTCTTCAGCAATAGATGTCTGCCTAGTTGAGGGCCTCTCTTCATCCCTAGATGTCTGCCTAGTTGATGGTCTCTCTTCAGCCCTAGATGTCTGCCTAGTTGAGGGTCTCTCTTTAGCAATAGATGTCTGCCTAGTTGAGGGTCTCTCTTCAGCAATAGATGTCTGCCTAGTTGAGGGTCTCTCTTCAGCAATAGATGTCTGCCTAGTTGAGGGCCTCTCTTCAGCAATAGATGTCTGCCTAGTTGAGGGTCTCTCTTCAGCCCTAGATGTCTGCCTAGTTGAGGGTCTCTCTTCAGCAATAGATGTCTGCCTAGTTGAGGGTCTCTCTTCAACCTAAACCTCGGCTCATCTTTAAATATTGTTGTATCTTGTTGTTATAGACCTCCATCTGCTACTGCTGGCTCTCTGAATTGTATTTTCGAATCGTTATCACAGCATGTCAACTCTGAGTTTGTCTTGATGGGTGATCTAAATCAGGATTGGTTAACATCAAGCATGAGGTAAAAAATACATGTTAAGGAAGGAGCAATGATGTCAGCAGCTAGGTACAGGAGGTGATGGTCTAGATCGTCAGGACTAAGGGATTTCTTTCTATCAATTTCTTTCAGGGCTTAAAGTGGTAGTAGTTCATCTTTAGCTTTTGAAAATGCACAAAGAGCATTTAACACTATACAACTGAATCCGTATGATTTGAAGCTGGTTCTGAATTTGGGTTTGTTACTAACCATGTCATTGTTACATTGGATGGACATACTATAGAGTAAGTCAAAGTGTACAAATATTTGGGAGTGTGGGTGGATGACAAGCTGAGCTTCACTGTTCATGTAGAAAATAGTAAAATAAAGAAAAGCCCTTGAATGAGTAGGTGTGTCCAGACTTTTGACTGGTACTGTATATGCAGACCTCAACCATTACCCTGAGAGCACTTGATTCACTATATCATGGGGCCCTCAGGTTCATTACCAATCAAAAACGTCTAACACATCATTATGATCTCTACAGCGCTGTTGGCTGGTCGTCATTGACCTTGCGTAGGCTTAAACACTGGTATACACTGATTTATAAGGCCATATTGGGTAAAATGCCACTTTATCTCTGATCTTCAGGTCAGTAAATCAGGTCAGTAAATAAATATAAATTACGTTCCCATTCTCATTTGCTTTTAACAGTACCAAGAATTAGAACAGATCATGGTAGAAATCGTTTTAGTTACCCAGCTCTGTGGTCCTGGAATTCTCTTCTGAACATTTTAAAATTTGATGATCTAGTCACATTGGTGGAGTTTAAAGACTTGGTCGATGTAAATATTATAGAAGAGTGTAATTGTCTTTCGGACCGCTGTTTTTTAGTTATGACTTTTGTGTTTCTTTATGTAGTATTTAATTGTTGTACTGTATGTGCGTCTATAGTTTTGTTCAATGTTGTGTTAGTGTATGTAAATGTTGTTTTGTCTGAAACTTTGTTCCCCTGCTGCTGTCGGACCAGGTCTCTCTTGAAAAGTAGATTTTTATCTCAATGATAAAAACCTGTATACATAAAGGCTGAATAAAACGTTTAAAACAAAATGTAGCACACTATTTTTTATACTATATTCACACTAAACTACCAGGGCTCTGGTCAAAAGCAGTGTACTACTGCATTTAAGTAACAAACCTCACTGAACATAATTACAATAAATGGTTCAATACAGACTATTACAGGTATTACAGATGAATTGTAATGAAAATTCTAACCTTTTGTTATGTAATGATATGATGGTGGAATGTAAATACGTTCTAATTCTTTAGGATACGCTCTTTCGCCACTGACATCTATTGAATAAATTACAAAAGATGTCAAAGATTACCTGGAAATGGATCAAACCATCAACACTGAATGACATTCAGTATTCTTCTTAAATATATAGCTGTGGCAAAGTGTGTCAAACCTAACTGGGATTTTCACTGTGTTTGACTTTGACCCTTTCGGTGTTTAAATCCAGAGAGTGTTTAAAAACACAAAGATGTTTTACTGGATCCTGTGAGCATGAGGTCCTTGGATGTACAAAAACACCTAACTCATGTCAGATGTGTTTAGAGGAGCCTGGTTCATCCATAGACAACATTTTAGACACCCTCATGTTACCCTTTAAAGGAAAAAGACAACGATGAGGCACCATACCAGACTTCACTGGAATAATGATTGAAGTCAAAAGTTAGACACACCTACTGCTTTATTTCTACTGTTTTCTACACTGTAGAACAATAGTGAAGACATCAAAACTATGAAATAACACATATGGAATCATGTAGTAACCAAAAAAGTGTTAAACAAATCAAAATATATGTTATATTTGAGATTATTCAAAGCAGCCACCCTTTACCTTGATAACAGCTTTGCACACTCTTGGCAATCTCTCAATCAGCTTCATGAGGAATGCTTTTCCAACAGTCTTGAAGGAGTTCCCACATATGCTGAGAACTTGTTGGCTGCTTTTCCTTCACTCTGCAGTCCAACTCATACCAAACCATCTCAATTGGGTTGAGGTCAGGTGATAGTGGAGGCCAGGTCATCTGATGCTGCACTCCATCACTCTCCTTCTTGGTCAAATAGCCATTACACAGCCTGGAGGTGTGTTGGGTCATTGTCCTATTGAAAAACAAATGATAGTCCCACTAAGCGTAAATCATATGGGAAGGCGTATCGCTGCAGAATGCTGTTGTAGCCATGCTGGTTAAGTGTGCCTTGAATTTTAAATAAATCACAGACAGTGTCACCAGCAATGCACCCCCACTTTATCACACCTCCTCCTCCATGCTTCACGGTGGGAACCACACATGCGGAGATCATCCGTTCACCTACTCTGTGTTTCACAAAGACATGGCGGTTGGAACAAAAAACATCAAATTTGGCCTCGTCAGACCAAAGGACAGATTTCCACAGGTCTAATGTCCATTGCTCGTGTTTCTTGGCACAAGCAAGTCTCTTATTGTTATTGCTGTCCTTTAGTAGTGGTTTCTTGCAGCAATTTGTTGATTTCGAGATGTGTCTGCTACTTGAACTCTGTGAAGCATTTATTCTGGCTGCAATTTCTGAGGCTGGTAACTCTAATGAACTTATCCTCTGCAGCAGAGGTAACTCTGGGTCTTCCTTTCCTGTGGCGGTCCTCATGAGAGCCAGTTTCATCATAGTGCTTGATGGTTTTGCGACTGCACTTAAAGAAACGTTCAAACTTTCCGGATTGACTGACCTCCATGTCTGAAAGTAATGTTGGACTGTCGTTTCTCTTTGCTTATTTTAGCTATTCTTGCAATAATATGTACTTGGTGTCTTACCAAATAGAGCCATCTTCTGTATACAACCCCTACCTTGTCACAACACAACTGATTGGCTCAAACGCATTAAGAAGAAAATAAATTCCACAAATTAACTTTTAACAAGACACACCTGTTAACTGAAATGCTTTCCAGGTGACTACCTCATGAAGCTGGTTGAGAGAATGCCAAGAGTGTGCAAAGCTGTCATCAAGGCAAAGGGTGGCTACTTTGAAGAATATAAAAATATATATATATATAAAATATATTTTGATTTGTTTAGCACTTTTTTTACTACATGATTCCATATGTGTTATTTCATATTTTTGAATTATTCACTATGATTCTACAATGTAGAAAAAAGTAAAAAATAAAGAAAAACCCTAGAATGAGTAGGTGTTTTCAAACTTTTGACTGGTACTGTATGTTTTTAAGATGACGGCTGAGTTGTTCATGCCTAGGTACTTACAATACAATGGTCGGCTTGTTAGAAGCACTAACTTTAAGGTTACCCTGAGGCAAGATTCTATTTTTGTAGGTCAGTTAGTTAAACTATACTAGTTTAGATGGCCATCTCTTAGTGTTTCCATTTGTCATATGTCCCCCATCAAAAACCAACAGGACAGCTTAGAGATTGAAGCATTGAAAGCAGCACTGGAAGATTCAGCATAGTTTATTGGATCTATCAGATCATCCAGCGCTATGGCATTACCAGGTGCCAGTTAAACTCTCTACACAGTTCATTACCAGATGCCAGTGAAACTCTCTACACAGTTCATTACCAGACGCCAGTTAAACTTTCTACACAGATCATTACCAGATGCCAGTTAAACTCTCTACACAGTTCATTGCCAGATGCCAGTTAAACTCTCTACACAGTTCATTACCAGATGCCAGTGAAACTCTACACAGTTCATTACCAGACGCCAGTTAAACTTTCTACACAGATCATTACCAGATGCCAGTTAAACTCTCTACACAGTTCATTGCCAGATGCCAGTTAAACTTTCTACACAGTTCATTGCCAGATGCCAGTTAAACTCTCTACACAGTTCATTACCAGATGCCAGTGAAACTCTCTACACAGTTTATTTCCAGATGTCAGTTAAACTCTCTACACAGTTCATTACCAAACATGTTCTCATTGTGTCCTATACAATATGTTTTATATTATGCTTTGACAAAAAAACAACACAGAGTCCTGCATGAGGGCCCCTGCTGAGTTGACGGACTGGGTGTTGTATCTCTCTGAGGCTGACGTGAGTATGGTTCTTAAATGGGTCAACACTCATTATGCCGCAGGGCCAGACTGTATTCCTGGGCATTTCTCGCTGACATTTTTAGTCTCTCCTTGTCCCAGTCTGTAATCCCCACATATTTCAAGCTGGATACCATCATTCCTGTTCTAGTTTGATATTGAATACTGCACTGTTGGGTAGGACTTGCAAGTTGAGAAGCTTCTGATTGAGGTCTCACCTTGGAAGACCAACTGACCAAAATATGGAGGCCAGTGTGAAAAGTAACAGTTTAAAGTTTTATTTGTCACAAGCACAAGTACAGTGAAATGTTCAACTTGCAAGCCCTACCCAACAGTGCAGTATTCAATATCAACTAATAAAGAAATATATATATTTTTTTAAACACGAGAAATAAGAGAGGACACTATATACAGGGTCAGTGTCAGCACCATATTTACAATGTGCAGGGATACTGGAGTGATGGAGGTAGATATGTATTGGGGTAAGGTGACTATATACAGGGTCAGTTCCAGTACCATATTAACAATGTGCAGGGATACTGGAGTGATGGAGGTAGATATGTATTGGGGTAAGGTGACTATATACAGGGTCAGTGTCAGTACCATATTAACAATGTGCAGGGATACTGGAGTGATAGAGGTAGATATGTATCGGGGTAAGGTGACTATATACAGGGTCAGTTCCAGTACCATATTAAGAATGTGCAGGGATACTGGAGTGATGGAGGAAGATATGTATAGGGGTAAGGTGACTATATACAGGGTCAGTTCCAGTACCATATTTACAATGTGCAGGGATACTGGAGTGATGGAGGTAGATATGTATTGGGGTAAGGTGACTATATACAGGGTCAGTGTCAGCACCATATTTACAATGTGCAGGGATACTGGAGTGATGGAGGTAGATATGTATCGGGGTAAGGTGACTATATACAGGGTCAGTGTCAGTACCATATTAACAATGTGCAGGGATACTGGAGTGATGGAGGTAGATATGTATCGGGGTAAGGTGACTATATACAGGGTCAGTTCCAGTACCATATTAACAATGTGCAGGGATACTGGAGTGATGGAGGTAGATATGTATAGGGGTAAGGTGACTATATACAGGGTCAGTTCCAGTACCATATTAACAATGTGCAGGGATACTGGAGTGATGGAGGTAGATATGTATAGGGGTAAGGTGACTATATACAGGGTCAGTTCCAGTACCATATTAACAATGTGCAGGGATACTGGAGTGTTTGAGGAAGATACTGTATGTAAATATAGGCAGGGATTAGGAGAAAGTGACTGGTAGCAATATATAATAGTAATATTAGTAAACAGTATGGCAGCAGCATAAGTGGTAGGTAAGTGTGTGTGTGGTGAGTGTGTGTGTGTGTGTATGGAAGCGTAAGTGTGTGTGTGGTGAGTGTGTGTGTGTGTGTATGGAAGCGTAAGTGTGTGTGTGGTGAGTGTGTGTGTGTATGGAAGCGTAAGTGTGTGTGTGGTGAGTGTGTGTGTGTATGGAAGCGTAAGTGTGTGTGTGGTGAGTGTGTGTGTGTGTGTGTATGGAAGCGTAAGTGTGTGTGTGGTGAGTGTGTGTGTGTGTGGAAGCGTAAGTGTGTGTGTGGTGAGTGTGTGTGTGTATGGAAGCGTAAGTGTGTGTGTGGTGAGTGTGTGTGTGTATGGAAGCGTAAGTGTGTGTGTGGTGAGTGTGTGTGTGTGTGTATGGAAGCGTAAGTGTGTGTGTGGTGAGTGTGTGTGTGTATGGAAGCGTAAGTGTGTGTGTGGTGAGTGTGTGTGTGTGTGTATGGAAGCGTAAGTGTGTGTGTGGTGAGTGTGTGTGTGTTATATTAAGTATAATGTACACCCTTTCACTTCAAATCAAATTTTATTTGTCACATACACATGGTTAGCAGATGTTAATGCGAGTGTAGCGAAATGCTTGTGCTTCTAGTTCCGACCATGCAGTAGTATCTAACAAGTAATCTAACAAATTCACAACAACTACCTTATACACACAAGAGTAAAGGAATGAATACGAGTATGTACATATAAATATATGGATGAGCGATGGCTGACCGGCATAGGCAAGATGCAGTAGATGGTATGGAGTACAGTATATACACCCATATATATATATATATATATATATATATATATATATATATATATATATATATATATACACACATACACACACACATATATGAGATGAGTAATGTAGGATATGTAAACATTATATAAATGGCATTGTTTAAAGTGGCTAGTGATACATTATTTCATCCAATTATAATTATTAAAGTGGCTAGAGATTTGGGTCGATGACCGAACGGCATAGGCAAGATACAGTAGATGGTTTAGAGTACAGTGTATACATTTGATATGAGTATGTCGGATACGTAAACATTATATACAAAATTGTTTAAAGTGGCTAGTGATACATTTGTTACATCCAATTCCTATGTATGAAGTGGCTAGAGATTTAAGTCAGTATGTTGGCAGCAGCCACTCAATGTTAGTGATGGCTGTTTAACAGTCTGATGGCCTTGAGGTAGAAGCTGTTTTCAGTCTCTCGGTCCCAGCTTTGATGCACCTGTACTGACCTCGCCTTCTGGATGATAGCGGGGTGAACAGGCAGTGGCTCGGGTGGTTGTTGTCCTTGATGATCTTTTGGCCTTTCTGTGACATCGGGTGGTGTAGGTGTCCTGGAGGGCAGGTAGTTTAACCCCGGTGATGCGTTGTGCAGTCCTCACTACCCTCTGGAGAGCCTTACGGTTGTGGGCGGAGCAGTTGCCGTACCAGGCGGTGATACAGCCCGACAGGATGCTCTCGATTGTGGTATCTGTAAAAGTTTGTGAGTGATTTTGGTGACAAGCCAAATTTCTTCAGCCTCCTGAGGTTGAAGAGGCGCTGTTGCGCCTTCTTCACCACGCTGTCTGTGTGGGTGGACCAATTCAGTTTGTCCGTGATGTGTACGCCGAGGAACTTAAAACTTTCCACCTTCTCCACTACTGTCCCCTCGATGTGGATAGGGGGGTGCTCCCTCTCCTGTTTCCTGAAGTCCACGATCATCTCCTTTGTTTTGTTGACATTGAGTGAGAGGTTATTTTCCTGACACCACACTCCGAGGGCCCTCACCTCCTCTCTGTAGGCCGTCTCGTCGTTGTTGGTAATCAAGCCTACCACTGTAGTGTCGTCAGCAAACTTGATGATTGAGTTGGATGCGTGCTTGGCCACGCAGTCATGGGTAAACAGGGAGTACAGGAGAGGGCTGAGAACGCACCCTTGTGGGGCCCCAGTGTTGAGGATCAGCGGGGTGGAGATGTTGTTTCCTACCCTCACCACCTGGGACCGGCCCGTCAGGAAGTCCAGGACCCAGTTGCACAGGGCTGGAGTCGAGACCCAGGGTCTCGAGCTTAATGACGAGCTTGGAGGGAACTATGGTGTTAAATGCTGAGCTGTAGTCGATGAACAGCATTCTTACATAAGTATTCCTCTTGTCCAGATGGGTTAGGGCAGTATGCAGTGTGATTGCGATTAAGGCTGCGTCTGTGGACCTATTGGGACGGTAAGCAAATTGGAGTGGGTCCAGGGTGTCTGGCAGGATGGAGGTGATATGATCCTTGACTAATCTCTCAAAGCACTTCATGATGACGGAAGTGAGTGCTACGGGGCGATAGTCATTTAGCTCAGTCACCTTAGCTTTCTTGGGAACAGGAACAATGGTGGCCCTCTTGAAGCATGTGGGAACAGCAGACTGGGATAGGGACTGTGTAACAAACGAGACTCCCGCGGTTCCTCCTGCTCACCACCAGAGGGAACCCTCTCCTGAATATTAAGCCCTGAACTACAACTCCCACATACCTGGTTCCAAATCACCGTTACACCTGTCTCCCATTAGTAGACTATTTAGGCTCTCTCTCCCTTTCTCTCTTTGCGAAGTCTTGTTTCCCTGTGATCATTTCTGAGCGTTTCCTCCCGTGTCTGTCATTTCGTGGTATTACTCTGGACTGTTTTTCCCTTTTTGATTCTTGCTGCCTGCCCTGGACTATATTCTTTACTGGACTGATTTTTGTAAGCTTGCTGCCTGCCTGACCTAATGCCTGTACCTGGATTACGATTTGCCTTATCCCTGCTGTTGTGTTTGCTGGCGATTGACCCTGTTAAATGCGACCAAGATTGTAATAAAACTGCAAATGGATCCTCACTCTCATGGTGCTTCATTACAGAAGACTTCGCCACTTCGCGATCCAGCAGCTCTGGTCCAAATGTCCACGGAGATCTCCACTCAAGCAAACCAGCTCGCCGTTCATCAACAGCAGCTAACCCATCTAACTACGGTAACGGAGGAACTCGTCGGACGCTACAGAGGGTGCAGATGTCGCTTCGAACCCAGCCCCTTCTCAGCCCGAACGCAAGTATGGGCACCTCTCCACCACCGGCACCCACAGTTAACCCACGTCTGGCTCTCCCTGATAAGTTCGACGGTAACCCCACTAAGAGTAAGGGATTTCTACTGCAATGTTCATTATTCATTGATCAACAACCAGCGATGTATGTCACTGGCGCCAGCAAGATTTCCTTGGTATGTTCTCTCCTCACTGGCAGAGCGTTAGAGTGGGTAACGGCGGTTTGGAGAGAGGATGGCACGGCGTTTCCATCGTTCGGTGCCTTTCTTCAACGCTTCCGGGAAGTATTTGAACACCCGGAGGGAGGCATGAGAGCTGATGACCGACTACTCGCGTTGAACCAGGGCAGGAATACTGCAGCAGAATATGCCTTGACATTTCGCACTCTGGCAGCTCAAACCGACTGGGTTGAGAGCACGCTTAAACTGCTCTTTCGCAAGGGACTCAGCTTGGAATTACAGTCTGAACTGGCCTGCCGAGATGAAGGGAGATCGCTGAATCAATTCATCGAACTCACCATACAGATTGACAATCTGATTCGGTCACGGCGCCCACTCAGAACGGGACCCACCAGCACACAATGCCCAGGGACTCTGCCTCCAACCGAACCCATGCAGCTCGGATATACTCACCTGACTCGGAGGAACGTGAACGCCGCATACGTCAACATCTCTGCCTCTATTGTGGTCAACCGGGCCATCTAAGGGCGTTTTGCCCCACAAGACCACCTCCTCGTAATCCCTCTTCGGTGAGTCCTTGTGTTCAAGCACATCACTCCAGTTCTTGCATCAAAGTGCCGATAGTATTATCTCTAGAGGACAATCATATAACCACATCAGCACTATTAGACTCGGAGCAGCCGGCAACTTTATGTCTCATGAGTTTGCCCAACAACAACAATTTCCATTAATCACCTGTGACTCTCAATTGGCAGTGGAGGCGCTAGATGGACGACCTCTCGGCGATGGGAGGGTCCTGCACACCACCGTGGACCTTCGACTACAGACCGGGACCCTCCACACGGAGGTAATTCGTTTCTCGTCATCACATCACCCCATAACCCGGTGATCCTTGGGCTTCCTGGCTACGGCAACATAACCCGCTCATCTCATGGAGGGAGGGTCGTATCATCAAATGGGACCCGTCATGCCACTCCAACTGCTTAACTGGCAGCCCTTCACTCCCCATTCAGGCCGTTACGCTAAAGGACGAGCCAGCTCTTTCCCCACTCTACCCATTGAATACTCTGACCTCATCGAAGCTTTCCAGCAAGACCAAGGCGATGGAACTACCCCTCACCGATCAAGCGACTGTGCCATTGAGCTACTACCAGGTACAAAGCCACCCAAGGGCCGAATCTTCCCCCTATCTCAACCCGAATCAGAAGCCATGAAAGACTACATCGAGGAAGAACTGTCGAAGGGGTTCATTAGAGCATCGACATCACCTGCAGCCGCGGGCTTCTTCTTTGTTAAAAAGAAAGACGGTGGTTTACGCCCCTGTATCGACTACCGGGGTCTCAACGACATCACAGTCAAGTTTCGATATCCTTTACCGCTGGTTCCAGCTGCCCTAGAACAACTCCGCCAAGCCAAGTACTTCTCCAAACTGGACCTCCGCAGCGCCTACAACCTCATTCGCATCCGGGACGGTGATGAATGGATGACAGCCTTTTCCACCAGCACTGGGCACTATGAGTATCTGGTTATGCCTTTCGGGCTGTCTAATAGTCCCTCCGTGTTTCAATCATTTATCAATGACGTCTTTCGGGACATGCTGAATCGCTGGGTAATTGTGTACATTGATGACATTCTCATCTATTCCAACACCTATGAGGAACACGTGCAACATGTGAGAACAGTATTGCAACGACTCATAGACCACCAGCTATACGCCAAAGCAGAGAAGTGCGAATTTCACCAGACTTCCAAATCCTTTTTGGGCTACATCATCAACCAGGAGGGAGTCGCCATGGACGAGAAGAAGGTCAAGGCCGTTCTAGACTGGCCACTGCCAGTAACCTTAAAGGAGTTACAACGATTCTTGGGATTCGCTAACTTCTACCGACGCTTCATCAGGAATTTCAGCTCGGTAGCCGCCCCCTTAACCTCTATGACTAAGAGGAACTCATCACACCTCACCTGGTCAACTACAGCACAAGAGGCTTTCGCAGAACTCAAGGCACGTTTTACATCGGCTCCCATCCTCCACCACCCTAATCCTGAACTCCCGTTTACAGTTGAGGTGGACGCATCTAATACGGGCATTGGAGCTATTCTGTCACAGCGCACGGATCCCCACTCAAGCTCTATCCGTGCGCCTATTATTCCCGCAAACTTAGTCCAGCCGAACAGAACTACGACGTCGGAAACCGGGAACTGTTGGCCATGAAAGCAGCTATGGAGGAGTGGCGTCATTGGCTGGAGGGAGCTAAACATCCCTTCGTGATTCTAACGGACCACAAGAATCTGGAATACTTGCGGTCTGCCAAGAGACTAAACCCTAGACAAGCGAGGTGGGCACTCTTCTTCACGCGATTTGACTTCACGGTCACCTATCGTCCGGTTCTAAGAACACCAAAGCAGACGCACTATCACGCCAACACGACGGTGTAGCTCCCACTGAACCCAAGGAAACCCTGCTTCCAGAATCGTTAATCGTGGCCCCTATTCAATGGGACATCATGACAGAGCTCACCCAAGCCAATTCACAAAGGACCCCTCCGCCCGAATGCCCCCCCAACAAAACGTTTGTACCTCAGGACCTCTGTCAGAAAGTGCTAAAGCAAGTTCACTCCGTACTCAGCTCCGGTCATCCGGGAATCGCTGCCACTGTTCATCTGCTTCAGAACAGCTTCTGGTGGCCAACCTTGCGGGCAGACACAATAAAATTAATCAACGACTGCACCACCTGTAACACAAATAAATATCTCAGACAATTACCATCGGGCCTACTGCAACCACTACCAGTTCCCCACCGACCATGGTCCCATCTCGCCATAGACTTCATTACCGACCTCCCCAAGTCCAATGGGAATACCACAATACTCACTGTCATAGATCGCTTCTCCAAGGCTTGCCGGCTGATTCCACTCCCCAAACTGCCTACGGCATTGGAAACTGCCGAACTCATGTGCAACCTGGTGTTCCGCTTCTATGGCCTGCCAGAGGACATCGTGGTCGGACCGAGGGCCCCAATTCACATCCAGAGTATGGTCAGCATTCTTCCAACAACTCAACATCAACATTAGCCTCACTTCAGGGTATCACCCACAATCTAACGGTCAAACAGAACGCCTCAATCAAGAGATCACCCGGTTTCTCAGATCCTACTGTCATCAGAACCAAGCAGACTGGAGTCGTTTCCTCATGTGGGCGGAGTATGCACAGAACTCACTCCAGAAACCCTCCACCGGTTTAACCCCATTCCAGTGTGTAATGGGCTTCCAACCTCCCTGTTTCCATGGTCAGGGGAACCCACTGAGGTACCCTCTGTCAACGACTGGCTCCAGAAAAGCGAGGACATCTGGAGTCAGGCCCATACCCACTTGCTACATGCGGTCAGGAGACAGAGGTTGCAGGCCAATCGCCACCGCCGCCCCAACCCCGAATATACTCCAGGTCAATGGGTCTGGCTATCCATTCGAGACCCTCGCCTCAAACTCCCTGCAAGAAACTCAGTCCCAGGTATGTGGGTCCCTTCCAAATAGTCAAACAAATCACACCAGTTTCCTTCCGTTTGGCATTACCATCTAATTACCGTATCTCTCCTACTTTCCATGTATCTCTTCTCAAACCCGCTGGTGGTCCGAGAGCGGAGGAGGAGGAGCAGACCAGTGAGCAGGGCCCCCACCCATCTTGGTGGGCCGAGGAGGTATATCGGCCGAGATCTACTCGATTCCAGGCGCCGAGGCAGGCTCCTCCAATATCTGGTAGACTGGGAGAGTGCGGACCGGAGGAGCGATCCTGGGTTAATGCAGAGGACATACTCGACCCGCACTCATGACTGAGTTCCATAGGACGCACCCGAGAAACCGGCCCCCGACCTCGAGGAAGACCCGGCGTCGTTCGCCTCTTCGCGTCAGGAGCCGCTCACAGGGGGCTCTGTAACAAACGAGACTCCGCGGTTCCTCCTGCTCACCACCAGAGGGAACCCTCTCCTGAATATTAAGCCCTGAACTACAACTCCCACATACCTGGTTCCAAATCACCGTTACACCTGTCTCCCATTAGTAGACTATTTAGGCTCTCTCTCCCTTTCTCTCTTTGCGAAGTCTTGTTTCCCTGTGATCATTTCTGAGCGTTTCCTCCCGTGTCTGTCATTTCGTGGTATTACTCTGGACTGTTTTTCCCTTTTTGATTCTTGCTGCCTGCCCTGGACTATATTCTTTACTGGACTGATTTTTGTAAGCTTGCTGCCTGCCCTGACCTAATGCCTGTACCTGGATTACGATTTGCCTTATCCCTGCTGTTGTGTTTGCTGGCGATTGACCCTGTTCGTACGACCAAGATTGTAATAAAACTGCAAATGGATCCTCACTCTCATGGTGCTTCATTACAGACTGATTGAATATGTCCGTAAACACACCAGCCAGCTGGTCTGCGCATGCTCTGAGGACACGGCCAGGGATGCCATCTGGGCCGGCAGCTTTGCGAGGGTTAACACATTTAAATGTTTTTCTCACATTGGCTGCGGTGAAGGTGAGCCCGCAGGTTTGGTAGCGGGCCGTGTCGGTGGCACTGTATTGTCCTCAAAGCGAGCAAAGAAGTTGTTTAGTTTGTCTGGGAGCAGGACGTCATGGTCCGCGACGGGCTGGTTTTCTTTTTGTAGTCCGTGATTGACTGTAGACCCTGCCACATTCCTCTTGTGTCTGAGCCGTTGAATTGTGACTCTACTTTGTCTCTATATTGACGCTTAGCTTGTTTGATTGCCTTGCGGAGGGAGTAGCTGCACTGTTTGTATTCAGTCATGTTTCCGGTAGCCTTTACCTGGTTAAAAGCAGTGGTTCGCACTTTCAGTTTTTGTGAATGCTGCCATCAATCCATGGTTTCTGGTTGGGGAAGGTTTTGATATTTGCTATGGGTACAACATCACCAATGCATTTGCTAATAAACTCGCTCACCGAATCAGCGTATACATCAATGTTGTTGTCAGATGCTATCCGGAACATATCCCAGTCCACGTGCTCGAAGCAATCTTGAAGCATGGAATCAGATTGTTCGGACCAGCGTTGAACAGACCTGAGAACGTGCGTTTCCTGTTTTAGTTTCTGTTTGTAGGCTGGGAGCAACAAAATGGAGTCATGGTCAGACTTGCCGAAAGGAGGGCGGAGAATAGCCTTGTATGCATCACGGAAGTTGGAATAACAGTGGTCCAGGATTTTACCAGCCCGGGTGGCACATTCGATATGCTTCTCTCTCCATGCACTCGGCATTCAGCATCGACATCTCTTCCGAATGCATTTCATCCTAATCAATAAATCATTCAAGTAATACTTCAGGATTCTATCTACTTCCCCAGAGTCAGAGGAACTCGTGGAAGACCATTTTTAGGTCTCTATTGTGCAGTTTTGAAAGAAGTTGCTAACTAGCGCTAGTGCAACTGCTAGCATGCTAGTAGACACCATAGACATCCAGTCATTGCGCTAACGCTAGTTAGCATTGGCTCGCAATTTTCTTTCATACTGGATGCAGAGACATAATGGTATCCATGATACAATTTTTTGAACAAGAGGTGAAAGTCATTTCTTCCGGGTACGAGACCCTCCGTCCTTTATGGGCCTAATCATAGAACTATATATAGAATCCCTTTTAACACAATAGGATCTCTGTGGGCCTAGTCGTAAAGAGATGTAATTTAACTTTAAAAAATATATTACCTTTAATTGTGGCATAAACACAACCAGTTATGATGCTTTCATCTGATTTGTCAAACAAACACTTCAAAGAGGGTCCTTTAGGCTACCCGCTCACGTTCATCCACTCGCAAAACATATTTCTAGCCTCCAAACAGTGTTGAATGGAACGATACATCTATAATACAAAACACCAAAAAGTGTAGGCCTAATGACATTTTACAATTGTCATTAGGCCAGAATGTATGCGTCCACTGCTGTCCTAATTCATGGTCATTGTTTAAATGGAATTGTGCCTGACTGTTGTGACAACAGGTTCTGTTTCCTTTGAGTATACGTAGGTGTGAAGCCACAAACAAACAAGTGTCATTTTTAAGGTGTGTGTGTGTGTGTGTGTGTGTGTGTGTCTGTGTTAAAGTCTCCTGAAGATATGGTGCTGAAGAAACATTTCAGAGACTTCTCTGCATTATGTACCAGTTATTCACAGCTTGCTGGGGCTGTTCAATAATGTAGGGGCTAAAATGGCACATCTTTAAAAACTGAAACACCAGTCCTCTGCCACACACACACTCGTATGGGTGAGCAGGGAGGCTCAAAGACACACACACACACACACACACACACACACACACACACACACACACACACACACACACACACACACACACACACACACACACACACTTCTACAGTAATGTTCATCTCACTCCTCACTGTAAGTCCCACCAGTCTGTTGGGGGTTAAGAGGGGGACAGGCGAAAATTGGCATGTTTTCTGGCTGTTAACTGGTTTTCTGGTTGAGAAGACCACACAATAATTTGACTAGATATCAACCACCTGACCTCTGTTAGCTGCAACCAGGTAAAGACGTTGTTTTCACGACGAGATCTCCATGTTATCTATAACCTACATTTGTACGATTTTATTTTCACTGGGAAATATGTTGGTAACAAGACAATTTTGATCTCGAGTTTATTACAAAACATTTTTATTCTTAAAACCGAATCCCTCAGTGGTTCCCAAACTAGGAGTCGCGACCTCCTGAGGGGTCGACCTGATGTGAATATGGGGTCGCAGGAGAATTTCAACCCCCCCACCCCCCAAAAAAAACGAATTGTACAAAAAAACAAAATATTAAAATCATTGTAATGTGATTAATCTAAAATATCAAATACAAAAAGGCCGCATTTAACAGTTGCGTTTGAATCTTTCCCACGGTGAATGGTTAGGCCTGCTACACTATGAAACCACACACCACTGCAGAGACTTTGATATTACCGGCTGTAATTTATATGGTGAAAACAATGTGTGGGGAGTCAGAGGCACAGAAACTCACATCGATACCTTTGTCAGATAACACCGTTAATTAAACAAAGAATTTATGCTGCTAGCAATCAAGAGGAAACTGACTGAACGACTCAAAAAACTCCCCAGCTTATGCTCTCCAAATGGATGTTAGCTGGGAGGGCCGACATGCCCATTAATTGACTTTTGTTCGCTATACATGTCGGGGGATGCTATTCACGAGTACATATTGTTCTGTCTCACGATTCCCGAGCATGAAACGGCACAGGGGATGTTCAGTGTGCTGCGTGGCTATATTGACGAAAAACAGATTCCATGGGGTCGAATGGTGCGATCTTGCACAGATGGGTCTTCATCTATGGTGGGATGGCGAGCAGGCCTCTTCACACTAGTTATGAATGTATCTCCCTCTGCCATATGGACACATTGCATGATACACCGAAACCACCTGGAGGCAAAAGACCTGAGCACAGAACTCAGAGATACAGTATACTGCAGCAGGTAACTTTTAAACTACCACAAATCACAACCACTGTGCATGCCTGTTCGCAAAACTATGTAGGGATATGGAATCAGAGCATGATTATGTTCTATTTTACACCGAGGCTTGGTGGTTATCGAGGGGGAGTGATGGAATAATTTTTTTCTTTGAGAGAGGAACGCAAAAATGGATGTAAAAAAAACAGACTTGGTTGTCTTTCTGTGTAATGAAAAGAAAATGTGTCTCCTTGCCTATGTAACAGACATATTTGGGAAACTGAACGAACTGAACGCAAGCATGCAGGGGAAACACAAAAACATTCTACAGATGAGTTACCGAATCAGGGAATTCTAGAGGAAAGATTTCTTATTGGCGAGAGAGTCTTTCCAAAGCGAATCATGCCCCCTTCCCTCGGCTGTGCATGTTTCTAACAGAAAACAGCATCAGTAAGTGTCCCACACGAGTGATGACTGCTCCCCTCCAACACTTGGAAGAGCACTTTGGGACCTACTTCCCAATCTATTTGAATGTGATCCTGGCTCAGTTGTCATGCCTGTAAGTGAAATCAAACAGCTGATCAAGCTGTCATGTGACCAAATGCTGCAGACAATACATCCACGGGTCACTACAGAGGAGTTTTGGTTCCTGACTCAAAGCGAGTACCCTGTCGTCTCCCTCTGAGCATTAAAACTCAAGCTACCCTTCGCCAGCTTATATCTGTGTGAAGCTGGATTCAGCACTCTCGTCTGCATTAAAACCAAATATTGATTCAGGTTGGATGTGACAGCAGAGATGAGGTGAGCACAGTCGACCACACCCCCTGACTTTGAGAAGCTCCGACGTGACATGCATCAAGCACACCCATCTCATTATTTTATAATTTTATTTTTTATTTCACCTTTATTTAACCAGGTAGGCTAGTTGAGAACAAGTTCTCATTTACAACTGCGACCTGGCCAAGATAAAGCAAAGCAGTTTGATACATACAACAACACAGAGTTACACATGGAGTAAAACAAACACAGTCAATAATACAGTCGAAAAAAAATCTATATACAAAGAGTGCAAATGAGGTAAGATAAGGAAGGTAAGGCAATACATAGGCCATGGCAAAGTAATTACAATATAGCATTTAAACACTGGAGTGGTAGATGTGCAGTAGATGAATGTGCAATGTAGAAAAACTGGGGTGCAAAGGAGCAAAATAAATACTTACGGCAGGGCTTGAGGTAGTTGGTTGGGCTATTTACAGATGGGCTATATACAGGTGTAGGGGTCTGTGAGCTGCTCTGACAGCTGGTGCTTAAAGCTGGTGAGGGAGATATGTGTCTCCAGTTTCAGAGATTTTTGTAGTTCGTTCCAGTCATCGTTCTTGGGGGTGACCAGTGAGATATACCTGCTGGAGCGTGTGCTGGAGCGCGCGTTCAACAATCTAGAGGTGGGGCAGAGGTACAGGTCGGCAGGCAGGGTCAGGTGCAGTCAGAGTGGCCAGTCAGGCAGGCTCAGAGTCAGGACAGGCAGGGGTCAAAACCAGGAGGGCGAGGAAAAATAGAGACTGGGAAAAGCAGGAGCTGAGAGACAAAACTGATGGTTGACTTGACAAACAAGACAAACTGGCAACGGACAAACAGAGAACACAGGTCTAAATACACAGGGGATAATGGGGAAGATGGGTGACACCTGGAGGGGGGGTGAAGACGATCACAAGGACAGGTGAAACAGATCAGGGTTTGACTGATTTAGTAATTGCTTGCTTTTCTAAAGTCTAGCAAACAGACCCATCACCAAGATAAAGTGACTAAGGGGGCAGTTGAAATCGACGAGGGGGAAAAAAATGTTGTGGTTCTTGCATTGTAATTATATTGAATTCTGATTATATATAATCACACGATACCACAATAAACATAAAGTTAAAATGTAGAGACTTGAGTGCTTTTGAAATCTGTAGCCTATCTCTGCTGCGTTGTATCAGCACAATGGACAGCACCCTACAGCAAGGCCTGTTTTGGTAATGAATATAGGCTACAACATAGATAGGGCAATTCCCTATTAAAAACAGCTTATGTGAATGCAGCCGTACACACAGCTGTCTTACCAAAATAATACGAACTAAATGCTGAAAGTAGTACCCTAGTGTCATGACTTCCGCCGAAGTCGGTCCCTCTCCTTGTTCGGGCAGCGTTCGGCTGTTGACGTCGTCGACCTTCTAGCCATCGACGATCCACTTTTCATTTTCCATTTGTTTTGTCTTTAGTTTTTACACACCTGGTTTCAATTCCCCAATTACATGTTCATTATTTAACCCTCTGTTTTCCCCATGTTTG
This sequence comes from Brachymystax lenok tsinlingensis, assembly GCA_030435695.1. Lineage (NCBI taxonomy): Eukaryota > Metazoa > Chordata > Actinopteri > Salmoniformes > Salmonidae > Brachymystax > Brachymystax lenok. The sequence continues at coordinate 50,055,742 of CM059818.1, forward strand.
TTGTGCGTTATTGTTCTATATTATGTCAGTCCATTTGGTGGGCTTGGTATTTGTTACTACTTTAATATCTTGAGTAAACTACGTTGTGTTGCTCATCTCTGCTGTCCTGCGCCTGACTCTTTTTGTACCAACTACACCAAGCCTTGTGACACCTAGTTATTCATGCGTGCAAAAAAAAATGCTGAATAGCAGTTTGGCTTAGAATACCGACACAACTGCGAATGCGAACAGAACAGTGGTACCAAGTAGTAGGTTTAGTAAACAAAATATCAGATTGATGAAGGCATGACACAATCTCTACGTAGGCAAGTTACATTAACAATGAACAAACGCAGTAAACAAAATATCAGATTGATGAAGGCATGACACAATCTATAAGTAGGCAAGTTACATTAACAGTAAACAAACGCAGTAAACAAAAGGCGAAATAGAGATCCAGCCTAATTTTTGTAAATGTATTTTATTTAACGTTTATCTTACCAGGAAGGGCTCATTGAGATTTTAAATCTCTTTTTCAAGAGCACCCCTGGCCAAGATAGGCAGCACCAAGTCATTACAAAATTACAGACAAACAACATAAAAAAACTACAAGTAATCTAGTATTTTGTAAGGCGTTCCAAGACGATGGCGCAGAGTACATAAAAGCCCATTTACCAAATTCAGTTTGAACATTTGGAACAGTTGGCAGGATAAAGTCCAGCGAACGAAGAGAGTACCCACCACATTTCTGAACAATAAAAATGCCCAAATAAAACGGTAGTAACCCCAAAATGGCTTTGTAAATAAAAGTATACCAGTGACTGAGCCTACGAGTGACTAGAGAAGGCCAGGAAACCCTGATATACAAAGTGCAGGGGTGCATAAGGGTTTTGCAGTTTAAAATAAATCTCAAAGCGTCATGGTAGAGGGTGTCAATTGATCTCAAACACTGAGCGGAAGCATTCATATATAAAATATCCCCATAGTCTAGTAAAGGCATACATGTAGCTGATGCTAGCCTCCTTCTGGCTTCAAAATTTCAGCTTCTATTTTTTTTGTAAGTTGTTGAATATGCAATTTAAAAGAGAGGCCGTCATCAATCCAAATTCCAAGATATTTCTATGAGGTTACAGTCTCAATCTCATTGCCCTGACAGGTAATAATAGGTGAAAGGTTCAGAGGTCTATTTCTTTCTTTAGAAAACACCATTAGTTTAGTTTTGTCAGTATTGAGGATAAGCTTCAATTGACACAAGGTATGTTGAACAGTATAAAAAAGTAGTTTGCAAGTTCTGGAAAGCTTTTGTAAGAGACGAGGCACAACAGTAAATAACAGTATCATCAGCATAAAAATGAAGTTGCGCATTTTGGACATTTTTGTCTAAAATATTTATATAAGTAGTAAATAAGAGAGGACCAAGTACAGAGCCTTGGGGCACACCATTACAGAAAGACAATTTAACAGACATGAGTCCATCAAATTGAGTGCACTGAGTTCTATCAGACAGATAGTTAGCAAAACATGCAACTGCATGCTCCTACAGGAGATGTAGCCTACAGCCTGCTACAGTGAGATACAGCCTACAGCCTAGTACAGTGAGATACAGCCTACTACAGTGAGATGCAGCCTACAGCCTACTACAGTGAGATACAGCCTACAGCCTACTGCAATGAGATGTAGCCTACAGCCTACTACAGTGAGATACAGCCTACTACAGTGAGATGCAGCCTACAGCCTACTACAGTGAGATACAGCCTACTACAGTGAGATGCAGCCTACAGCCTACTACAGTGAGATACAGCCTACTACAGTGAGATGCAGCCTACAGCCTGCTACAGTGAGATACAGCCTACAGCCTACTACAGTGAGATGCAGCCTACAGCCTACTACAGTGAGATACAGCCTACAGCCTACTACAGTGAGATGCAGCCTACAGCCTACTACAGTGAGATGCAGCCTACAGCCTACTACAGTGAGATGCAGCCTACAGCCATCTACAGTGAGATGCAGCCTACAGCCTACTACAGTGAGATACAGCCTACAGCCTACTACAGTGAGATACAGCCTACTACAGTGAGATGCAGCCTACAGCCTACTACAGTGAGATGCAGCCTACAGCCTACTACAGTGAAATGCAGCCTACTACAGTGAGATACAGCCTACAGCCTACTGCAATGAGATGTAGCCTACAGTCATCTACAGTGAGATGCAGCCTACTACAGTGAGATGCAGCCTACTACAGTGAGATACAGCCTACAGCCTACTACAGTGAGATGCTGCCTACAGCCATCTACAGTGAGATGCAGCCATGCCTCGCTGTCTTGACAAATACATCAGCTCCAGCCTACTACAGTGAGATGCCGCCATGCACTGCTGTCTCGCCAAATAAATAGGCCTGTACAGGCCAGCTTCCAACATGGAAAATCATGACGCTTGATCTGGAGTTCAGCAACACATTGTGATATGGAGTATACACTTCTGTGAATCAAATTCGACCCACGTAATCAATTAAGCAATGCCAGCCTACCATAAACACATTTCCAATGCGTACAGTGCCATTAACAGCAACCAAGAAAACCATAATCGCATCTGTAGTAACTGAGTATTCCAGCAACTCTCTTCTTATGAACCAGTTACTATAAAATTAACCTTTTTCGGACAGAAAACCTGCGGCTCCTCTGTTCCAAGATCATCAGGAACAGTCGGAGGTGGAGGCAGCTGTGGAGACATTTTACTAGCGACGGTTGTGGTAGGGTGGGTAGGCTCTGCAGACGGAGCTCGCTGGAGCTCGGCAGCATCATCGTGGCCTCGGTGGTTTGATGCTACTGCTCATCGCTCTCCTTCTCCTTATTTTTTGTTTGGTTACTTTGGCGAAGCCAATTTCTGATATCCATAGTGGCAGGTAATGGATATACTCTACTGTACTCTCTACTCTACTCTCGTCTCTACTCTAGTCTCTTCTCTACTATAGTCTCGTCTCTACTCTAGTCTCTTCTCTACTATAGTCTCTAATCTACTCTTGTCTCTTCTCTACTATACTCTAGTCTCTACTATCTGCTCTACTCTAGTCTCTTCTCTACTCTACTTTAGTCTCTACTCTACTCTACTATCTGCTCTACTCTACTTTAGTCTCTACTGTACTCTCTACTCACATCTTGTCTCTACTCTACTATAGTCTCTACTCTACTCTAGTCTCTACTCTAGTCTCTACTCTACTCTAGTCTCTACTCTAGTAGAGTAGAGACTAGACTAGAGTAGAGTAGAGACTAAAGTAGTGTAGAGAGTACAGTAGATTATAGTAGAGTAGAGACTAGAGTATACAGACTAGAGTAGAGTATAGACTAGACTAGACACTAAAGTAGAGTAGAGACTATAGTAGAGTAGAGACTAGAGTATACAGACTAGAGTAGAGCAGAGTAGAGTAGAGACTAGAGTAGAGTAGAATAGAGGAGAGACTAGTGTAGAGTTGAGTAGAATAGAGCAGAGACTAGACTCTACACTAGGCTCTACTCTATTCTATTATTCTATACTCTAGTCTCTACTCAACTCTCTACTCTTCTCAACTCTACTATATTCTAGTCTCTACTAAACTCTCTACTCTTCTCAACTCTACTATACTCTAGTCTCTACTCAACTTTCTACTCCTCTCTACTCTACTATACTCTAGTCTTTACTAAACTCTCTACTCTTTTCTACTCTACCCTACTCTACTCTCTACTATATTCTACTATATTCTACACCCAGCCTCTACTCTACTCTCTGCTATACTCTAGTCTCTACTCTCTGCTATACTCTGCTATACTCTAGTGTCTACTCAACTCTACTCTTCTCTACTCTACCCTACTCTAGTCTCTACTCTATTCTACTCTATTCTACACCAAGTCTGTACTCTACTCTCTACTATACTCTACTATACTCTAGTCTCCACTCAACTTTCTACTCTTCTATACTCTAGTATCTACTCAACTCTATACTCTTCTCTACTCTACCATACTCTAGTCTCTACTCAACTTTTTACATTTCTCTACTCTGCTCTACTGTAGTCTCTACTCAACTCTCTACTCTTCTCTTCTCTACTAGTCTCTACTCTAGTCTCTACTCAACTCTCTACTCTTCTCTTCTCTACTAGTCTCTACTATTCTCTACTCAACTCTCTACTCTTCTCTTCTCTACTAGTCTCTACTCTAGTCTCTACTCAACTCTCTACTATTCTTTACTATTCTCTACTCAACTCTCTACTATTCTCTACTATTCTCTCCTCAACTCTATACTATTCTCTTTTCTACTAGTCTCTACTCTAGTCTCTACTCAACTCTCTACTCTAGTCTCTACTCAACTCTCTACTCTGCTATACTCTAGTCTCTACTCTTCTCTACTCTGCTATACTCAACTTTCTACACCCGACACACACAACGTGGACCCGACACACACTCGCGGACCCGACACACACACACGGACCCGATACACACACGCAGACCCGACACACACACGCAGACCCGACACACACACGCAGACCCAACACACACAGGCAGACCCGACACACAGACCCGACACACTCAGATAAGATACAGATATGCCACCAGACTACCACCAGACTAACTGTGTATGTGTGTGTGTGTGTGTGTGTGTGTGTGTGTGTGTGTGTGTGTGTGTGTGTGTGTGTGTGTGTGTGTGTGTGTGTGTGTGTGTGTGTGTGTGTGTGTGTGTGTGTGTGTGTGTGTGTGTGTGTGTGTGTAAGTGTAAGTGTAAGTGTAAGTGTGAGAACGTGCGAATGTCCTAAGTTTGAAGTTTCACTTCATGTGGATAGTCCAGATAGTCAGTCTGTAGATGCTCCAGATGCTCGACATATGGTCATACTATCATCAAACTATCTGTTGCTAAGGTTAGGGTTAGGTTTAGAGTAATGGTTAGGGTAAAGGTTAAGCCTAGGGTTAGGATAAGGGTTCAGATTATGGTTGGAACTGTGTGTGTATGTGTGTCCATGTGTGTGTGTGTGTGTGTGTTTCCGTGTGTGTGTGTGTCTGTGTGTGTGTGTATGTTTCCGTGTGTCTGTGTGTGTCCGTGTGTGTGTGTGTGTGTTTCCGTGTGTGTCTGCAATCAGCAGAAGAACTGTATATCATTTCACAGATCAGTACCCAGCGAGGGATTCCATTTGATTCAGCTTTTCCTACCAGAAAATATCAATTAAGGGAATGTGTCCCAAATGGAACCCTAATCCAAATTTAGTGCACTACTTTTGACCAGGGCCCTATTGAACCCTATTCCCTATACAGTGCACTACTTTTGACCAGGGCTCTGGTCCCTATTCCCTTTATCGTGCACTACTTTTGACCAGAGCCCTACAGAACCCTGTTTTCTATATAGTGCACTACTTTAGACCAGAACCCTATGGCACCCTATTCCCTATATAGTGCATTACTTTTAATCAGGGTAATAATTATCTATTCTACATTTTGTTTGAATGTGTTCATTTCAGAAAAAAAATAAATCACAAAGAAATGCAATGAAACAATGCTATATTTTACCATAATATAGTGTAATATCATACTACCATATACGTTTGTATAATACATGGTAATATAATATTAGCATACCACATTTTACCATCACTATATACTCAGTAATTCAAAATAAGTAGGTAAATAAAGTCACCTTGTATTCTGCCTCACACTGTAGTGATGTCATTCTTTATAACCTACTGCATTATTGACCAAGTTAACACAGGTTTCTATAACCTAATGCATTATTGACCAAATTAACACAGGTTTTTATAATCTACTGCATTATTGACCAAGTTAACACAGGTTTAAGGTGCCTGTCGTGATACACTGTTGTTGACCCACAACCCTGTGTCAAAGGTCAAAGGTCATGCACTACATAGGGTACAGACCGGGTGCCTTTTCACACGCAGGACATACAAGGCTTCCGTGGAATGGGGTTTTAGGATGGTGCTTTGACAGGATACATTAGTGAACACTCCAGTCTGACACTCAGCATAACAGAGGGAACACTGAACAGACTTTAACTGCTGCCCGGACCCCCTGGGGACGTTTAGCTGCTGCCTGGACCCACGAGGGTCATGTTGACCTTTTAAACCTTTCAGACTGGGTGATATCTGAGGCTGACAACCATTACAGTAGCATGTTTGTTTTGTAGGCTCCAAAACTCTGACAACAGCACAGCAGCATATATGTCTGGTACACTCTAGAACCCTGACAACAGCCCAGCAGCATCTATATCTGGTAGACTCTAAAACCCTGACAACAGCATAGCAGCATCTATATCTGGTAGACTCTAAAACCCTGACAACAGCATAGCAGCATCTATATCTGGTAGACTCTAAAACCCTGACAACAGCACAGTAGCATCTATATCTGGTAGACTCTAGAACTCTGACAACAGCACAGTAGCATCTATATCTGGTAGACTTTAGAAACCTGACAACAGCACAGCAACATCTATATCTGGTAGACTTTAGAAACCTGACAACAGCACAACAGCATCTATATCTGGTAGACTCTAAAACTCTGACAACAGCACAGCAGCATCTATATCTGGTAGACTTTAGAAACCTGACAACAGCACAACAGCATCTATATCTGGTAGACTCTAAAACCCTGACAACAGCACAGTAGCATCTATATCTGGTAGACTCTAGAACCCCGACAACAACACAGCAGCATCTATATCTGCTAGACTCTAAAACCCTGACAACAGCACAGCAGCATCTATATCTGGTAGACTCTAAAACCCTGACAACAGCACAACAGCATCTATGTTTAATGTTTACATACTGCTTTACTAATTTCATATGTATATACTGTATTCTACTGTATTCATTTTGTCAATGCCATATTATTTATATATATATATCCTAATATTTATACATTTCTTAATTCCATTATTTTACTTTTAGATTTGTGTGTATTATTGTGTATTGTTAGATATTACTGCACTGTTGGAGCTAGAAACACAAGCATTTTGCTACACCCGCAATACCGTCTGCTAAATATGTGTATGTGACCAATACAATGTGATTTGATTTGATCTGATGTCTTGTAGGCTTTAAACCTCTGATAACAACACAGCGGGCATCTATGTCTTGTAGGCTTCCGTGATAAGGTTTGAAAAGAGCACTATGTCTGGGCTCTAAAACCAGACTAAAACAAACATTACCTTGGCTCTAAAGAAAAGGTGAAGCAGATGTTATGTGTAACAAAACAATGTATGTGTGTGCTTAAACATTTCATGAAATAAAAGTAATATTTTAGCTGTTTTGTTTAGCATCTATGAATATTCTGTTAATGCTTTTTCATACATCATTTGACTCGACCGTTTGCAAAACCTGCACTCCATAGTTACTGTTGCAATGTTAGAATGTTCTATGTCGGTACCGCTCCATGGGCTTAGTAAACATTTGGGACCAAAATAATTACTGCAATTAATGTTTCCATTTTGTAATCAGAACTATCTCCATCAGCAGCAACTGCTGTTTTCTCAGAGATAAGGCAGGCAATTTCAGATATAAAACACGTTATTTTTCAGCAGCATTTTTCCTGTACCTCGTACTAAGGAAGAAACATTTCAGATAGTCTATAGCAAGGTTTGATCGACAGAAGGATCTGTTTAGTGGTCACTGAGCAATCTGAACAGTAAGTTAGGGTTAAAGTTGTGAGAAGGGGTGGATTAGTGGGTCATTTATAAATAACTGTGCAGTGAAAATCTCACTTTTAAAAGTTCATTTTCCGTTAACTCATAACCAAATAATGTTTTTTTTTGAACAGTTTGGAGATAATGGGAAATGTATTGGACCAAAGGTGAGTACATAACAGTTCACTTGACTGAATCCAAACATTACACTGTTGATTTGATGTGCATTTTACATTTAATGTACTTTTCGCCGCATTTGTTGATAACGAAATCTGAAAATATTCTAGATACATTCAGTAGCATGATAAGAATAATCCTGGAAAATGTGGGGTAGGTGCAACATAAGACAAACAAATTACAAGGGTTTGAGTGAAAAAATTACTGATGTCTCTAAGTGGCCACACACACCTCTCCAAAGTGTGCACACTTCCTAATCAATTTCATGACCCAAAAGAAGAGTATTCAACTATAAGGTGCTTTTAAGCTCTCCTAGATGTGCCGTTGAGGAACTAGAGCAAGCACACTTGCAGTTGTTTTGTTTGGAACACAACCCTGCATCCCGGCAATCACACAAATGACTGTTTACGCAATCCAAAAACGGTCCATTATAAATGGCAATCTGGGTCAGGTGGGTAAGATTGGAAAGCTTATTCTATTGGCAACATGACTAGCTAAGTTATAAAATATGATCTTACAGTGTTAAGCTTTCACAAGGCAATTCAGAGAAACATATCGTAATTTTGGTGCGCATAGAAAGGAGTCGTGAGTGCATTCAGGTGCGTGTACCAGAGCAAATTTTCTTCACAATAAACAAACATAGACTCATTCTGTTCAGAACAACCCCGGGTATGACGTCATGTCATCTTGGAACTGTACATCAAACATAGTGATTGTAAATGTTGACTGTATATAACATGAGTTTTATGATTTGGAGATGTGGGGCTCCTGAGTGACGCAGCGGTCTAAGGCACTGCATCTTAGTGCTAGAGGGGTCACTACTGACACCCTGGTTCGAATCCAGGCTGTATCACACCCGGCCGTGATTGGGAGTCCCATAGGGCGGTGCACAATTGGCCCAGCGTTGTCCGGGTTTGGCCGGTGTAGGCCGTCATTGTAAATACAAATGTTTTCTTAACTGACTTGCCTAGTTAAATAAATAATGTTTAATGTGAAGTGCTCTCAGGTGTTTGGCTCTGCTTCTATGACATCAAAGTGGTATTTATTATAATCCTCAGCGTCTCATCTTTCAAAATACATAGAGTCATCTTAATGTACAGCATTTCCCTCACTTAGACAACAACAAATGTGCAAAAGTTGCCCAATTAGCAGGAGGGATGGGGACAACTTGTTGTTGCGTGCTGTGCTCAAGTTCAGAACAGCTGTCATTAAAAATCCAGACAGCACTGTGAAGCACAGAGCCTGAGCTCTGACGTAATTTATAGCATCTTACTGTACAGTCACTACATTCCAATTTAGGCGCTTATTAGTACCCAAATCTTCCATTTTCAAGCAGTATATGGGTATGAGTGTAAAAGGCTAGAGCTGCTGTTATCGAAGTCATTTGCCAGTTGGAGGGCCATTCAACTGGATTTTTTCCCAGTTGTATGTGGTAAATACCACCTTCCCACTTGGTTCTGAGAGAGTTCAAGGTAATGTTTTGTTTTTAACAAGGGTTTAATTGCAATAAGGGTGAACACTATTCTTGAAATGTGTTAACCACTGACCAGACCACTGAGTAGTCAACTCCAGCTGCAGCTAGGAGGATATTTTCTGTCGAAGATTACCTAAATATCCCAATTCTGGCTCCAAACCCCTGAAAGCATTTTGGGACTGCTTTCAGAAGAAGTGATTTGGATGAAGTAGGAGTTTATTATGACATTGAAAGTAAACTACTCTATACTTTAAATATTTATCAAACATTTCAGTGGATTCTTTCTTCCATCAAACAAACAAGACTTGTAATGGACTTAAGGGAGATCACTGATTAAAAGATAGGTTATTTTATTTGGAAAATGTTACTAATTTAAGATTAAACAGAGACAGACATAGTTTCCCAGGAGATTTGGATTTGTGTCCATGGAACAGTAGTAGAAATGTTTGGTTTATTTTCACAAGGAGGAGTGAGACAAATGCCTTTTGAGCTGATGCCACTGTTTCCAAGGAGACCACTTGGTCAACAATGCTGTGTTTTAAAATGTCCTCGTCCGAAAAGCCAATACCCCAAAATGCAACCAATGGGAATTCCAAAATTCCACATTTTACACAGTGACAGACTTGGACAGGGTTGGAAGTTTGGTGGTATCTGGTTCTGACATCACTGACAGTTGAAACAGATATGGGGTGAATGACCAGAGACCACAACTACTTTGAGGGAGATTATGGATCTGAAGGAGGTGCCTTGGGGAGAAAAGCAACATAATGTCTAGTAGTGAATGACGAAATTGGTCTGACAATAGTTGACATCTTTGGCAGGTTCTCCTCTACAATGACAAAGGGTTGGTTTAAAGCCTTGCCATGAACTAAAAAGCCTGCTCAATTAAGAATCTCCATCTCCAAGTGCTTTTTGTCCAGGACTAGGCATAATCTGTGTCTGGAAAATGGGCCCCATTTGTCTGAACGCTGTGTCCTAAATGTTGCTCATATAGTTTGACATTACAGCAGACTTCGGGATGAGTACCCGCTACCATGCAGCAAAACTGGCAAAAAACTGGTCTAAATGATGTCTTTCGAACCAGTTCTGCCCACTGCGGAACCTCTGTGTCACAGAAAACAATGGCAGCCGGTTTCACCCCTGTGGCCACGCTCCTCTTGACACTCATTGGCAAGTCAGTGACCATGTTAAGAAGCGCATTACAATTAGATTTTCATTCAGTCTCAATTAAATAGCATAGTTCATTTTTTTTAAGTTTAGAGTGTCAGGGTGTATCTCCCATGGTTTGGAACATGTCCCCCAAATAAAACATACTTTGTACCTAAGACCAAGAGCAGAGGGGTTAAGGACATCCATAATACACTTAGACACTCAAAGAAAAAAAGGATTCCAAAAGAGTTCTACCGCTGTCCCCATTGGGGAACAATTTTTGATTCGAGTTGGAACCCTTTTTGGTTCCAGGACCCTTTTTAGTTCCAGGTAGAACTCTTTTAGTTTCCTCGGTGGAAAGGGTTCTACATGGGACTCAAGAAGGTTCTACCTGGAACCAAAAAGGGTTATTCTATGGGGACAGCCGAATAATAATTTTAGGTTCTAGATAGCACCTTTTTTTGTAAGAGTGTAGAGATGTCAAAACATCTCTTTGTGGGGCTGGGACATAAGCTGAATAACTGATGCTAAGCTACATTAGCAGAGAGGGCTCTGGGTAATAATGAGTGTCTCGACATTGGCGACTTTTGGGAGAGTGGAGTGACACTTGCAGGGCTAGATTAATCTTAAATATTGAATGATGGCTCATCAATTAAATATTCAACCATACACACACACACACACCCACAGACACACATACACACACACACACACACACACACACACACACACACACACACACACACACACACACACACCCACACCCACACCCACACAGACACACAGACACGCACACACACACACACACACACACACACCTGAGGTCAATTGTAATTACAATTTACTAACAATGATAGTGTATGGTATCTTTAGCATAATACATCATCAGGACAAATAATCATACAGTAGTACTTGGCTTTACAGTACACTGTATGTCTGGACATGTAGAACAAATCCATGAGGAAAGGCTAGCATTCATAACATCCTCACACCATTAGGACTACCGGCAGGGTGAATATCCACTCCATAGAGATTGTCTCCCTAGTCATTTACTGTAAATCTTCCATTCTCCTATAATCTCTATGTAGTGATGTTCAGAGGGACTAAATTGGTATTGTCTTAGGCTAGCTTGCTTTATACGGTTAGCAGACCAAGCTGGGTCCGAATATTCTCTTCGATTATAATCACAGCCGTGTATACCACCCCCCAAGCAGACACCTCAACGGCTCTGAAAGAACTTCTTTGGACTCTATGTAAACTGGAAACCATACATCCTGAGGCTGCATGTATCGTAGCTGGGGATTTTAACAAAGCTAATCTGAAAACAAGGCTCCCTAAATTTTATCAGCATATCGAATGCGCGACCCGGGCTGGCAGCATTTTGAATCATTGCTACTCTAAATTCCGCAACGCAAACAAAGCCCTCCCTCGCCCTCCTTTCGGAAAATCTGACCACGACTCCCAGCATATAGACAGAAACTAAAATAGGAAACGCCCGTGCTCAGGTCTGTTCAACGCTGGTCCGACCAATCTGATTCCACGCTTCAAGATTACTTCGATCACGTGGACTGGGATATGTTTCGGGTAGCCTCAGACAACAACATTGATGTATACGCTGATTCGGTGAGCGAGTTTATTAGCAAGTGCATCGGTGATGTTGTACCAATGGTGACTATTAAAACCTTCCCCAATCAGAAACCATGGATTGATGGCAGCATTCGCGCAAAACTGAATGCGCGAACTACTTCTTTTAATCATGGCAAGGCGACCGGAAACATAATCAAATACAAACAGTGTAGCTATTCCCTCCGCAAGGCAATTAAACAAGCTAAGCGTCAGTATAGTGACAAAGTAGAGTCACAATTCAACAGCTCAGACACGAGACGTATGTGGCAGGGTCTTTAGTCAATCACGGATTACAAAAAGAAAACCAGCCCTGCCGCGGACAACAACGTCTTGCTCCCAGACAAATTAAACAACTTCTTTGCTCGCTTTGAGGACAATACAGGGCCACTGACACAGCCTGCTACCATAACCTGCAGGCTCTCCTTCACCGCGGCCAACGAGAGTAAAAAAATGTAACATGTTAACCCTCGCAAGGCTGCCAGCCTCAGAGCATGCGCAGACCAGCTGGCAGGTGTGTTTACGGACATATTCAATCAATCCCTATCCTAGTCTGCTGTTCCCAAATGCTTCAAGAGGGCCACCATTTTTCCTGTTCCCAAGAAAGCTAAGGTAACTGAGCTAAACAACTATGGCCCCGTAGCACTCACTTCCGTCATCATGAAGTGCTTTGAGAGACTAGTGAAGGATCATATCACCTCCATCCTGCCTGACACCCTAGACCCACTCCAAATTGCTTACCGCCCCAATAGGTCCACAGACGACGCAATCGCAATCACACTGCACACTGCACACTGCCCTAACCCATCTGGACGAGAGGAATACCTATGTACACTACAGTGGTAGGCTTGATTACCAACAACGACAAGACGGCCTTCAGGGAGGAAGTGAGGGCCCTCGGAATGTGGTGTCAGGAAAATAACCTCACACTCAACGTCAACAAAACAAAGGAGATGATCGTGGACTTCAGGAAACAGCAGAGGGAGCACTCCCCTATCCACATCAACGGGACAGTAGTGGAGAAGGTGGAAAGTTCCTCGGCCAGACATCCCGGACAAACTGAAATGGTCCACCCACACAGACAGCGTGGTGAACAGCGCCTTTTCAACCTCAGGAGGCTGAAGAAATGTGGCTTGTCACCAAAAAAACTCACAATGTTTTACAGATGCACAATCAAGAGCATCCTGTCGGGCTCTATCACTGCCTGGTACGGCAACTGCTCCGCCCACAACCTTAAGGCTCTCCAGAGGGTAGTGAGGTCTGCACAACGCATCACCGGGGGCAAACCACATGCCCTCCATGACACCTACACCACCCCACCTACACCACCACCCGTCACAGGAAGGCCAAAATAATCATCAAGGACAACAACCACCCGAGCCACTGCCTGTTCACCCCGCTATCATCCAGAAGGTGAGGTCAGTACAGGTGCATCAAAGCTGGGACCGAGAGACTGAAAAACTGTTTCTACCTCAAGGCCATCAGACTGTTAAACAGCCATCACTAACATTGTGGCTGCTGCCAACATACTGACTCAAATCTCTAGCCACTTTAATAATTAAAAATGTTATGTAATAAATGTTCTATAGTCACTTTAAACAATGCCACTTTATATAATGTATACATACCCTACATCTCATATGTATATACTGTACTCTATACCGTCTCCTGCATCTTGCCAATGCCATCGCTTATCCATATATTTATATGTACATATTCTTATTCATTCCTTTACACTAGTCTGTATAAGGTAGGTGTTGTAAAATTGTTAGATTACTTGTTAGATACTACCGCACGGTCGGAAGTAGAAGCACAAGTATTTTGCTACACTCGCATTAACATCTGCTAACCATGTATATGTGACCAATAAAATTTGATTGAACATTTGATTTGATTTGATTGTACACGCAGCCCGAGATACAGTGCATTCAGAAAGTATTCAGACCCCTTCCCTTTTTCCACATGTTGTTACGTTACAGCCTTATTATAAAATGTAGGAAATATTTTTTGAGGTTCTGAGGACCCATGCCAAATCTTTTCAGTCTCCTGATGGGGAATAGCCATTGTCGTGCCCACTTCACGACTGTCTTGGTGTGTTTGGACCAAGATAGTTTGTTGGTGATGTGGACGCCAAGGAACTTGAAGCTCTCAACCTGTGCCACTACAGCCCTGTCGAGAGAATGGGGGCATGCTCGGTCCTCCTTTCCTGTAGTCCAGAATCATCTCCTTTGACTTGATCACGTTGAGGGATAGGTTGTTATCCTGGAACCACTTGGCCAGGTCTCTGACCTCCTCCCTATAGGCTGTCTCATCGTTGTCGATGATCAGGCCTACCACTGTTGTGTCGTCGGCAATGCAGTCATGGGTGTACAGGGAGTACAGGAGAGGACTGACCACGCACCCCTGAGGGGCCCACGTGTTGAGGATCAGCGTTGCAGATGAGTTGTTACCTACCCTTACCACCTGGGGGCAGCCCGTCAGGAAGTCCAGGATCAAGTTGCAGAGGGAGGTGTTTAGGCCCAGGGTCCTTCGCTTAGAGATGAGCTTTGACGGCACTATGATGTTGAACGCTGAGCTGTAGTCAATGAATAGCATTCTCACGTAGGTGTTCCTTTTGTCCAGGTGGGAAAGGGCAGTGTGGAGTGTAATAGAGATTGCATCATCTGTGGATTTGTTGGGGTAGTATGCAAATTGGAGTGGGTCTAAGGTTTCTGGAATAATGGTGTTGATGTGAGCCATGACCAGCCATTCAAAGCACTTCATGGCTACAGACATGAGTGTTACGGGCCGGTAGTCATCTAGGCTACCATCAAGGAACTGGAAGGATTCTGTATGGGGGAATGGTCTAAGATCCCTCCCACTGGGCACACCACGCAATTTGTGGAAATGTGGGTAATATTTGGTTGAGACGTTGATCAATGAGATTTCAACCTTTATTCACCCACTCAAAAAGGATGCCAGAAGTTTGTTAAATTCCCGATGTGTTATCACTATGCTTTCAACCATCTAAAACCACAACCAAATTCCAAATGGAAAAACAATGTTTGGTCATCTAAAAGTGTTATCATTGCCCTTTCAACCATTTAAAAGCACAACAATGTTGAAACGGGAATACAATGTTTGGTAAAGTAATAAAGAAGATGAAATATTTGGGGTAGATGTTCCTAGAACAGATATAGATATATACATATGGTGTTAGATTCTGGGTTAAACGTGTACATTATTATACTAGAGACATGATATGGTTTAGAGTACAGTGTATACATTTGATATAAGTATGTCGTATAAGTAAACATTATATACAAAATTGTTTAAAGTGGCTAGTGATACATTGTTACATCCAATTCCTATGTTTAAAGTGGCTAGAGATTTAAGTCAGTATGTTGGCAGCAGCCACTCAATGTTAGTGATGGCTGTTTAACAGTCTGATGGCCTTGAGATAGAAGCTGTTTTTCAGTCTCTCGGTCCCAGCTTTGATGCACCTGTACTGACCTCGCCTTCTGGATGATAGCGGGGTGAACAGGCAGTGGCTCGGGTGGTTGTTGTCCTTGATGATATTTTGGCCTTCCTGTGACATCGGGTGGTGTAGGTGTCCTGGAGGGCAGGTAGTTTACCCCCGGTGATGTGATGTGCAGTCCTCACTACCCTCTGGAGAGCCTTACGGTTGTGGGCGGAGCAGTTTCCGTACCAGGCGGTGATACAGCCCGACAGGATGCTCTCGATTGTGCATCTGTAGAAGTTTGTGAGTGATTTTGGTGACAAGCCGAATTTCTTCAGCCTCCTGAGGTTGAAGAGGCGCTGTTGCACCTTCTTCACCACGCTATCTGTGTGGGTGGACCAATTCAGTTTGTCCGTGATGTGTACGCAGAGGAACTTAAAACTTTCCACCTTCTCCACTACTGTCCCCTCGATGTGGATAGGGGGGTGCTCCCTCTCCTGTTTCCTGAAGTCCAAGATCATCTCCTTTGTTTTGTTGACATTGAGTGAGAGGTTATTTTCCTGACACCACACTCCGAGGGCCCTCACCTCCTCCCTGTAGGCCATCTCGTCGTTGTTGGCAATCAAGCCTACCACTGTAGTGTCGTCAGCAAACTTGATGATTGAGTTGGATGCGTGCTTGGCCACGCAGTCATGGGTAAACAGGGAGTACAGGAGAGGGCTGAGAAATCACCCTTGTGGGGCCCCAGTGTTGAGGATCAGCGGGGTGGAGATGTTGTTTCCTACCCTCACCACCTGGGGCCGGCCCGTCAGGAAGTCCAGGACCCAGTTGCACAGGGCTGGGTTGAGACCCAGGGTCTCGAGCTTAATGACGAGCTTGGAGGGAACTATGGTGTTAAATGCTGAGCTGTAGTCGATGAACAGCATTCTTACATAAGTATTCCTCTTGTCCAGATGGGTTAGGGCAGTATGCAGTGTGATTGCGATTGCGTCGTCTGTGGACCTATTGGGACGGTAAGCAAATTGGAGTGGGTCCAGGGTGTCTGGCAGGATGGAGGTGATATGATCCTTGACTAATCTCTCAAAGCACTTCATGATGACGGAAGTGAGTGCTACGGGGCCAGGTGGCTGTACCGACTCAGATAACGTGTCCTGAGTGAGCCATGTTTCCGTGAAGCAAAGAACGTTGCAGTCTCGGATGTCTCTCTGAAAGGCAACCCTCGATCGGATTTCGTCTACTTTGTTGTCAAGAGACTGTACATTGGCGATTAAAATACTCGGGAGAGGTGTACGATGCGCCCGTTGACGTAGCTTGACCAAAAGACCGGCGCGTTTCCCTCTTCTCTGGCACCGCCGTTGTTTTGAGTCGCCGGGTACGATCCAGTCTATTGTCCTGGCTGGGGTAACAAACAGAGAATCCTCTTTGGGAAAGTCGTATTCCTGGTCGTAATGTTGGTAAGTTGATGTTGCTCTTATATCCCATAGTTCCTCCCGGTTGTATGTAATAAAACTTAATATTTCCCGGGGTAACAATGTAAGAAGTAATACATAAAAAAACAAAATACTGCATAGTTTCCTGAGAACGTGAAGCGAGGCTGCCATCTCTGTCGGTGCCGGATAGTGCGGATAGTGTGGATTTAGTCCTATTCTTTAACTTAGATTTGATTTAGTCCTATTTTATAACTTAGATTTGATTGAGTCGTATTCTTTAACTTAGATTTGATATAGTCTTATTCTTTAACTTAGATTTGATTTAGTCCTATTCTTTACCTTAGATTTGATTTAGTCATATTCTTTACCTTAGATTTGATTTAGTCCTATTCTTTAACTTAGATTTGATTTAGTCCTATTCTTTACCTTAGATTTGATTTAGTCCTATTCTTTAACTTAGATTTGATTTAGTCCTATTTTATAACTTAGATTTGATTTAGTCCTATTCTTTACCTTAGATTTGATTTAGTCCTATTCGTTACCTTAGATTTGATTTAGTCCTATTTTATAACTTTGAGTTTATTTAGTCCTATTCTTTATCTTAGATTTGATTTAGTCCTATTCTTTACCTTAGATTTGATTTAGTCCTATTTTATAACTTTGAGTTTATTTAGTCCTATTCTTTATCTTAGATTTGATTTAGTCCTATTTTATAACTTAGATTTGATTTAGTCCTATTCTTTAACTTAGATTTGATTTAGTCCTATTCTTTACCTTAGATTTGATTTAGTCCAATTGTTTACCTTAGATTTGATTTAGTCCTATTCTTTAACTTAGATTTGATTTAGTCCTATTCTTTACCTTAGATTTGATTTAGTCCTATTCTTTACCTTAGATTTGATTTAGTCCAATTGTTTACCTTAGATTTGATTTAGTCCTATTCTTTACCTTAGATTTGATTTAGTCCTATTCTTTACCTTAGATTTGATTTAGTCCTATTTTATAACTTTGAGTTTATTTAGTCCTATTCTTTATCTTAGATTTGATTTAGTCCTATTCTTTACCTTAGATTTGATTTAGTCCTATTCTTTACCTTAGATTTGATATAGTCCTATTTTATAACTTAGATGTGATGTAGTCCTATTCTTTACCTTAGATTTGATTTAGTACTGTTCTTTCACTTAGATTTGATTTAGTCCTATTTTATAACTTAGATGTGATGTAGTCCTATTCTTTAACTTAGATTTGATTTAGTCCTATTCATTACCTTAGATTTGATTTAGTACTGTTCTTTCACTTAGATTTGATTTAGTCCTATTTTATAACTTTGAGTTTATTTAGTCCTATTCTTTAACTTAGATTTGATTTAGTCCTATTCTTTTCCTTAGATTTGATTTAGTCCTATTCTTTACCTTAGATTTGATTTAGTCCTATTTTGTAACTTTGAGTTTATTTAGTCCTATTCTTTATCTTAGATTTGATTTAGTCCTATTCTTTACCTTAGATTTGATTTAGTCCTATTCTTTACCTTAGATTTGATATAGTCCTATTTTATAACTTAGATGTGATGTAGTCCTATTCTTTAACTTAGATTTGATTTAGTCCTATTCATTACCTTAGATTTGATTTAGTACTGTTCTTTCACTTAGATTTGATTTAGTCCTATTTTATAACTTAGATGTGATGTAGTCCTATTCTTTAACTTAGATTTGATTTAGTCCTATTCTTTACCTTAGATTTGATTTAGTCCTATTTTATAACTTAGATTTGATTTAGTCCTATTCTTTAACTTAGATTTGATTTAGTCTTATTCTTTACCTTAGATGTAATTTAGTCCTATTCTTTAACTTAGATTTGATTTAGTCCTAATTTATAAATTTGAGTTTATTTAGTCCTACTCTTTAACTTAGATTTGATTTAGTCCTATTTTATAACTTAGATTTGATTTAGTCCTATTCTTTAACTTAGATTTGATTTAGTCCTATTCTTTACCTTAGATTTGATTTAGTCCAATTGTTTACCTTAGATTTGATTTAGTCCTATTCTTTAACTTAGATTTGATTTAGTCCTATTCTTTACCTTAGATTTGATTTAGTCCTATTCTTTACCTTAGATTTGATTTAGTCCTATTCTTTACCTTAGATTTGATTTAGTCCAATTGTTTACCTTAGATTTGATGTAGTCCTATTCTTTATCTTAGATTTGATTTAGTCCTATTCTTTACCTTAGATTTGATTTAGTCCTATTTTATAACTTTGAGTTTATTTAGTCCTATTCTTTAACTTAGATTTGATTTAGTCCTATTCTTTACCTTAGATTTGATTTAGTCCTATTCTTTACCTTAGATTTGATTTAGTCCTATTCTTTACCTTAGATTTGATTTAGTCCAATTGTTTACCTTAGATTTGATGTAGTCCTATTCTTTATCTTAGATTTGATTTAGTCCTATTCTTTACCTTAGATTTGATTTAGTCCTATTTTATAACTTTGAGTTTATTTAGTCCTATTCTTTATCTTAGATTTGATTTAGTCCTATTCTTTAACTTAGATTTGATTTAGTCCTATTCTTTTCCTTAGATTTGATTTAGTCCTATTCTTTACCTTAGATTTGATTTAGTCCTATTTTATAACTTTGAGTTTATTTAGTCCTATTCTTTATCTTAGATTTGATTTAGTCCTATTCTTTACCTTAGATTTGATTTAGTCCTATTCTTTACCTTAGATTTGATATAGTCCTATTTTATAACTTAGATGTGATGTAGTCCTATTCTTTAACTTAGATTTGATTTAGTCCTATTCATTACCTTAGATTTGATTTAGTACTGTTCTTTCACTTAGATTTGATTTAGTCCTATTTTATAACTTAGATGTGATGTAGTCCTATTCTTTAACTTAGATTTGATTTAGTCCTATTCTTTACCTTAGATTTGATTTAGTCCTATTTTATAACTTAGATTTGATTTAGTCCTATTCTTTAACTTAGATTTGATTTAGTCTTATTCTTTACCTTAGATATAATTTAGTCCTATTCTTTAACTTAGATTTGATTTAGTCCTAATTTATAAATTTGAGTTTATTTAGTCCTACTCTTTAACTTAGATTTGATTTAGTCCTATTTTATAATTTAGAGTTTATTTAGTCCTATTCTTTAACTTTGATTTGATTTAGTCCTATTTTAAAACTTAGATTTGATTTAGTCCTATTTTTAAACTTTGATTTGATTTAGTCCTATTCTTTAACTTTGACTTGATTTAGTCCTATTGTTTAACTTAGATTTTTGTTTGAAATGGAGACGTGAATCTAACATATTAATGATTAACTTGAAGATACATTTGAAATCCACCAAAATTCGAAACCCTAGGCCTGTACAGTATGTATAGTCCATTTTTTGTTAAACCCTGGGTTGAATTGAAACAAAAGCTGTTGATGACTTATTGGCCTAAATAGTATCATTGGTGATATATGAGTGATAAATGATGGTTAAATTGTATTTGCTCTGTTAAATCTACACTTTGGAATTACTGGAAGAGCGGTACCTACAGAGGAGTGGGACCTACAGAGGAGTGGGACCTGGGGAGGAACTGACCGCTGGAGAAGCAGATGTGGTGCACTGATGAAAAGCTCCGGGCCTGTTTGTCAGACTGTCTTTGTTTCTCTCTGGCTTTATCATCGATGTCCCCTGCCGCAGAAGCTACACTGGATTTCCAATCAAAACTGCCTCAACTCCCTGCCTTTTCATCATCTGAAGCCAACTAGAGAGACATTCAATCTCCATCATCTTCATTTAAATGTATTGTTTGTTTTGCTCCGTGCACTGTAGGGAACACATTGGAAATACATCTCTGGCTTTAGTGTGTTATTCCTGTCACATTTTCTAAAATGTGTTTTTTTTTATGGCAAAAAATATATAATCAAATCCATCAATCAATCATGGCTGACATACCGTGTGATTCCCAAATGGCACCGTATTCCTTATATAGTGCAATACTTTTGTCCATAGCCCTATGGGCCCTATGGGCCCCAGTCAAAAGTAGTGCACTATAAAGGGAATAAGGTGTCATTTTGGCTGCAGCCCCTGCTTGGTTTCATGGTTGACATGCTGTCTGAAGTCTCTGTAGCCTAATTAGCCACTACAGCAGCTGCTTTGAAAGAGGAGAACGTGGGGGCTTCCCTCAGAGCAGGGCTCATTTCTTCAGAGCAGGGCTCTGGCTTCTGATCTACAGAATGTAATTCCCTCTTTCATGAAGCCTACTTTAAAAATGTGACTTTGATGGCAAGACACTAGATAGAAGAAATGCTAAGAAGTGGTTGGGTGAGATTGGGAAACGTCTTGCATCAAGTTTTGAGGTGGCTGGGATTGGGAAACGTCTTGCGTCAGGTGTTGAGAGCTGACAACAGGGAAGATGACCTCTTTAAGTGTTAACTTCTTCTATGATGCTTGAAAATTGTCTTTAATCTGTCTTTATTTGAGAAGACGCCAGATGATTTAACAGGAACTATAGTGGTTGGTTGCAAAACAAAGACTGGGACTGGATCAGGTTGTGAAGAGTTGTCAACAAGGAAGATGACCTCTTCAAGTTTTGGGGCGGCAGGGTAGCCTAGTGGTTGGAGCGCTGGACTAGTAACGGAAAAGTTGCAAGATTGAATCCAAGAGCTGACAAGGTAAAAATCTGTCGTTCTGCCCCTGAAGAAGGTAGTTAACCCACTGTTCCTAGGCTGTCATTGGAAATAAGAATTTGTTCTTAACTGACTTGCCCAGTTAAATAAAGGTAATAAAGTTTGAAGAAGTACTGTATGTTATGGAGACTTACGATGGATGGAGAAGTACTGTATGTCATGGAGACGTACGGTGGATGGAGAAGTACTGTATGTCATGGAGACGTACGGTGGATGAAGAAGTACTGTATGTCATGGAGACGTACGGTGGATGAAGAAGTACTGTATGTTATGGAGACGTACGGTGGATGGAGAAGTACTGTATGTTATGGAGACGTACGGTGGATGGAGAAGTACTGTATGTCATGGAGACGTACGGTGGATGGAGAAGTACTGTATGTCATGGAGACGTACGGTGGATGGAGAAGTACTGTATGTCATGGAGACGTACGGTGGATGGAGAAGTACTGTATGTTATGGAGACGTACGGTGGATGGAGAAGTACTGTATGTCATGGAGACGTACGGTGGATGGAGAAGTACTGTATGTCATGGAGACGTACGGTGGATGGAGAAGTACTGTATGTCATGGAGACGTACGGTGGATGGAGAAGTACTGTATGTCATGGAGACGTACGGTGGATGAAAAAGTACTGTATGTCATGGAGACGTACGGTGGATGGAGAAGTACTGTATGTCATGGAGACGTACGGTGGATGGAGAAGTACTGTATGTCATGGAGACGTACGGTGGATGGAGAAGTACTGTATGTCATGGAGACGTACGGTGGATGGAGAAGTACTGTATGTCATGGAGACGTACGGTGGATGGAGAAGTACTGTATGTTATGGAGACGTACGGTGGATGGAGAAGTACTGTATGTCATGGAGGCGTACGGTTGATGGAGAAGTACTGTATGTTATGGAGACGTACGGTGGATGGAGAAGTACTGTATGTTATGGAGACGTACGGTTGATGGAGAAGTACTGTATGTTATGGAGACGTACGGTGGATGGAGAAGTACTGTATGTCATGGAGATGTACGGTGGATGAAGAAGTACTGTATGTCATGGAGACGTACGGTGGATGTTAAGTTGGAAGTGTCCTGGACAGATCGGTTGTGGGTAACATCTTCTATGACGCTTGAAATTGCTTTTCATGTCCTTCCTTGACAAGCCAGATGACAAGGACTACTGGGATTGGTTGTACGAAACAACAAAAATGACAAGGACTACTGTGATTTGTTGTACGAAACTACAAAGAAGATGACAAGAACTACTGTGATTGATTGGACGAAACAACAAAGAAGATGACAAGGACTAATGTGATTGGTTGGACGGAACAACAAAGAAGACTACAAGCCTGAAGTAGTACAGTACGTCATGGACAGACTAGGGTGGCCTTAAGTACAGACACCGTTGCCCTAAGGGACAAAGTAGTGAGATGATGCTAACTTATTCTAAGAAAACAGTCTTTCATCTGTACTAAGACCCTGTTCAACTCCCATGATGCTCGGCAGCCAGCGCTGCAGGAGGAGCAATCAATACAGCATGACAGCTGGTTGTTGTTGCCAAACGTGCACCACATACACACACTCTCAAACACACACACTCAAACACACACACAGGTACACTCAAACACACACACTCAAACACACACACTCAAACACACACTCAAACACACACACAGGTACACTCAAACACACAGACGTGGGTGTGTGCATGCGTATACACCACAGGAGGTTGGTGGCACCTTAATTGGGGAGGAAGGGCTCGTGGTAATGGCTGGAGCGGAATAAGTAGAATGGTATTAAATACATCAAACATGGGTTCCATGTGCTTGATACCATTTGCTCCTTTCCAGCCATTATTATGAGCCATCCTCCCCTCAGCAGCCTCCACTGGTATATACAGTGGGGAAAAAAAGTATTTAGTCAGCCACCAATTGTGCAAGTTCTCTCACTTATGAGAGAGGCCTGTAATTTTCATCATAGGTACACTTCAACTATGACAGACAAAATGAGGAAAAAAAATCCAGAAAATCACATTGTAGGATTTTTATGAATTTATTTGCAAATTATGGTGGAAAATAAGTATTTGGTCAATAACAAAAGTTTATCTCAATACTTTGTTATATACCCTTTGTTGGCAATGACAGAGGTCAAACGTTTTCTGTAAGTCTTCACAAGGTTTTCACACACTGTTGCTGGTATTTTGGCCCATTCCTCCATGCAGATCTCCTCTAGCGCAGTGATGTTTTGGGGCTGTCGCTGGGCAACACGGACTTTCAAAGATTTTCTATGGGGTTGAGATCTGGAGACTGGCTAGGCCACTCCAGGACCTTGAAATGCTTCTTACGGCCACTCCTTCAAGGTTCGGCGGTGTGTTTGGGATCATTGTCATGCTGAAAGACCCAGCCACGTTTCATCTTCAATGCCCTTGCTGATGGAAGGAGGTTTTCACTCAAAATCTCACGATACATGGCCCCATTCATTCTTTCCTTTACACGGATCAGTCAGCCCTGGTCCCTTTGCAGAAAAACAGCCCCAAAGCATGATGTTTCCACCCCCATGCTTCACAGTAGGTATGGTGTTCTTTGGATGCAACTCAGCATTCTTTGTCCTCCAAACACGACGAGTTTTGGTTTCATCTGGTTTCATCTGACATTCTCCCAATCCTCATCTGGATCATCCAAATGCTCTCTAGCACACTTTAGACGGGCCTGAACATGTACTGGCTTAAGCAGGGGGACACGTCTGGCACTGCAGGATTTGAGTCCCTGGCGGCGTAGTGTGTTACTGATGGTAGGCTTTGTTACTTTGGTCCCAGCTCTCTGCAGGTCATTCACTAGGTACCCCCGTGTGGTTCTGGGATTTTTGCTCACCGTTCTTGTGATCATTTTGACCCCACGGGTGAGATCTTGCGTGGAGCCCCAGATCGAGGAAGATTATCAGTGGTCTTGTATGTCTTCCATTTCCTAATAATTGCTCCCACAGTTGATTTCTTCAAACCAAGCTGCTTACCTATTGCAGATTCAGTCTTCCCAACCTGGTGCAGGCTCTACAATTTTGTTTCTGGTGTCCTTTGACAGCTCTTTGGTCTTGGCCATAGTGGAGTTTGGAGTGTGACTGTTTGAGGTTGTGGACAGGTGTCTTTTATACTGATAACAAGTTCAAACAGGTGCCATTAATACAGGTAATGAGTGGAGGACAGAGGAGCCTCTTAAAGAAGAAGTTACAGGTCTGTGAGAGCCAGAAATCTTGCTTGTTTGTATGTGACCAAATACTTATTTTCCACCATCATTTGCAAATAAATTCATTAAAAATCCTACAATGTGATTTTCTGGATTTCTTTTCCTTATTTTGTCTGTCATAGTTGAAGTGTACCTATGATGAAAATTACAGTCCTCTCTCATCTTTTTAAGTGAGAGAACTTGCACAATTGGTGGCTGACTAAATACTTTTTTCCCCACTGTATACACACACACACAGACACATATCGCATCTCTCATGTCCCCTTTAACCGATGTTTAAATCCCATGGTTCAGTCACTATTCTCTGTGTGAATCACATGGCTGTTGAGATATGTGTGTAGATATGGCAGACATACTATGTGTAGATATAGCAGACATACTATGTGTAGATATGGCAGACATACCATGTGTAGATATAGTAGACATACTGTGTGTAGATATGGCAGACATACTATGTGTAGATATAGTAGACATACTGTGTGTAGATATAGCAGACATACCATGTGTAGATATAGTAGACATACTGTGTGTAGATATAGTAGACATACTGTGTGTAGATATAGCAGACATACTATGTGTAGATATGGCAGACATACCATGTGTAGATATAGCAGACATACTGTGTGTAGATATAGCAGACATACTGTGTGTAGATATGGCAGACATACTATGTGTAGATATAGTAGACATACTATGTGTAGATATGGCAGACATACTGTGTGTAGATATAGCAGACATACTATGTGTAGATATACTATGTGTAGATATAGTAGATATACTGTGTGTAGATATAGTAGACATACTGTGTGTAGATATGGCAGACATACTATGTGTAGATATGGTAGACATACTATGTGTAGATATAGTAGACATACTATGTGTAGATATAGCAGACATACTGTGTGTAGATATGGCAGACATACTATGTGTAGATATAGTAGACATACTATGTGTAGATATAGTAGACATACTATGTGTAGATATGGCAGACATACTGTGTGTAGATATAGCAGACATACTATGTGTAGATATAGTAGACATACTATGTGTAGATATAGTAGACATACTGTGTGTAGATATAGTAGACATACTATGTGTAGATATGGCAGACATACTATGTGTAGATATAGCAGACATACTGTGTGTAGATATGGCAGACATACTGTGTGTAGATATAGCAGACATACTGTGTGTAGATATGGCAGACATACTATGTGTAGATATAGCAGACATACTGTGTGTAGATATGGCAGACATACTATGTGTAGATATAGTAGACATACTATGTGTAGATATAGTAGACATACTATGTGTAGATATGGCAGACATACTGTGTGTAGATATAGCAGACATACTATGTGTAGATATAGTAGACATACTATGTGTAGATATAGTAGACATACTGTGTGTAGATATAGTAGACATACTGTGTGTAGATATGGCAGACATACTATGTGTAGATATAGCAGACATACTGTGTGTAGATATGGCAGACATACTATGTGTAGATATAGCAGACATACTGTGTGTAGATATAGCAGACATACTGTGTATAGATATGGCAGACATACTATGTGTAGATATAGTAGACATACTATGTGTAGATATAGTAGACATACTATGTGTAGATATGGCAGACATACTGTGTGTAGATATAGCAGACATACTATGTGTAGGTATAGTAGACATACTATGTGTAGATATAGTAGACATACTGTGTGTAGATATAGTAGACATACTGTGTGTAGATATGGCAGACATACTATGTGTAGATATAGCAGACATACTGTGTGTAGATATGGCAGACATACTGTGTGTAGATATAGCAGACATACTGTGTGTAGATATGGCAGACATACTATGTGTAGATATAGCAGACATACTGTGTGTAGATATGGCAGACATACTATGTGTAGATATAGCAGACATACTATGTGTAGATATAGTAGACATACTGTGTGTAGATATAGTAGACATACTGTGTGTAGATATGGCAGACATACTATGTGTAGATATAGCAGACATACTGTGTGTAGATATGGCAGACATACTATGTGTAGATATAGCAGACATACTGTGTGTAGATATGGCAGACATACTATGTGTAGATATAGCAGACATACTATGTGTAGATATAGCAGACATACTGTGTGTAGATATAGCAGACATACTATGTGTAGATATAGCAGACATACTATGTGTACAGTGCATTCGGAAAGTATTCATACCCCTTGATCTTTTTTTGTTTGTTACGTTACAGCTGTATTCTAAAATGGATTAAATAGTTTTTTCAAAATGTAAAAAATAAATAACTGAAATATCACATTTACATAAGGATTCAGACCCTTTACTCAGTACTTTGTTGAAACACCTTTGGCAGCGATTAGAGCCTCAAGGTCTCTTGGGTATGACGCTACAAGCTTGGCACATCTATATTTGAGGAGTTTATCCCATTCTTCTCTGCAGATCCTCTCAAGCTATTTTCAGCTCTCTCCAGGGATGTTCGATCGGGTTAAAATCCGGCCTCAGGCTAATCCACACTCATGGACATTCAGAGACTTGTCCCGAAGCCATTCCTGCATTGTCTTGGCTGTGAGCTTAGGGTTGTTGTCCTGTTGGAAGGTGAACTCCTGCCCGAGTCTAAGGTCCTGAGCGCTTGATCAGGTTTTCATCACGGATCACTCTGTACTTTACTCCATTCATCTTTCCTTCGATCCTGACTAGTCTCCCAGTCCCTGCTGCTGAAAAACATCCCCACAGCATGATGCTGCCACCACCATGCTTTACCGTAGAAATCGTGTCCAGTTTCCTCCAGACGCTTGGCATTCAGGCCAAAGAGTTTAATCTTGGTTTCACCAGACCAGAGAATCTTGTTTTTCATGGTCTGAGAGTCTTTAGGTGCCTTTTGGCAAACTCCAAATTGGCTTTCATGTGCCTTTTACTGAGGAGTGGCTTCCGTCTGGCCACTCTACCCTGAAGTCCTGATTGGTGAAGTGACCTTCTGGAAGGTTCTCCCATCTCCACATATGAACTCTGGAGAACTGTCAGAGGGATCATCGGGTTCTTGGTCACCTCCCTGACCAAGGCTCTTCTCCCCCAATTGCTCAATTTGGCCGGGTGGCCAGCTCTAGGAAAAGTCTTGGTGGTTCCAAACTTCTTCCATTTAATGATAGAGGCCACTGTGTTCTTGGGGACCTTCAATGCTGCAGAAATGTTTTGGTACCCTTCCCCAGATCTGTGCCTCGACACAATTCTGTCTCGGAGCTCTATGACCAATTACAATGACCTCATGGCTTGGTTTTTGCTCTGACATGCATTGTCAACTGTGGGACATTATATAGACAGGTGTGTGCCTTTCCAAATCATGTCCAATCAATTAAATTCACCACAGGTGGACTCTAATCAAGTTAGCAAAGGATATGAATACTTATGTAAATAAGGTATTTCTGTTTGCAAAAATTTCTAAAAACCTATTTTCACTTTGTCATTATGGGGTATTGTGTGTAGATTGCTGAGGATTTTTTTATTTTTAATTTTAGAATAAGTCTGTAACGTAACAAAATGGGGAAAAAGTAAAGGGGTCTGAATACTTTCCGAAGGCACTGTTTATGCTGTAATGACAAGGACAGTACCTATGTCAACGTCTACTGTAGAATTCTGATGGCGCCGGAGGGTAGGGCTGCCGTTTTGTCGGCTCTCAACCAATCATGCAATTTTGTTTGTTTTTTCACATTGTTTGTAACTTGTTTTCTACATAATGTTGCTGCTATCGTCTCTTATGACCGAAAATATCTTCTGGGCATCAGAACTGGGATTACTCACCTCAAATTGGATGAGGAGTTCTTCTTCAATGAGTCGCACGCGAGGCACCCGACCAGGCCCCGATCCCTGTGATTCGCTGGAGAAGGAAACTGAGATTTTGAGGCAAAAGATCCGGGTGCCTTGCGAGGATCAGGCAACGAGTGGCTAATCTGCCCTTGCCTTCCATTCTGCTAGCTAACGTTCAATCGCTGGAAAATAAATGGGACGAATTGAAAGTACGTATATCCTACCAACGGGACATTAAAAACTGTAATATCTTATGTTTCACCGAGTCGTGGCTGAACGACAACATTAAGAACATACAGATGGCGGGTTATACACTCTATCGACAAGACAGAACAGCAGCCTCTGGTAAGACACGGGGCGGGTGCCTATGCATTAATGTAAACAACAGCTGGTGCACGATATCTAAGGAAATCTCAAAGTTTTGCTTGCCTGAGGTAGAGTATCTCATGATAAACTGTAGACCACACAATCTACCTAGAGATTTTTCATCTGTATTTTTCGTAGCTGTTTACATAGCACCACAGAGCGAAGTTGGCACTAAAACCGCACTCAATGAGCCTTATTCCGCCATAAGCAAACAGGAAAACGCTCACCCAGAGGCAGCGCTCCTGGTGGCCGGTGACTTTAATGCAGGGAAACTTAAATTAAATCAGGTTTACTGAATTTCTATCAGCATGTGAAATGTGCAACCAGAGGGGAAAAAATTCTAGACCACCTTTACTCCACACACAGAGACACGTACAAAGCTCTCCCTCACCCTCCATTTGGCAAATCTGACCGTAACTCTATCTTCCTGATTCCTGCTTACAAGCAAAAATTAAAACAGGAAGCACCAGTGACTCGGTCTATAAAAAAGTGGTCAGATGAAGCAGATGCTAAACAACAGGACTGTTTTGCTAGCACAGACTGGAACATGTTCCGGGATTCCTCCGATGGCATTGAGGAGTACATCACATCAGTCACCGGCTTTATCAATAAGTGCATTGAGGACGCAGTCCCCACAGTGACTGTACTTACATGCCCCAACCAGAAGCCACAGATTACAGGGAACATTTGCACCTAGCTAAAGAGCTGCAGCTTTCAAGGAGCGGGACTCTAACCCGGAAGCTTATAAGATATCCCGCTATGCCCTCAGACGAACCATCAAACAGGCAAAGCATCAATACAGGACTAAGATCGAGTCGTACTACACCGGCTCCGACGCTCGTCGGATGTGGCAGGGCTTGCAAACTTTTACAGACTACAAAGGGAAGCACAGCTGAGAGCTGCCCAGTGACACGAGACTATCAGAGGAGCTAAAAAACGTATATGCTCGCTTCGAGCTTAAGTAACACTGAAACATGCATGAGAGCATCAGCTGGTCCAGATGAATGTGTGATCATGCTCTCCGCAGCCGATGTGAGTAAGACCTTTAAACTGGTCAACATTCACAAGGCCGCAGGGCCAGACGGATTACCAGGACGTGTACTCCGAGCATGCGCTGACCAACTAGCAAGTGTCTTCACTGACATTTTCAACCTGTCCCTGTCCGAGTCTATAATACCAACATGTTTCAAGCAGACCACCATAGTCCCTGTGCCCAAGAACACTAAGGTAACCTGCCTAAATGACTACCGACCCGTAGCACTCACGTCTGTAGCCATGAACTGCTTTGAAAGGCTGGTCATGGCTCACATCAACACCATTATCCCAGAAATCCTGGACCCACTCCAATTTGCATACAGATGATGCAATCTCTATTGCACTCCACACTGTCCTTTCCCACCTGGACAAAAGGAACACCTATGTGAGAATGCTATTCATTGACTACAGCTCAGCGTTCAACACCATAGTGTCCTCAAAGCTCATCACCCCTTAAGGGCCCCGAGGTGGTAAGGGTAGGTAACAACACATCCACCACGCTAATCCTCAACACAGGGGCCCCTCAGGGGTGCGTGCTCAGTCCCCTCCTGTACTCCCTGTTCACTCATGACTGCACGGCCAGGCAACTCAAACACCATCTTAAATTTTCAGATGACACAACAGTGGTTGGCCTGATCACCGACAACAATGAGACAGCCTATAGGGAGGAGGTCAGAGACCTGACCGGGTGGTGCAAGGACTACAACCTCTCCCTCAACGTGATCAAGACCAAGGAGATGATTGTGGACTACAGGAAAACGAGGACCGAGCACGCCCCCATTCTCATCAACAGGGCTGTAGTGGAGCAGGTTGAGAGCTTCAAGTTCAAGTACACATCACCAAAAAACGAACATGGTCCAAGCAAATCAAGACAGTCATGAAGAGGGCACAACAAAACCTATTCCCCATCAGGAGATTTGGCATGGGTCCTCAGATCTTCAAAAGGTTCTACAGCTGAACCATCAAGAGCATCCTGACTGGTTGAATCACTGCCTGGTACGGCAACTGCTCTGCCTCCGACCGTAAGGCACTACAGAGGGTAGTGCATACGGCCCAGTACATCACCGGGGTCAAGCTTCCTGCCATCCAGGACCTCTATACCAGGCGGTGTCAGAAGAAGGCCCTAAAACTTGTCAAAGACTCCAGCCACCCTAGTCATAGACTGTTCTCTCTGCTACAGCACGGCAAGCGGTACCAGAATGCCAAGTCTAGGTCAAAGATGTTTCTAAACAGCTTCTACCCCCAAACCATAAGACTCCTGAACAGCTAATCAAATGGCTACCCAGACTATTTGCACCCCCCACAACCCACGCTGCTGCTACTCTCTGTTATTATCTCACTTTAATAACCCTACCTGCATGTACATAATTACCTCGATTACCTCGACACCGGTGCCCCCACACATGGACTCTGAACCGGTACCCCCTGTATATAGCCTCCACATTGACTCTGTACTGGTACCCCCTGTATATAGCCTCCACATTGACTCTGTACTGGTACTCCCTGTATATAGCCTCCACATTGACTCTGTACCTGTACCCTGTATATAGCCTCCACATTGACTCTGTACTGGTACCCCTGTATATAGCCTCCACATTGACTCTGTACTGGTACCCCCTGTATATAGCCTCCACATTGACTCTGTACTGGTACCCCCTGTATATAGCCTCCACATTGACTCTGTACTGGTACCCCCTGTATATAGCCTCCACATTGACTCTGTACTGGTACCCTGTATATAGTCTCCACATTGACTCTGTACTGGTACCCCTGTATATAGCCTCCACATTGACTCTGTACTGGTACCCCCTGTATATAGCCTC
The DNA here is from genome assembly GCA_030435695.1 of Brachymystax lenok tsinlingensis. NCBI lineage: Eukaryota > Metazoa > Chordata > Actinopteri > Salmoniformes > Salmonidae > Brachymystax > Brachymystax lenok. The sequence continues at coordinate 50,087,622 of CM059818.1, forward strand.
CACATTGACTCTGTACTGGTACCCCTGTATATAGCCTCCACATTGACTCTGTACTGGTACCCCTGTATATAGCCTCCACATTGACTCTGTACCGGTACCCCCTGTATATAGCCTCCACATTGACTCTGTACTGGTACCCTGTATATAGCCTACACATTGACTCTGTACTGGTACCCCCTGTATATAGCCTCCACATTGACTCTGTACTGGTACCCCTGTATATAGCCTCCACATTGACTCTGTACTGGTACCCCCTGTATATAGCCTCCACATTGACTCTGTACTGGTACCCCTGTATATAGCCTCCACATTGTCTCTGTACCGGTACCCCCTGTATATAGCCTCCACATTGACTCTGTACCGGTACCCCCTGTATATAGCCTCCACATTGACTCTGTACCGGTACCCCCTGTATATAGCCTCCACATTGACTCTGTACTGGTACCCCTGTATATAGCCTCCACATTGACTCTGTACTGGTACCCCTGTATATAGCCTCCACATTGACTCTGTACTGGTGCCCCCTGTATATAGCCTCCACATTGACTCTGTACTGGTACCCCCTGTATATAGCGTCCACATTGACTCTGTACCGGTACCCCCTGTATATAGCCTCCACATTGACTCTGTACTGGTACCCCCTGTATATAGCGTCCACATTGACTCTGTACCGGTACCCCCTGTATATAGCCTCCACATTGACTCTGTACTGGTACCCCTGTATATAGCCTCCACATTGACTCTGTACTGGTACCCCCTGTATACAGCCTCCACATTGACTCTGTACTGGTACCCCCTGTAGCCCCGCCATTGTTATTTACTGCTGCTCCTTAATTATTTGTTATTCTGATCTCTTACTTTTTGGGGGATTTTTTCTTGAAACTGAATTGTTGGTTAAGGGCTTGTAAGTGAGCATTTCACTGTAAGTAAGCGTTTCACCTGTTGTATTGTGCATGTGACAAATACAATTTGATTTGATTTGATCAATGGCTTCAATAGTCTACACAGGTGCATGGTAGATCATTAACTATGAGCTAGTCTTATTTCGTTATTGACGTATTACGTCTTTTTGTCAAAAAGATGGAGAACAATTCCAAAAAGATAGGACCAGCATGAACAGATACCTTCACTTGTAAACATACTTTAGTATCAAACTGAGTGCAACTAAGCGCACGTCACAAAATCTCTTAGCCTGGTCCCAGATATGTTTGCGCAGCATAGTCAACTCCTAAAGGGATTGTCATTCCGCATAATCATAGTAATTGGGAAGACAGAACAAACAGATCTTGGATCAAGCTGGTTTCATCATAATAAAACCATAAAACTCTAAGTGGTTGATGGATCTGTTTTTCCCATGCTTCCTTATCTGTCTATAGCAGCAGTAAACTCATCTACCCTCAGAACTCACAGTGTTGTTCTCAGAGGGTTATACATCAGCTGGGAGCCCATAACTCTCATCTCTCTGAAAGATAGCCTGATATGATTCTCAACTGTGTTTGCATCCCAAATGGCACCCTATGCCCTGTGTAGTTCACTACTTTTAGCCAGGGCCCATAGGGAATAGGGTGCCATTTGGGACGTAAACATACTTTATTTCTCTGCTTCCTAGTCTGATAAGGAGTGAAGCCATACAGATGTAGCATCTTAATTTGGTAACTCTTTTGTTGCTGAGAATTTATTTTCCTGGAATGCAAATGCAAATTTGTGGTGTATTTGAGTTTTAAAGAGGCTTCTAAAAGTTTGCAATTTCACTTTCCATTCATTATAATTCACATAATAACTTACATTTCCTGTTGCTGCAAGATTATTTTCCTGCTGTAGCAAACTGGCTCAAATTAAGGTCCTACGTCTGTATCACTCTCTGCAGCCTGCCCAATACTGGAAGGTACTGTATTGGGGAGAGGGAGCAAGGTTATTACATTACTAAATTACTGATCACTGGTGCATAATCATTTGGGCAGCATTTTCATATCACGTTTGAGTTTATTTATTGTCTTTATTTAACCATGCAGGTAAGTGATTAAACACACATTCTCTTTTACAATTACGACCTATAAGCTGTTACTATACAATGAATGATACGGTAAAGCATTGGTTACCTTATTGTAGACAATATGACAATATACTCTAGAAATGTAGTTTTTTTCTCCCATGGTTTCATCTCCCTCGGAGTTTGAAACAGAGACAAGCAAAGCCATGATGACCAACAATGAAATCAGCATCTTCATCATCCCACTGAGACATGGCTGCACTATAGGCTGCACGTGTCATCAGAAGTGGTCTGAGACATGGCAGCACGTGTCATCACGAGTGGTCGGAGACATGGCATCAGAAGTGGGTGTGAGATCTTGAGGCCTGAGGCCATCAGTGTCCTGTACATGGGGCTCTGCAGGTTGTTCAACCCAGCTTGGCTCAGAACAAACACACTCCTTCTCTCTCTCTCTCTCGCCATCAGAAATGAAGGAAAGGTGGAACATTTGTCTCGTCATTTGAGTATGACGCTGCAACCAGGTCTCACAGTCTCACATCAGAATTAGTCATTCATCCATGTTTCTCCAATTTCAAATTTGTCGCAAACGTCAAATTTCTAAGTGTTTAAGGTTAAGTTTAGGCATTAACTGAAATCTTAAGGTAAGGGCATTAAATCAGAATGTTTAAGGTAAGGGTTAAGGTTTGGGATAGGCTTAAAACAATTTATCTGGATTTGAACATCCAACCTTAGGCACAGAGGCAGATGTGCACACCCACACACCATCCCCAATACCTCAGCAAATCTGAAACCTACTTGAAGGTAACAGCGTTCACTGTTGCCCCTAATGGCCATTTTCCACATCATCTCCCGTCGTCCTCAGGTGTGGACGGACGTCGAGTACTGACCTGAATCACAGCTTTAGGGGTTGATTTGTAAGTTATGTCATAGTATGGGCTATTTGGCTCCATTGTTAAGTTATGTCATAGTATGCAATTGACATACACAACTACAAATGTTTTTTATTTTTAAAAGTCATGTTTTTATGGATTGGGGAAGGCAAATGGAAAGGGTGTGAATTCAACATCAAGCGATTCTTGGTATACATCCAAATGGTCAGAGCATCCTTTAAGTGAACATTTCACACACCCACACACACGCACGCACGCACACACACACACATGAATGCATGCACGTGTACACACACATACGCAATAACATCTCTGGCTGGCACACCAACCGGGGGGCTATGCCAGGCACGTGGCATTCTCTCTCTCTGGCACCTTGTCCTGCGTTAACAGGCCCTAAAGCACACAATGTTCTCAACACACACACACACAGAAGAAGAAGAAGAAGATTATGAAGGAGTTAAGTACCTTGCTCAAGGCACAATGGCAGGAGATGGCATTAAGAATACCTATATAATCCCATGCAATTTGTCATCCGGTCTGACAGCCTGACTGGGATTCAAACCAATCCAGTTGAATGGCAAGTCTCACTAACCTCTAGGCTTCTGTGGCACAACAACAGCTGGCCAGTGGGCCTGAGAATCATTGGTCCTCGGTGACCTTAATAAACATTACAGATACTCCGTGTGTGAATGTTTTAATGTGGGCCCTATAATAGGTTATTATCTGCACATATAACAGCTCACTCCACTGATACAGACAGAGGCTGTAAAATGGAGGGCTTCTGTAAACATTGCTGAGCACAACAGGGCAAGGCCAATCTGTCACGCCTGGTTAACTCTGTTCACACACAAAAAACTCACACAAACATACATACACACACTGCTAACTGTGTTCACACTACCATCCTCTATTCTAGCTTATCAGCCTGGATAATGATTAACTAGAAGTGAACTAGAAGCTAGTTCCACTGGAAGGTTGAGATGGCAAATAGATAGTACCGTGGTAGAGAATGCAGGTACAGTAGATAGTACCGTGGTAGGGAATCCAGATACAGTAGATAGCATCGTGGTAGGGAATCCAGATACAGTAGATAGTACCGTGGTAGGGAATCCAGATACAGTAGATAGCATCGTGGTATGGAATCCAGATACAGTAGATAGCATCGTGGTAGGGAATCCAGATACAGTAGATAGCATCGTGGTAGGGAATCCAGATACAGTAGATAGCATCGTGGTATGGAATCCAGATACAGTAGATAGTACCGTGGTAGGGAATCCAGATACAGTAGATAGCATCGTGGTATGGAATCCAGATACAGTAGATAGCATCGTGGTATGGAATCCAGATACAGTAGATAGCATCGTGGTAGGGAATCCAGATACAGTAGATAGCATCGTGGTAGGGAATCCAGATACAGTAGATAGCATCGTGGTATGGAATCCAGATACAGTAGATAGCATCGTGGTAGGGAATCCAGATACAGTAGATAGCATCGTGGTAGGGAATCCATATACAGTAGATAGCATCGTGGTATGGAATCCAGATACAGTAGATAGCATCGTGGTAGGGAATCCAGATACAGTAGATAGCATTGTGGTAGGGAATCCAGATTGAAAGGGTAGGTTATTTTAGTGTGTGGCACAGTTAAAGGAATTGGGCTTCACCATGATCATAATTCCAGAGATACATAAATTCCGTACTTGTAGACCTGTATCTGTTTACTGTAATCTGAATAATATAATGAATAATCTGAGATATGTTTTGTATCTTTTTGCGTCTTCACCGAGAGAAGAGAAGATGCCAAGTTTATTTGATTATGAATTTATTGATTATGAATCAGAACGATGATGTTTGCTGTCAAAGTGCTTGGTGGTCTGCAGGTCCATCCAACCCAGGGCTGTTCTGTTCTGTGTATTCTGAAGACCACGTGAGCTGGATTTGTCCACCAAGACAGAATAGCGTCATGTGATTTCCAACGGTAAGGCTACAGCACATGTGATGTCACTTCCACTGCCTATCTGTCATAATGAAACAAACTGGGCTGCAATGCTAACACTCAACATTCCACAGTTTAATAGATGGATAGCTCACAACTAATCTGTACGAAACAGAGAATACATGACAAAACCACAAAGCCAAGGGTCTAACCTTGGCTTGGACTGGGAGGGAGATGACATGATTAAATTGGCCCCGGTTATTGGGCTACTTGGCTAAATTGTTCTGTTCGTTGACCTCTTTGATTCCTGTGGTTGAGTGAGTACAGTGCATGTCAAGTAAATTATCATTAAGATGTTAGCCTAGGACACAGTCCCTCTGTCTCAGTTTTCAGTTTCTTCACTAATCTCCTGCCCTGTCCTCTTTGGGAGCTTCTACACTTAACAGCAGACATAGGATGTGTCCAAAATGGCACCCTATTCCCTATGAGCCCTGATCAAAAGTAGTGCACTATGTAGGGGATAGGATTATATAGGGCCCTGGTCAAAAGTAGTGCGCTATGAAGGGAATAGGGATCTATAGGGCTTTGGTCAAAAGTAGTGCACTATATAGGGAATAGGGTTCTATTGGGCTCTGGTCCAAAGTAGTGCACTATATAGGGAATATGGTTCTATAGGGCTCTAGTCTAAAGTAGTGCACTATATAGGGAATAGGGTTCTATAGGGCCCTGGCCTAAAGGAGTGCACTATTTAGGGAATAGGGTTCAATAGGGCTCTGGTCAAAAGTAGTGCACTGTATAGGGATTAGGGTTCTATAGGGCCCTGGTCTAATGTAGTGCACTATATAGGGAATTATGTTCTATAGGGCCCTGGTCAAAAGTAGTACACTATATAGGGAATAGGGTGACATTTGGGCTGCAGGACATATTAATTTCATGTTAAGTTAAGGAAATTAAAATGAAGTGGTTCTCAGAGAGGAGAGTTCAAGTGTGACTTCTGATCACTCCAGAGAGAGACGTCACACTCCTCTTTCCTTCCCTCTAATTAAAAGATGTGCCTCAGGAGGAGAGAGAGAGAAATGGAGAGAAAGGAGGAGAATCTGAGAGAGAGGAGGAGATAGAGAGAGAGAGAGAGAGAGAGAGAGAGAGAGAGAGAGAGAGAGAGAGAGAGAGAGAGAGAGAGAGAGAAGTGGAGATGTATTTGACCCCAATAACTACCGTGGGATATGCGTCAACAGCAACCTTGGGAGAAGCTTCTGTATTATCATTAACAGCAGAAGCGTATATTTCCTCAGTGAAAACAATGTACTGAGCAAATTTCAAATTGGCTTTTTACCAAATTACCATACGACAGACCACGTGTTCACCCTGCACACCCTAATTGACAAAAAAATAAACCAACCAAAGCAAAGGCAAAGTCTTCTCACGCTTTGTTGATTTAAAAAAAGCCTTTGACTCAATTTGGCATGAGGGTCTGCTATTCAAATTGAAAAACATACATTATAAAATCCACTTACACAAACAACAATTGTGCGGATAAAATTGACAAAAAAGAAACACATTTCTTTCCACAGGGCCGTGGGGTGAGACAGTTATGCAGCTTAAGCCCCACCCTCTTTGACATATATATCAATGAATTGGCGAGAGCACAAGAACAGTCTGCAGCACCCGGCCTCACCCTACTAGAATCTGAAGTCAAATGTCTACTTTTTGCTGATGATCTGTAGGCCCTCCCTACCAAGGAGGGCCTACAGCAGCACCTAGATATTCTGCAAAGATTCCGTCAGACCTGGGCCCTGACAGTAAATCTCAGTAAGACCAAAATAATGGTGTTCCAAAAAAGGTCCAGTTGCCAGGACCACAAATACAAATTCCATCTAGACACCGTTGCCCTAGAGCACACAAAAAACGATACATACAGTACCTCGGCCTAAACATCAGCACCACAGGTAACTTCACAAAGCTGGGAAGGAGCTGAGAGACAAGCCATCAAAAGGAACATCAAATTCGACATGCCAATTACAGTGGCTTTCGAAAGTATTCACCCCCCTTGGCATTTTTCCTATTTATTTGCCTTACAAATTGGAATTAAAATAGATTTTGGGGGAGGTTGTATCATTTGATTTACACAACATGCCTAGCATTTTTTATAGTGAAAATACTGAAAACTTGAGCGTGCATAACTGTTCACCCCCCAAAGTCAATACTTTGTAGAGCCACCTTTTGCAGCAATTACAGCTGCAAGTATTTTGGGGTATGTCTCTATAAGCTTGGCACATCTAGCCACTGGGATTTTTGCCTATTCTTCAAGGCAAATCTGCTCCAGCTCCTTCAAGTTGGATGGGTTCCGATGGTGTACAGCAATCTTTAAGTCATACCACAGATTCTCAATTGGATTGAGGTCTGGGCTTTGACTAGGCCATTCCAAGATATTTAAATGTTTCTTGAGTGTTGCTTCAGCTGTATGCTTAGGGTCATTGTCCTGCTGGAAGGTGAACCTCCGTCCCAATCTATAATCTCTGGAAGACTGAAACAGGTTTCCCTCAAGAATTTTCCTGTATTTAGCGCCATCCATCATTCCTTCAATTCTGACCAGTTTCCCAGTCCCTGCTGATGAAAAACATTCCCACAGCATGATGCCTGCACCACCATGCTTCACTGTGGGGATGGTATTCTCGGGGTGATGAGAGGTGTTGGGTTTGTGCCAGACATGTTTTCCTTGATGGCCAAAAAGCTAAATTTTAGTCTCATCTGACCAGAGTAACTTCTTCCATATGTTTGGGGAGTCTCCCACATGCTTTTTGGCGAACACCGAACGTATCTTTAAGCAATGGCTTTTTCTCTGGCCACTCTTCCGTAAAGCCCAGCTCTGTGGAGTGTACGGCTTAAAATGGTCAGATACTCCAATCTCTGCTGTGGATCTTTGCAGCTCCTTCAGGGTTATATTTGGTCTCTTTGTTGCCTCTCTGATTAATGCCCTTCTTGGTCTGTGAGTTTCAGTGGGCAGCCCTCTCTTGGCAGGTTTGTTGTGGTGCCATATTCTTTCAATTTTTTAATAATGGATTTAATGGTGCTCCGTGGGATGTTCAATGTTTCTGATATTTTTTTATAACCCAACCCTGATCTGTATTTATCCACAACTTTGCCCCTGGCGTGTTTGGAGAGCTCCTTGGTCTTCATGGTGCCGCTTGCTTGGTGGTGTCCCTTGCTTGGTGGTGTTGGTATATACTGAGATCATGTGACAGATCATGTGACACTTTGTGCCGACTGAGCACAACCCGGATATTACATCACACATCACACCACTCCTGAGAAGCTGTAGAAAAAGAAAAAAAGCGATATCCTTCATCTAAATACAACTGTCTGTCTGTCTCTGAGCCAAGAGCCAGGATGATACTGCAGCACCTTTCAGTGCCATGCCGTGTGTGAATCCTCCAGAGGTGGAGCTGTGGAAACATCAAAGCAAGGCCTCCTCGCCGCCTCTGTCCTTGAAGCTTCACCTTTTTATCCACTTATTTATTCAAAACATAACCGACGTCAGAATTAATCTCAACTCTTTCTGGAGACTACTGTATAGCGGAGGAATAAATTCAATTGACTACTGTATAGCAGATGTATAAATTCAATAGACTACTGTATAGCAGAGGTATAAATTCAATAGACTACTGTATAGCAGATGTATAAATGCAATAGACTACTGTATAGCAGATGTATACATTTAATAGACTACCGTGTAGCAGATGCATAAATTCATTAGACTACCGTGTAGCAGATGTATAAATTCAATAGACTACCGTGTAGCAGATGTATAAATTCAGTAGACTACCGTGTAGCGGCAGGTAGCCTAGTGGTTAGAGCATTGGACTTGTAAGTTCGAATCCCCGAGCTGACAAGGAAAAAATCTGTCGTTCTGCCCCTGAGCAAGACAGTTAACCCACTGTTCCCCGGGTGCCGAAGACGTAGATGTCGATTAAGGCAGCCCCCCGCACCTCTCTGATTCAGAGGGGTTGGGTTAAATGTGGAAGAAACATTTCAGTTGAAGGCATTCGGTTGTACAACTGACTAATAATGGTGACTTTGACTTTGACTTTAGCAGATGTATAAATTCAGTAGACTACCATATAGCAGATGTATAAATTCAGTAGACTACTGTATAGCAGATGTATAAATTCAGTAGACTACCGTGTAGCAGATGTATAAATTCAGTAGACTACTGTATAGCAGATGTATAAATTCAGTAGACTACCGTGTAGCAGATGTATAAATTCAGTAGACTACTGTATAGCAGATGTATAAATTCAGTAGACTACTGTATAGCAGATGTATAAATTCAGTAGACTACTATATAGCAGATGTATAAATTCAGTAGACTACTGTATAGCAGATGTATAAATTCAGTAGACTACTGTATAGCAGATGTATAAATTCAGTAGACTACCGTGTAGCAGATGTATAAATTCAGTAGACTACTATATAGCAGATGTATAAATTCAGTAGACTACTGTATAGCAGATGTATAAATTCAGTAGACTACTGTATAGCAGATGTATACATTCAGTAGACTACTGTATAGCAGATGTATACATTCAGTAGACTACCGTGTAGCAGATGTATAAATTCAGTATACTACTGTATAGCAGATGTATAAATTCAGTAGACTACTGTATAGCAGATGTATAAATTCAGTAGACTACTGTATAGCAGATGTATAAATTCAGTAGACTACTGTATAGCAGATGTATAAAGTCAGTAGACTACTGTATAGCAGATGTATAAATTCAGTAGACTACCATGTAGCAGATGTATAAATTCAGTAGACTACTGTATAGCAGATGTATAAATTCAGTAGACTACTATATAGCAGATGTATAAATTCAGTAGACTACTGTATAGCAGATGTATAAATTCAGTAGACTACAGTATAGCAGATGTATAAATTCAGTAGACTACTGTATAGCAGATGTATAAATTCAGTAGACTACTATATAGCAGATGTATAAATTCAGTAGACTACTGTATAGCAGATGTATAAATTCAGTAGACTACTGTATAGCAGATGTATAAATTCAGTAGACTAATGTATAGCAGATGTATAAATTCAATAGACTACTGTATAGCAGATGTATAAATTCAATAGACTACAGTATAGCAGATGTATAAATTCAATAGACTACTGTATAGCAGATGTATAAATTCAGTAGACTACTGTATAGCAGATGTATAAATTCAGTAGACTACTATATAGCAGATGTATAAATTCAGTAGACTACTGTATAGCAGATGTATAAATTCAGTAGACTACTGTATAGCAGATGTATAAATTCAGTAGACTACAGTATAGCAGATGTATAAATTCAGTAGACTACTGTATAGCAGATGTATAAATTCAGTAGACTACTATATAGCAGATGTATAAATTCAGTAGACTACTGTATAGCAGATGTATAAATTCAGTAGACTACCGTGTAGCAGATGTATAAATTCAGTAGACTACTATATAGCAGATGTATAAATTCAGTAGACTACCGTGTAGCAGATGTATAAATTCAGTAGACTACTGTATAGCAATTAGATATCCCACTAATGGGCAAAGACCTCTGATCAACATCCAATTTGAATTGAGATTTGATTGAGTTTGCAAACAAACAAAACCTGAGTTGAATTTGGGGTATCACATATTGGTGGTTGAAAGCTGAGTTAATTTGAAAAAATATATATGTTTTTTAACGAGCTGATTAAATGGGATTCAGGTAATATGGTGGAATAACGTTAATTCAACCAATTTTCGTGTTGATTATCAACGTACCTAAAGGCATCACATCAACCAAATCTCATATTGGCACTAGTATGAATGGGCCATTCAAGGTCTCCATGATTAATCAGAAGTGACAAGATGATTGCATTGTTATATTACATAAAGAAAATACAGCCTTACTGCTTGACACCTTGGGTTAGCTTCCTGCCATTTATATTTCAGCTCCTCAGAATGTTCAATTAGTCATTTGGAATTTGTAATGACACCTAAGCCAGAGAACATTCTATAATTCCTTGAGGCAGCTTAGTAACTGTAGTTTTCTGGCATGTTCTAGTTCTCTAAGTGTCTCATTAAATAATTAATGGATAAAACTCCATCATCCCAAATCATCCATAACTCTTACCGCAGTCACGTTCTTTGACCCTATCTGTCTCTCTCAGATGGATGAATATATTATGAAGATGAAAGCTCCTTGACGTAATTGGAAATGACTGACGGGATTCTCTCGCGAGTCTTCTGATCTGTGTTTAAGTCTAATTTCTTCTGATCCGTGTTTAAGTCTTGTTTCTTCTGATCCGTGTTTAAATCTTGTTTCTTCTGATCCGTGTTTAAGTCTAATTTCTTCTGATCTGTGTTTAAGTCTAATTTCTTCTGATCCGTGTTTAAGTCTTGTTTCTTCTGATCCGTGTTAAAGTCTTATTTCTTCTGATCTGTGTTTAAGTCTTATTTCTTCTGATCCGTGTTTAAGTCTTATTTCTTATGATACGTGTTTAAGTCTTATTTCTTATGATACGTGTTTAAGTCTTATTTCCTCTGATCCGTGTTAAAGTCTTATTTATTCTGATCCGTGTTTAAGTCTAATTTATTCTGATCCGGGTTTAAGTCTTATTTCTTCTGATCCGTGTTTAAGTCTTATTTCTTCTGATCCGTGTTTAAGTCTTATTTCTTATGATACGTGTTTAAGTCTTATTTCTTATGATACGTGTTTAAGTCTTATCAGTTGATCTGTAAGTCTTTGAATCCATGTTTAAATTTCCAAGTCTCATTGGTTACTTGCTTGTCACACATGCATTCTTTATTTTGTATTTGTTTATCTCTGAATAACTTATGGACACAGACATACAAACAGTACTCTGTAAAATAGGGACATCAAATCAATTTGCAAACACTTGCAAAACTCTGCATTTTAAGTCCTGCCTACCCAAATTTGTGATTTGTTGGGAGAGTTGTCTGTCTGAAGAGGGCCCTCCCCAGAACAATTTTTTCCCCCCTTTGGAAATGTCCAAGAGAATCCGACATACTCCCCAGATCTTGTGCCGTTGCCTAGCTTTCGTTACTCCAAGGTCTGGAACTAGGTCCGACCCTGGTCCCATGGATCTGACCCCACTCTCCGAGGGTGTCTCAGGTGGAGTGGGATATGCAAAAAACTCATTTCAAATTCACACATGCACATGTTATAAATAGGACAAATGTACTATAAGCAGCCACCAGTAGTGTAAAGTACTTAAGTAAAAATACTTTAAAGTGCTTCTTAAGTAGTCTTTTGGGGTATCTGTACTTTACTTAACTATTTTTATTTTTGACAACTTTTAGTATTAATTCACTACATTCCCAAAGTAAATAATGTACTTTTTACTCCATACATTTTCCCTGACACCCAAAAGTCACACACATACTTCTTATTGGAATAGCAACACTTCTTATTGGAATATCATCACTTCTTATTGGAATATAAACACTTCCTGTTGGAATATCAACACTTTTGGATTATCAACACTTCGGGAATATCAACACTTCTTATTGGAATACCAATACTTCTTATTATAATATCAACACTTCTTAATGGAATATCAAAATGTATTATTGGAGTATCAACAATTCAGGAATATCAACACTTCTCCTTGGAATATCAACACTTCTGTAATATCAACACTGCTTATTGGAATATAAACACTTCTGGAATATCAACACTTCTGGAATATCAACACTTCTGGAATATCAACACTTCTTATTGGAATATCAACACTTCTTATTGGAATATCAACACTTCCTTTTGGAATATCAACACCTATTGGAATATCAACATTTCTAATTGGAATATCAACACTTCTGTAATATTGGAATATCAACACCTATTGGAATATCAACATTTCTAATTGGAATATCAACACTTCTGTAATATTGGAATATTAATACCTAAACATTAACAATATAAACATCTCTGTTTTTTAGATAGAGAGAGAAAGAGATATGGTGTTTACTGGAGTGTGTATGTATGTGTGTGTGCGTGTTTTGTTTGTTTAACTAATCTTGTGGGTACCAGAAGTCCTAACAAGGATCGTAAAACAAGGACATTTTAGGCTTAGGGCTTTAATGTTATGGTATACAATTAGTATTATGGTTAGAATTAAGGTTAGGATTAGGGTTAGGGGTAAGGGAAAATAGAATTTTAAATGGGAATAAATGATTTGGTCCCCACAAAGATCACATTACAAAACTGTGTGTGTGTGTGTGTGTGTGTGTGTGTGTGTGTGTGTGTGTGTGTGTGTGTGTGTGTGTGTGTGTGTGTGTGTGAATACTATCATGCCACTATACATGGTATCCTAAGTATGGGAATACCGTAGACCTGACAAGCCCCCTACAACAGCAGTATTCTGTCAGATAACAACTTCTGGTAGAGCAGCTGCATCCGTATATGACACACAGACATACACGCACTCACAAAACACACACACACACTCACACTCACAAACACACATACACCTCTGTTAGAGCTACATCCGTACATGGCACACATACTTACACACTTCTGTTAGACACATCTGTGGGCCTGGGAGTCTCTCATTAATGCTGTTGTTTTCATTCACAGAAGTGGAGTCAGGAGGACTGAGTTCATACAGAGTTCTCTCTTTTCCTACCCTCCCATCTTCTGTTCTGTTCTGTTCTCTCCTCTGCCCTTCTTCTCTTCTACTTATTCCTCCTCCTCTTCCTCCTCTCCTCTTCCTCCTCTCCTCCTCTCTTCTTCCTCCTCTCCTCTTCCTCATATCCTCTTCTTCCTCTCCTCTTCCTCATCTCCTCTTCCTCCTCTCCTCATCTCCTCTCCTCCTCTCCTCTTCTCCTCTTCCTCATCTTCCTCCTCTCTTCTTCTCCACTTCCTCCTCTCATCTTCCTCCCTTCCTCTTCCTCCTCTCCTCTTCCTCCTTTCCTCTTCCTCCATTCCTCCTCTCCTCCTCTCCTCCTCTCCCACTTCCTCTGCTCCTCTTCCTCCTCTCCTCCTCTTCCTCTCCACTTCCTCCTCTCTTCTTTCTCCTCTCCTCTTCCTCCTCTCTCTTTTCTTTAACTTCTCTTTTATTCTCTTCTCTCCTCCTCCTCATCCAACTCCTCCTCCTCATCATCCTCCTTATATTCCTCCTCCTCTTTCTCCCCCTTCTATCCTCTCCTGTTTTCACATATTCTTTATACGGTGTGGTGATAAACCCAGCAAACAAAGGATCAGGCATAGTGCTACTGTACGGTTCATCATTTAATCATAGTCAGTTTCATATTGCTAGGGGGAAGGGGATATGAGGCTGTTGTTTTCCCTCCATTAGCTCCGAGTGATGTATGCTGAGGGGAGAGATAGTAGGGGGGAGGAGAAAGGGAGAGCCTAGAGACACTAGTTGCAGAAAAATTGAGCGATAGAGAGAGGAGGGGGGTGCGTTTATTTGATGAGAGGTGATTATGATCAGACAAGGTGAACCCAGAGAGAATCAAAAGGTTTTTTTAGAGAGAGAGAAGAATTCAAAAACAAATCCAATTTTGATAAACTCCCATATCTATTAGGTGAAATACCACAGTGTCATCACAGCAGCAATATATGTGACCTGTTACCACAAGAAAAGGGGAAACAGTGAAGAACAAACACCATTTGAAATAAAACCCATATTTATGTTTATTTATTTTCCATTTTGTACTTTATCTATTTGCACATCGTAACAACACTGTATATAGACACAATATGACATTTGAAATGTCTATAGTTAATTTTGGATTGATTATTTAACTTTTTATATTATCTATTTCACTTGCTTTGGCGATGAAAACATAGAGAGAAAGAGCTAAAGTTCCAGAAAAAAAACACTACTGAAGGACACCAATAAGAAGAAGACTTGCTTGGGCCAAGAAACACGTGCAATGGACATTAGACCGGTGGAAATCTGTCCTGAGACCCAGAGTAGGTGAACGGATGTTCTCCGCGTGTGTGGTTCCCACCATGAAGGAGGAGGTGTGATGGTGCTTTGCTTGAGACACTGGAAAGCATTCCTGGTGTAGGTAGTTGAGAGAATGTGCAAAGCTGTCATCAAGGCAAAGCTGTCATCAAGGCAAATGGTGGCTAAGCTGTCATCAAGGCATAGGGAGGCTACTTTGAAGAATCTAAAATCTAAAATATATTTTGATTTGTTCATGATTTCTTATGTACTATTTCATAGTTCTGATGTCTACATCGTAGAAAATAGTCAAATTAGTAGGTGTGTCCAAACTTTTGACTGGTACTGTATGTCACAGCTGTGTCTTACTATTCTTGTGAGGACTTTTTGGGAAACAACAATTGATTAAATCAAATTTCAATCAAATGTATTCATGAATGGTGGCTTGGAAAAACTCACTAGAAAGGTAAGAACCGAGTTAGAAACCTAGAGAGGAACCGGCCTCTGAGAGGGTGGCCAGTCCTCTTCTGGCTGTGCAGATTATAAGAGTACATGGCCATTAAGGCCAGTTCTTAAAGATGTTCAAATAACAATCACAGTGGTTGTAGAGAGTGCAACAGGTCAGTACCTCAGGAGTTAAGGTCAGTTGGTTTTTCATAGCTGAGCATTTAGAGGTTGAGACAGCAGGTGCGGTAGAAAAGGAGCGATAGAGGGAGTGAGAGAGAGAGAGGGAGAGGGGGAGAGAGGGTCAAAAACAACAGGTCCGGGACAAAGTAGAATGTCCGGTGAACAGGTCAGGGTTCCAAAGCTGCAGGCAGAACAGTTGAAACTGGAGCAGCAGCACGACCAGGTAGCACGTCCGGTGAATAGGTCAGGGTTCCATAGCCGGAGGCAGAACAGCAGAAACTGGGTCAACAGCACAACCAGGTGGCCTGGGGACAGGGGCAGGGACAGCCAGGAGTCGTCAGGCCAGTTAGTTTTGAGGCATGGTCCCAGGGCTCAGGTACTCTGGGAGGGTAGAGAGAGAGATTAGAGAATTAGAGGGAGCATACTTAAGTTCACACAGGACACCAGATCAGACAGGAGAATTACACCAGATAGGGCAGACTGACCCTAGCCCCCCGGCACATAGACTATGGCAGCATAGATACTGGAGACTGTGACGGGGGGGTCAACCAGGCAGGATATAAGCCCACCCGCTTTTCCAAAGCACAGACCCCACACCACTAGGTGGATATCAACAAACCACCAACTTACTACCCTGAGACAAGGCCGAGTATAGCCGATGAAGATCTCCCCCACTGCACGAGCCCGAGGAGGCTCAATACCAGGCAGGAAGATTACGTCAGTGACAGTACCCACTCAAGTCAAATATAGTGAAAAAAGCCTGGATTGACGTGACGCTCCTCTCCTAGGGATGGTATGGGAGAACACTAGTAAGCCAGTGACTCAGTCCCCTTAATAGGGTCAAAGGCAGTGAATCGTCACTCCATTGCCTTGTCGTTTACCTTCGCACCCCTGGCCAGGCTACACTCAATCATAGGACCTACTGAAGAGATGAGTCTTCAGTAAAGACTTAACTACTTAACTACACTACCCGGTGAAATGCAAGGCGCCAAATTCAAAATCCAAAAGTTGAATTATTAAATATTCATCAATATACAAGTGTTGCATAGTCATCAAAAGCTCTATGGCAATATCACAGCGTTGTCAGATTTCAAAAAGGCTTTACGGCTAAAGCACTACATTTGATTGTTTGAGGTTAGCACCTCCAATATAAACCATCCCTCACAGACATTATGTTAACACTTTTAGAAACTTCAGAGTGTTTCCTATCCAATAGTACTAATTATGTGCATATCCTATTTTCTGGGCCTGAATGGGAGACATTTTACTTTGGGCACGTCAGATTTTCCAAAACCGTCACCTCGGGAACCGCTCCCTAAGAAGTTAAAGGTTGAGACCGAGTCTGCGTCTCTCACATGGAAAGGCAGACCATTCCATAAAAACTAAGATCTACAGGAGAAAGCCCTGCCTCCAGCTCTTTGCTTAGAAATTCTAGGGACAATAAGGTGGGCTGCTTCTTGTGAACATAGCGTATGAGCAGCTATGTATGGCAGGACCAAATTGGAAAGATAGGTAGGAACAAGCCCATGTAACGCTTTGTAGGTTAGCAGTAAAACCTTGAAATCAGCCCTAGCCTTAACAGGAAGCCAGAGGCTAGCACTGGAGTAATGTGATACATTTCTTTGGTTCTAGTCAAGATTCTAGCAGCCGTATTTAGCACTAACTGACGTTTATTTAGTGCTTTGTCCGGGTAGCCGGAGAGTAGAGCTTTGCAATAGTCTAATCTAGAAGTGACATAAGCATGGAATAGCTTTTCTGCAAAATTTGGACAAACAGTTTCTGATATTTGCGATGTTACGAAGATGGAAAAAAGTTGCCCTTGAAATATTCTTAATATGTTTGTTAAAAGAGAGATCAGGATCCAGAGTAAGGCCGAGGTCCTTCACAGTTTTAATCGAGACGACTGTACAATCTTCAAGATGAACTGTGAGATCAAACAGCAGCATCTCTTTGTTTCTTGGGACCTAGAACTAGCATCTCTGTTTTGTCCGAGTTTAAAAGTAAAAGATTTGCCACCATCCACTTCCTTATGTCTGAAACACAGGCTTCCAGGGTAGGCAATTTTGGGGCTTCGGCATGTTTCAACGAAATGTACAGCAGTGTGTGGTGCCTATAGCAGTGAAAGTTGACATTGTGTTTACAAATGACATCACCAAGAGGTAGAATATATAGAGAAGACAATAGTGGTCCTAAAACAGAACCTTGAGAGGACAAACCATTCACAGAGACAAACTGATATCATTACAACAGATACGATCTAAACCAGGCAAGAACTTGTCCGTGTAGACCAATTAGGGTTTCCAATATCTTCCAAAGATTGTGGTGATTGATGGTGTCAAAAGCGGCATTAAGGTCTAGGAACACAAGGACAGATGGAGAGCCTTTGTCTGACACCATTAAAAGGTAATTTGCCAGATTCACAAGTGCGGTCTCAGTACTAAATCCAGACTGGAGCGTATGGTGAACATTATTTGTCTTCAGGAAGGCAGTGAGTTCCTTGCGAAACAACATTTTTGAGAGGAATAGGAGATTCGATTAGGCTGTTTTTAAAATGTTCCTGGGTCAAGGTTTGGCTTTTTTAGGAGAGGCTTTATTACTGTCACTTTCAGTGAGTTTGGTACACATCCGGTGGATAGGGAGCCGTTTATTATGTTCAACATAGGAGGGCCAGGAAGTAGCTCTTTCAGTAGTTTAGTTAGAATAGGGTCCAGTAGGCAGCATGAAGGTTTAAAGGCCATGATTATTTTCGTGAATGTGTCGAGAGATGCGGGATTAAAAAACTTGAGCGTCTCCATTGATCCTTGGACCTGGCAGTTTTGTGCAGACTCAGGATAACTGAGTTTTGGAGAAATATGCATATTCAAAGAGAAGTCCGTAATTTGCTGCTGAAGTGCTGAAGTGCAGGCCATCCTCAATTGGGGAATGCTGCTTTTTAGTTAGATTTGCACAGTATCAAAAATACATTTTTGATTGTTTTTATTCTCCTCAATCAGGTTGGAAAATTAGGCTGATCGAGGTGCAGTGAGGGTTCTTCGATATTGCACTGTAATGTCTTTCCAAGCTAGACGGAAGACTTCCAATTTGTTGCAGCGCCATTTCCCTTACAGTTTCCTGGAAGCTTGCTTCAGGGCTTGGTTATTCTTTGTATACCAGGGAGCTAATTTCTTTTGACAAATGTGTTTTGTTTTTAAGAGGTTGAACTGCATCTAGGGTATTATGCAAAGTTACGTTTAGATCCTTGCTTAGGTGGTTAACTGATTTCTGTACACCGATGTCCTTGGGTAGAGGAAGGTAGTCTGGAAGGGCATCTAGGAGTCTTTGAGTTGTCCAAGATTCCCATTCAAAATCCTATTTTCCCTAACCCCTAACCCTAACCCTTACCCTAACTTGAACCCTAACCCTTACCCTAACTTGAACACTTACCCTTACCCTTACCCTAATCATATTCTAAACCCTAACTCCTAAATCTAACCCCTAACTAATTCTAACCCTAACCCTATACCTAACCCCTAAACCTAAAATAGCATTTTTACAAGTGAGGACCAACAAAATGTTCTCACTTCTGAATTTAAGTTGATATAGTAAAATGTGTATGCACAATCACACACACTGCTGGTTCTTTATTAAACATATGTGAGCTATCAAGGAGCTGTCAGAAGTAAATGCCGCTCAGCTCCTCGCTGCACCGACCGCCCGCTTCATGTCCAACTACCACCTAATGGCCAAAAAATACCAGGGGAATGAGAGAAAGAGAGAGAGAGAGTGAAAGAGAGAGAAGAGAGGGGAAAGAGGGAGATAGAGAGATGTAGAGAGTGAGAAGAGAGAAAGAGGGGGAGAGAGAGCGCAAACTCTCTAAGACCAGAGAATCTAAGATCCAATAATTCTTAATTAACATGGTCCTTTGAGACGGATATATTTAATCCCAAAGTTGAATTATTAAACATCCACCAATATACAAGTGTTCCATACTCATCAAAAGCTCTGTTTCTTGGCAATATCACAGCGTTGTCAGATTTCAAAAAGGCTTTACGGCGAAAGCAGCACATTTGATTTTTTGAGGGTAGCACCTCAAATATTTTTCTCATAGCCATGTATCGATTAGCCATCATGGCACACACATAACACATTTCACAGCAAAAAAACAAATCAATTACCTGTCGAAGAACTTCTGCTGAGGTCATCCTAAGTGTCCAACGAAGACAATCCATGGTTCTTTTGTTAGATAAAGTAATGTATTTTATCCATAAATCCTCCATTTGGTTCGCGCGTTATAATCAGAAACGACAGCCTCCACTCCTCCATTGAAACGTGACGCAAACTCGTTCATCTTATACCTATAAACTTGTCCAAGAACAATCAAACATAGTTTTAAATGTATCCTTAGGAACACTTTTACGTATATTTACTATTATAAATCAACCGGAATATAAACTGATCGATAACGACGGTAAAAAAGACACAGCGCACCTTCTCGGGAACGCGCACTGGGTACTGTTTACATAAAAAAGTCCCTTCCTGGTTTGCTCTTATTCTCTGGTCTTATTCATCCAAAATGAAAACTTACACTGTCTCCAGACTGTTGACATCTAAAGGAAGCGATGGGTACTGCATTCATATGCCCTTATATGGTCATTTTCATGAGGGAGGGGTTCCTTAATTAAGCAATGTGTCAAAATCCCTTTTTCCAGGACAGAAATCCCTCGGGGTTTCGCCTGCTATATGCGTTCTGTTTTACTCACAGACAAATGGTTAACAGTTTTGGAAAATTCAGAGTGTTTCCTATCTAATGGTACCAAAAATGTGCATATCCTATTTTCTGGGCCTGAATGGGAGGCATTTTACTTTGGGCATGCCAGGCTCTCCAAAACTGACCCCTCAGCTGACACTCCCTAACAAGTTAAACAAATCAAAATATACTTTATATTTTAGATTCTTCAAAGTAGCCACCCTTTTCCTTGATGACAGTTTTGCACACTCTTGGCATTCTCTCAACCAGCGTCATAAAGTAGTCACCTGTAATGCATTTCAATTAACAGGTGTTCCTTCTTAAAAGCTAATGAGCGCAGCATTTACTTTTCCACTCGAATCAATGAGCCCAATCAGTCCTCCATGAAAAAAGTCATAAACAACAGAGTAGGGCTGGTTAATAAGTCCTACGTTTTGGAGTCATGCTCAGGTAAAACATTTTGGCTAATCTAAACTTCTATATTTCCAAGTCCTATTCTTGAAGATCAAGGGGTAAAACATTTATTGGAATGACTGGAATTCTGATAGACTTTGGTCTTTAATGTAAATATATAATTTAATCGCATTATTATATGCGGTAGAAAGCGATGGGTTAGAAGAAGCCTACATAACCAATCAATTAAGTACAATACAACATCCATATATGGCCAGCTATGTAAACTTTAATAACATTGATTTATCCTGCAATAGATGTCGTTCAATTGGTAACATACATTTTTGTCTTCTTCTAATGCCTCTTAAGGGGAAAGTAATCTAAAAGTAACTGAATGTAATCAGATTACGTTACTGAGTTTGGGTAATCCAAAAGTTATGTTACTGATTACAATTTTGGAAAGGTAACTAGTAACTAGCGTATTACATTTAGAAAGTAACCTACCCAACCCTGGTTGTAACTTACTACTGTACAACAAATGCTCTCATTCGAATGCACAGCCTAAATTCCACCCGCCATCCTTCCATCCATAGCCTCTCATCAGAGTGGGCTGCATGGATCATTTGAAGAATTCAGCATTTGACGTCATAGCTGGCCGATATTACCGTAGATGGGTAAAATAACATTTGACCTCTAACAGGTGCATTTGGAAACATAGAGAGACTTGTTTCCTGTGTGGCCACTGTGTGGTCACAGTCTAAGGAATGGGTTCTGGGTTGTGCCTGGGGTGTGCATCCATTGCACTGATTGAGAAACCGAAAATTGCATTATCAGTTACCAGCTTAGCGCAAGGACTGGAAGTCTTTGGGTACAGCCAGTTAGCATTAGCTCGAGAATAACCTCTAACTTCCTGCAGACTGGACAAAAAGACAAGACACAAAATCCCAAACTATACGTTTAAGACAGACTGTCTTTCTCTGTCTCTGTCTCTCTTTGTCTCTCTCTCCGTTGCACCACAGTCAATTCACAAGACTGTCTGGAGGATTCTCACCGATTGTGTGTGTCTGTCTAGTGCCTAAATCATGCCAATCTTACCAGACAGATGAGAAACTAACAGTGGTTATACATAGAATGGAACAGGTCAAAAACTGTGTCAAAAGAAAGCTCACAGTGGTAGAAGATTGTTGCAGCTTTCGAAGATGTCAAAAGTAAGTACCCAGCTAGCACATAACGTTCTGAGAACCATATGTTTCTTAGAGCTTGGTGAGAGTGTGGTTGTCCTGTTCTGCGTACAACCTTCCCTCAACGTTCTGGGAATGGTGAAGGATATTTGCTTGGCTTTGGAAAATTCTCAGCACATTTGAGGAACTTTATTTTCTTTGTATGTCATTACTTTAACAGAACTTTTCCTAAAAGTTCAAACATAGTTATGTTTCATTTCAATTATGGTACTGTTAAGGAACGTTCTCCAACTGGTTTGACATTGGGAATGTTTTCAAGTAGTTCAGAAAAGAAAGAAACAACGTTATTTTGTGGGAATTTCAGTACTTCAGCCTAACGTTTCCTACAAGTTTCCTCATGGTTCCATTTAAGGTAATGTTCTCAAATTGTTCTGAGAACGTTCGGAAAAGGTTCCATAAAAACCACAAGAAACATTAGTAACGCTCTAACAATGTTATTCAAAAACGTGGTATTCAAAATCATGTACAATTCTGTTCTCAGCATCAACAAAACTCAATTCTCTATCTTGTTAAGTGTGTTCATGTGTGTTGTCCATGCCCACTAATTGGCCACACCTGATCTTAATGAGTGTTGGTTTCCTTTGAAATTGGGTCTGTTTGAATAGACCAAAATGAACAGCTTTCTTTGCATAAAAAAAACATGGCACGCTAGCTCCATCCTGGTGGCACTGTGGACTCATTCCATGGATAGAGAACAGAATATTATACGTTTGAATCTCACTGATTCCGTGTCACAATAAAAATATATGTGTTTGCATGATTAACGCCTAAGGAAATGAATTTCCATAGTCCAAGGAACCAGAGTAAAACATTCAAGGAACCAGAGTAAAACGTTCAAGGAACCAGAGTAAAATATTCAAGGAACCAGAGTAAAACGTTCAAGGAATCAGAGTAAAACGTTCAAGGAACCAGAGTAAAACTTTCAAGGAACCAGAGTAAAACTTTCTCAGAACCAGAGTAAAATGTTCTCAGAACCAGAGTAAAATGTTCTCAGAAGCAGAGTAATACGTTCAAGGAACCAGAGTAAAACGTTCTCAGAGCCAGAGTAAAACATTCAAGGAACCAGAGTATAACGTTCTCAGAACCTCCCTCTAACTTAAAAAGAAATGTTCCCAGAATAGGCCAAAACAAATGATTCTGTTTCCAGAACATTTGAAAAATGTTCAGTTTTACCATTCAGGAAACATATGGCTTCGTTCCCACTATTAATGTGAACCTAAAAACATACGTTCCCACAACTTCCAAGGAGCTAGCTGGGTAAAGTGTCTGAATAGTCTCTAGAAGTCTATTGTTATCAGTTATCTATGACACCACTTCCCTGCTCATCTGCTGTCGTCCCAATTCTGGAGACCAATCTAGCGAATTCAGGGGGCAGTAAGCATCAACCTCAGACACTCCAGACTAGACAAAGCTACCCTGTAGCAAGGTCGCACATGAATGAATGAGGTCTTGTCAAGACAATGGCAGGAGAAAAAAATAAAAATCAGCATTCAGGTCTTGCATTTCTTTATGAACCATTTTCAAACCCTGGCCTTTACCATCATTTTATAATGAGTCTAATTTCTCCTGGTTATCCCACTCTGAGGACACATTGATATGCTAATTGTTGTCTCAAATGAGAATGGTTATTCAAAAAAGAGACACAGATTGAAAATGATTCATCACACAACCCTCACACAATGTATTCAGTGTGCCTTGGCAGTCCAGACTTGGGTTCAAGTATAATTGAAATCTTTCAAATACTTTTAGCAATTGCTTTAGCCTGTCTGGAATGCTTTGTGGGTGGGGTTTACTCTTTGAAGGACTGTTCTTTTGGTTCCATTTAGCCAGGCAAGTTCAATCAAGCCCAGCTAAAGTATATGAGATGATTTCAAATAGTATTTGAACCCAGGTCTGATTCATAGTACTGCAGCAGCCCCCTCATCTCCTGTCCTGTATAACATTTCCAATGTAATGTGCCTCGTATCCAACTTATACTTAACACTATTTCGTCGGTTCAGAACTGCTGGCTGGCTTTTTTATGTTCGACAGACCAAAATGTAAAGCTACATTCTCAGATTCCAAAAACAACAGAACAGCCCTGTCACTTTATAAATACATATACTTTGGTCTACAGCTGAGGGATGACGCTAGACAAATATAACCCTCATAGACAGTGTTCCAGATGCAAGGACGAAGTGACATCCACACTATAGTTTAACAGTAAACATATCCACATGTATCCCAGACTTTGCCTGTCACGGTTTTCAGGTGGAGCGGACCAAGACGCAGTGAGGGTTCCAGTATACATACTTAATTTGAAATGCAAACTGGGGAAAAACAATAAACAGTGAAACAAACCGTCGCGCGCAGGTGTGTCGCGCGCAGGTGTGTCGCGCGCAGGTGTGTCGCGCGCAGGTGTGTCGCGCGCAGGTGTGTCGCGCGCAGGTGTGTCGCGCGCAGGTACAAACAATAACCCACAATGCAGGTGGGAAAAGGACCAACCTAAATAGGATTCCCAATTAGAGGCAACGACAACCAGCTGCCTCTAATTGGGAACCACACTCAAAAAAAAACACCATGAAGTCTGTGAGACAACCCTAGTCACGCCCTGGCCCTATAGAGAAACTCAGAGGGCTCTCCATGGCCAGGACGTGACATTGCCTTTGACGAAAACAACCAATTTTGGAAACGTTGTGTTACAGTAAACCTGTGGTTGGATCTTTCATTAATAACTATAGAAAACAAATTGTACCTTGCAATCAGACGCACGTGAGAGTGGGAAAAGATATTCCAAATATGAAAACAAATGGTCAGAAAATATTTTCCCTGCAGTGTTTTGGAGCGGTGCCTACGAATATTAAAAAAAAAAGCTGTGAATCTTTATGTCGTTTTCAGAGTTTATTTGTTACAAATTAATCTTTTTGATTAGACACAGTTTTTGCAAGATTTATTTATTTATTCTGTGCCAAGCTCTCTCTCTCTCTCTCTCTCTCTCTCTCTCTCTCTCTCTCTCTCTCTCTCTCTCTCTCTCTCTCTCTCTCTCTCTCTTTGTCTCTCTCTCTCTCTCAATTCAATTCAATTCAATTCAATTTGCTTTATTGGCATGACGTAACAAGGTACATATTGCCAAAGCTTACTTTTGATATTTACAATATGAAAATAATAACAATCAAAATTGTCAACAGGACAACAGTAACAACAATAGCCAAAATAACCACATTGAACAACAACAATAAGCATATAGTAGAAGACATGTGCAGGTTGATTGGTCTGTCAGACACTGTCCCTCATCTTATGGCAGGCAGCGATGTAGTGCGCTGCCAACCCACAGCTTTCTGCTTCCTCCCCCAACAGGATGGGTAGCCTATTCTCATCAGAGAGGTCTTTGAAACCTTGAATAAGGGTTTCAAATTTGAAATGACACTCTCTAATTGTTTTATATTTTTGACATGTTGTCAGGAAATGCAGCTCTGTCTCAGGTTCTGCTGTGGTGCAGTGGTTGCACAGCCTTTCCTCTACAGGGAGCCAGGTTTTCCTGTGTCGACCCTTCTCAATGGCAAGGCTGTGCTCACTGAGCCTGTACTTTGTCAAGGTTTTTCTAAGGTTTTGATCAGTAACCATGGTCAAATAGTTTGCCACGTGTACTGTCGATTTAGGGCCAGATAGCACTGCATTTTGCTTTGTGCTTGTGCTTGTGTTTCCCAATGAGCAATGTAGTTTTGTTTTGATTGTGATGTAATTTGGTTTATTCTGATTGATTGGATGTTCTGGTCCTGAGGCTTCAGTGTGTTAGTAGAACAGGTTTGTGAACTCAGCCCCAGGACCAGCTGGATGAGGGGACTCTTTTCTTTGCTCAGCTCTTGGCATTGCAGGGCTTGGTAATGATATGAGAGGGGTCACTGTATTTTAGATGTTTCCAAAACTTAATTGCTCTCTTTTTGAGTTTTTATTATTAGTGGATATTGGCCTAATTCTGCCCTGCATGCATTGTTTGTAGTTTTCCTCTGGACATGTAGGAGAATCTTACAGAACTCTGCATGCAGGGTTTCAATGGGGTGTTTGTCCCATTGGGTGAAATCTTGTTTTGCAAGTGGACCCCACACCTCGCTGCCATAAAGTGCAATTGGTTCAATGACACATTCAATAAGTTTTAGCCAAATTTTAATAGGTATTTCAATTTGAATTTGTTTTTAATGGCGTAGAATGCCCTGCGTGCTTTCTCTCTCAGTTCATTCACTGCCTCATTAAGGTGTCCAGTTGAGCTTATTTTTAAACCTAAGTAGTTGTAGTGTGTGCAGTACTCTATATATTTTGTACCAATTGAGAACTTTGGTCTAATTCCCTGAGATCTGGATCTTCTCTGAAAAATCATTATTTTAGTCTTTTTGGGGTTTACTGCCAGGGCCCAGGTCTGGCAGTACTGCTCTAGCAGGTCCAGGCTCTGCTGTAGGCCATGTGGTGTGGGTGACAGCAGGCATAGGTCATCTGCGAAGAGTAGGCATTTAACCTCTGAATTGTGGAGACTAACACCAGGGGCAGAGGATTCTTCTAGAATAGTGGCCAATTCGTTGATGTAAATATTGAAGAGTGCAGGGCTCAGATTGCAACCCTGGCGAAGGCCCCGCCTCTGGGTAAAGAATTCTGTTCTTTTCTTGCCAATTTTAATGGCGCACGTATTGCCAGTATACATTGATTTAATTATGTCATATGTTTTACCCCTACACCACTTTCAATAACTTTATAGAACAGTCCTGTATGCCAAATAGAATCAAATGCTTTTTGGAAGTCGATAAAGCAAGCATATATTTTGGTATTATTTTGGTGGACATGTTTATCTATCAGGGTGTGTAGGGTGTAAATATGATTGGTCGTATGCGATGTTTTGGTATAAATCCAATTTGGCTTTTACTCAAGACATTGTGCTTATTAAGGAAGTTTAGAACTCTTACATTTATAATACTACAGAAAACCTTCCCCAGGTTACTGTTCACACAAATGCCTCTGTAATTGTTAGGGTCAAATTTGTCTCCGTTCTTAAAGATTGGGGTTATGAGTCCTTGATTCCAGATGTCAGGGAAATAACCTACACTCAGGATCAAATTAAACAGTTTTAATATAGCCGATTGAAATTGCACTAGTGAGTTTGAGCATCTCATTTAGGATGCCATCAGGTCCGCATGATTTTCTATATTTGAGGGCCTGAAGTTTCTTATAGAGCTCCTGGTCAGTAATTGGGGAGTCCAATGGATTTTGATTGTCCTTTATAGCTTTTTCTAATCTATTTAACTTCTTATGAATTTGGCGTTGTTCTGCGTTTTTGTTAATTTGAACGGTGTTGTAGAGTGTTTTAAAATGGGTTGTCCATATGTCACCATTTTGTATCGCTAATTCCTCTTGTTTCGATTTTTTTAGTTTTTTCCAATTTTTTCCAATCTCTCTCTCTCTCTCTCTCTCTCTCTCTCTCAATATCTCTCTCTCTCTCTCTCTCTCTCTCTCTCTCTCATACAGCCTGGTTCGAATCCAGGCTGTATCACAACCGGCTATGATTGAGAATCCCATAGAGCGGCACACAATCGGCCCAGTGTCGTCCAGGTTTGGCCGGTGTAGGCCGTCATTGGAAATAAGAATTTGTTCTTAACTGACTTGTCTTGTTAAATATTTTTTATCTCCGTTCTCTTTCTCCCTCTCTCTGTCTCTCTCTTTCTCCCTCTGTCTCTCTCTTTCTCTCTCTTTCTCTCTTTCTCTTTCACTTGGAGAGGTAAACAGTGTTCAATATCACATCTATCTCCCTCTATCAATAATTGCTTTCAAAAGCTTTTAACTTTTCACCTGCATCCATCCACCTCCGTGCTCTCAACCGTGACGTCAAATGCAACATCGCATTTAATATCCTATTCTAGAGTATCCAAGATGACAATCATCTATTGACATTTTCCATTTTCTCTCTCACTTTCACTCTCCCTCCATCTCTCCCTCCCTCCTCTCTCTCTCTCTTTCCTGGGTCTTAAAACAGTTTAAATTGTCTATCCATCGCTCTCCCCCTTTCTCTCTTTCCCTCTCTCTCTCCCCCAACCCCTCCCTCATTATCCCCTTCTCTTCTGCCTCGGTAGGGCTCAACATCTGTCATTGTGCCTCAGTAGGGCTCAACAGAGCGTTGAAGCACAGTAAAGGTTACGACCTCTGGGATGCAACTAGAGACACAATGACACACGCACAAGAGAGAGAGCACAATCCACCACGCACACACGCACACACGTACACACACACACACGTACACACACACACACACACACACACACACACACACACACACACACACACACACACACACACACACACACACACACACACACACACACACAAAGAGGATCCATCTACCAGTGTAATGCCTGTCCTATCAGCCAGAGGATTTAAATTCTCAGGAATAACCAGTTAGCTGACCTCTACTGACCTAGAGATGACGTCAGATGGAAGTAGTCAGAATGGGAGCACAGGAGTCATTGCAACCACCTGAGGCCTGGCCCTCTCTCTTCATCATTCACCTCTTCTTCTGATCTCCAACTGGTCTTTCTGGAAGTAGTTTTTTACTGAAGAGTCATAGAGGTTCTCACAACAAATCTGTTGACCAACACCAATTGGACTACACTTGTTACCCTTGGTTACCTGTGAACGTTACCTGTGATCAAATTAAATCAAATCAAATTGCATTTGTCACATGCGCCGAATACAACAGGTGTAGACCTTACAGTGAAATGCTCACTTATAACCAACAATGCGGTTTTAAGAAAATACAAAAAAAAAAGTAAGAGATAACAATAACAAATAATGAATGAGCAGCAGTAAATAACAATAGTGGGACTATATACAGAGGGTACCGGTACAGAGTCAAGGTGCGGGGGCACCCATCCACGACCCATTTTCAATGCCCTGGCTGAGGGAAGGAGGTTCTCACCCAAGATTTGACGATACATGGCCCCGTCCATCGTCCCTTTGATGCGGTGAAGTTGTCCTGTCCCCTTAGCAGAAAAACACCCCCAAAGCATAATGTTTCCACCTCCATGTTTGACGGTGGGGATGGTGTTCTTGGGGTTATAGGCAGCATTCCTCCTCCTCCAAACACGGCGAGTTGAGTTGATGCCAAAGAGCTCCATTTTGGTCTCATCTGACCACAACACTTTCACCCAGTTGTCCTCTGAATCATTCAGATGTTCATTGGAAAACTTCAAACGGGCATGTATATGTGCTTTCTTGAGCAGGGGGACCTTGCGGGCGCTGCAGGATTTCAGTCCTTCACGGCGTAGTGTGTTACCAATTGTTTTCTTGGTGACTATGGTCCCAGCTGCCTTGAGATCATTGACAAGATCCTCCCGTGTAGTTCTGGGCTGATTCCTCACCGTTCTCATGATCATTGCAACTCCACAAGGTGAGATCTTGCATGGAGCCCCAGGCTGAGGAAGATTGACAGTTATTTTGTGATTCTTCCATTTGCGAATAATCGCACAAACTGTTGTCACCTTCTCACCAAGCTGCTTGGCGATGGTCTTGTAGACCATTCCAGCCTTGTGTAGGTCTACAATCTTGTCCCTGACATCCTTGGAGAGCTCTTTGGTCTTGGCCATGGTGGAGAGTTTGGAATCTGATTGATTGATTGCTTCTGTGGACAGGTGTCTTTTATACAGGTAACAAACTGAGATTAGGAGCACTCCCTTTAAGAGTGTGCTCCTAATCTCAGCTCGTTACCTGTATAAAAGACACCTGGGAGCCAGAAATCTTTCTGATTGAGAGGGGGTCAAATACTTATTTCCCTCATTAAAATGCAATTCTATTTATAACATTTTTCACTTGCGTTTTTCTGGATTTTTTTGTTGTTATTCTGTCTCTTACTGTTCAAATAAAACTACCATTAAAATTATAGACTGATCATTTCTTTGTCAGTGGGCAAACGTACAAAATCAGCAGGGGATCAAATACTTTTTTCCCTCACTGTACATGTAGGTAGAGTTATTAAAGTGACTATGCATAGATAATAACAGAGAGTAGCAGCAGTGTAGAAGGGGTGCAATGCAAATAGTCTGGGTAGCCATTTGATTAGCTGTTCGGGAGTCTTATGGCTTGTGGGTAGAAGCTGTTTAGAAGCCTCTTGAACCTAGACTTGGCGCTCCGGTACCGCTTGCCGTGCGGTAGCAGAGAGAACAGTCTATGACTAGGGTTGCTGGAGTCTTTGACAATTTTTAGGGCCTTCCTCTGACACCGCCTGGTATAGAGGTCCTGGATGGCAGGAAGCTAGGCCCCGGTGATGTACTGGGCCATACGCACTACCCTCTGTAGTGCCTTGCGGTCGGAGGCAGAGCAGTTGCCATACCAGGCAGTGATGCAACCCGTCAGGATGCTCTCGATGTGGCAGCTATAAAACCTTTTGAGGATCTGAGGACCCATGCCAAATCTTTTCAGTCTTCTGAGGGGGAATAGGTTTTGTCGTGCCCTCTTCACGACTGTCTTGGTGTGCATGGACAATGTTAGTTTGTTGGTGATGTGGACGCCAAGGAACTTGAAGCTCTCAACCTGCTCCACTACAGCCCTGTCGATGAGAATGGGGGCATGCTCGGTCCTCCTTTTCCTGTAGTCCACAATCATCTCCTTTGTCTTGATCACGTTGAGGTTGTTGTCCTGGCACCACATGGCCAGGTCTCTGACCTCCACCCTATAGGCTGTCTCGTCGTTGTCGGTGATCAGTGAACAGGGAGTACAGGAGGGGAATGAGCACGCACCCCTGAGGGGCCCCCGTGTTGAGGATCAGTGTGGCGGATGTGTTGTCACCTACCCTTACCATCTGGGGGCGGCCCGTCAGGAAGTCCAAGATCCAGTTGCAGAGGGAAGTGTTTAGTCACAGGGTCCTTAGCTTAGTGATAAGCTTTGAGGGCACTGATGTACTGTGTTAGTATTTGCTAGTTTCTGAACTTCCTGTGTTCTACAGAGTTGATGAAGTGGGTATTTACTTGGTATCCATTACCTGAACAGCTTTGGTATCTTTAGGTGCTGCGTGCGTGAGATGCTGTTAGGTGCTGTGAGGTCCTGTGTGAAGTGCTGTATGATGCTGTGAGGAGCTGTGTGATGCTGTGAGGTAATGTGAGGTGCTGTGAGGTGCTTTGTGATGCTGTGAGGTGCTGTGAGTTGCTGTGAAGTGCTGTGAGGTGCTGTGGGGTGCTGTGAGGTGCTGTGAGGTGCTGCAAGTGCTATGAGGTGCTGTGAGATGCTGTGAGGTGCTGTGAGGTGTTGTGTGATGCTGTAAGGTGCTGTATGATGCTGTGAGGTGCTGTGTGATGCTATGGAGTGCTGTGTGAGGCTGTGAGGTGATGCTGCGAGGTGCTGTGTGATGCTGTGAGGTGCTGTGTGATGTGCTGTGGATGCTCTGAGGTGCTGTGATGTGCGGGGTGATGCTGTGAGGTGCTGTTTGATGCTGTGAGGCGCTGTGTGATGCTGTGAGATGTTAAAAAAATGGAAATGGAATGGAGCTAAGCACAGGCAAGATCCTGGTTCAGTCTGAATATATACAGGTTGGCTTTGAAAATGTCGTATCATGTTCTGTTGGAACTGTCATATCGTGTTCTGTTGGAAATGTCATATCATGTTCTGTTGAAATTGTATTTCCACATTTTTGACTGTTCAGTATTTGACTGAGATGTCTGTCTGATATGACTTTCATGTCTTCCTCTCTCACTGCACCATATGTCCAGTTAAATACATAAAAACCAAGGACATTGTAGCGAAGGTTGTCCAAGCCGTGTGTGTGTGTGTGTGTGTGTGTGTGTGTGTGTGTGTGTGTGTGTGTGTGTGTGTGTGTGTGTGTGTGTGTGTGTGTGTGTGTGTGTGTGTGTGTGTGTGTGTGTGTGTGTGCGTGCGTGCGTGCGTGCGTGTAGTGAATGAGCACGCACCCCTGAGGGGCCCCCGTGTTGAGGATCAGTGTGGCGGATGTGTTGTCACCTACCCTTACCATCTGGGGGCGGCCCGTCAGGAAGTCCAAGATCCAGTTGCAGAGGGAAGTGTTTAGTCACAGGGTCCTCAGCTTAGTGATAAGCTTTGAGGGCACTGATGTACTGTGTTAGTATTTGCTAGTTTCTGAACTTCCTGTGTTCTACAGAGTTGATGAAGTGGGTATTTACTTGGTATCCATTACCTGAACAGCTTTGGTATCTTTAGGTGCTGCGTGCCGTGAGATGCTGTTAGGTGCTGTGAGGTCCTGTGTGAAGTGCTGTATGATGCTGTGAGGAGCTGTGTGATGCTGTGAGGTAATGTGAGGTGCTGTGAGGTGCTTTGTGATGCTGTGAGGTGCTGTGAGTTGCTGTGAAGTGCTGTGAGGTGCTGTGGGGTGCTGTGAGGTGCTGTGAGGTGCTGCGAAGTGCTATGAGGTGCTGTGAGATGCTGTGAGGTGCTGTGAGGTGTTGTGTGATGCTGTAAGGTGCTGTATGATGCTGTGAGGTGCTGTGTGATGCTATGGAGTGCTGTGTGAGGCTGTGAGGTGATGCTGCGAGGTGCTGTGTGATGCTGTGAGGTGCTGTGTGATGTGCTGTGGATGCTCTGAGGTGCTGTGATGTGCGGGGTGATGCTGTGAGGTGCTGTTTGATGCTGTGAGGCGCTGTGTGATGCTGTGAGATGTTAAAAAATGGAAATGGAATGGAGCTAAGCACAGGCAAGATCCTGGTTCAGTCTGAATATATACAGGTTGGCTTTGAAAATGTCGTATCATGTTCTGTTGGAACTGTCATATCGTGTTCTGTTGGAAATGTCATATCATGTTCTGTTGAAATTGTATTTCCACATTTTTGACTGTTCAGTATTTGACTGAGATGTCTGTCTGATATGACTTTCATGTCTTCCTCTCTCACTGCACCATATGTCCAGTTAAATACATAAAAACCAAGGACATTGTAGCGAAGGTTGTCCAAGCCGTGTGTGTGTGTGTGTGTGTGTGTGTGTGTGTGTGTGTGTGTGTGTGTGTGTGTGTGTGTGTGTGTGTGTGTGTGTGTGTGTGTGTGTGTGTGTGTGTGTGTGTGTGTGTGTGCGTGCGTGCGTGCGTGTAGTGAAGGCTGGCAAAGTCATGACAGTGACATCAGCTGGAACAGAACAGATAGACGGACGTAGCTGCTAGCAGAATCTGCCTGTGTGTGTGTGTGTGTCAGATTGCCTCTGATGCTACCTTCCACTGTCTGTTGCCCCAGTGAAAACACACAGAGCTGCAGTCAGTCCCTGGCCCTCCCGTCTGCCTGACTCTCATTGAGCAGAACGAGCTGAAATAGTTATTTTCCTTTGGCTGCATCCATACAGTGCTGTCTCCATCAAGAATTGGAGTCTTATATCAAGAGCAAAAGACGTGAGCTAGCATCCTAAATCCTGGTCTGGGATTGTATTTTCTTACACAGAGCAACATATTGTCACTGGCAGAAAAAAAGAGTTCAATGTCAATATAGAATAATACACTGAAGGAAAATAGTCTGTCTTTCGATGACGTCTAAGCATAGGTAAAGGTGAATAGACTGCTTACATTTCAGTCAAAAACAAAATGAACAGATGAACTGTGTTTGGCCCAGACAGGCATGAATCCTTGTAACATGTTGGCCTCGGACGTTTCTTCTATTCACACGCTTTCACACTTCATCAAGAACATCTGGCTTTTGGTATTCATTTATGTAAAAGGACTAAATCAAAGAAAATCATATTACACAAACGTGAATGTTCCATATGCACATGTGTGACAAAAGACCAAACAATATTTTATGAGAGGAGCAGCGAGAGAGTCTATGGTGTGTGTGTGTGTGTGTGTGTGTGTGTGTGTGTGTGTGTGTGTGTGTGTGTGTGTGTGTGTGTGTGTGTGTGTGTGTGTGTGTCCTGGCATGATGTGAGTATGTGCATGCATGTGTGAGAAGGAGAGACATGAGGTGAACTCGGTAACTGCTCTACACTGCCAGACTTATACAACTGACTGGGGCCCTTTTTTGGTCCGTCTGGCCAGCTCTTTGTCACTGTCTAGTCCGTCTGGCCAGCTCTTTGTCACTGTCTAGTCCGTCTGGCCAGCTCTCTCTTTCACTGTTGAGTCCTTCTGGCCAGCTCTCTCTCTCAGTCTCTAGTCCTTCTGTCCAGCTCTCTCTCTCTCAGTGTCTAGTCTGTTTGGCCAACTCTCGCTCAGTGTCTAGTCCTTCTGGCCAGCTCTCTCTCAGCGTATAGTCCGTCTGGCCAACTCTCTCTCAGTGTCTAGTCCTTCTGGCCAGCTCTCTCTCTCTCAGCGTATAGTCCGTCTGGCCAACTCTCTTTTAGTGTCTAGTCCATCTAGCCAGCTCCATATTAGTGTCTAGTCCATCTGGCCAGCTCTGACAGTGCCTAGCCTGTCTGGCCAGATCACTCTCAGTGTCTAGTCTCTCTACCCAGCTCTCTCTCTCTCAGTGTCTCGTCTGTCTGCCCAGCTCTCTCATAGTGTCTAGTCTGTCTGGCCAGATCTCTCTGTCAATGTTAGTCCATCTAGCCAGCTCTCTCTCCCAGCGTCTAGTCTCTCTGCCTAGCTCTCTCTCAGTGTCTAGTCCGTCTGTCCAGCTCTCTCTGTCAGTGTCTATTCTGTGATTGGTCCACTATCCCTCTGCTTGTTCATCTACTCTTTCATCGTAATTACTTCAGTTGATAATTGTATTGTTTAAACCTTTTGAGTGAATGAAACCTCTCCAGTTATTGTCTTCACACCATTTTCCAATTTCAAACACCCCTCACAGAAAAATCACATGATCGTCACGTGAAGTTATTGTAATATTATTGTCAAGTTATTGTGTTTCGACTCCTTTCTTCCTCGGTTCTTGCAAGTTAACCAATCAAAGTCACCATTATTAGTCAGTTGTACAACCGAATGCCTTCAACCGAAATGTGTCTTCCGCATTTAACCCAACCCCTCTGAATCAGAGAGGTGCGGGGGGCTGCCTTAATCGACATCCACGCCTTGATTGCCCGGGAACAGTGGGTTAACTGCCTTGTTCAGGGGCAGAATGACAGATTTTTTCCTTGTCAGCTCGGGGATTTGAACTTGCAACCCTCCGGTTACAAGTCCAACGCTCTAACCTCTAGGCTATCTGCCGCCCCGCAGTCAGAATTACGAAGAATGTGTGTCACAACCAGCCATGACCTGGAGTCTCATAGGGCAGCGCACAATTGGCCCAGCGCCATCCAGGTTAGGGGAGGGTTTGGCCAGAGGGGCTTTACTTGACTAATCGCGCCCTAGCAACTCCTTGTGGCGGGAGCCTGCAGGCTGACTCGGTCGTCAGTTGAATGGTGTTACCTCCGACACATTAGTGAAGAAGGCTTCCGGGTTAAGCGAACGGGTGTGAAGAAGTGTCGGGTAATGTTTCGGAGGAGGCATGACTCAACCATTGCAGCGATGAGACAAGATCGTAACCACAAAATTGGGGAGAAAAAGGGGGTAAAAAAAATACAAATTACAGTAAAATAAAATAATTCAGGCGGCAAGCCAGCCTATCCCCTATAATGTAAAGTCCAACGAAAATTAACTTCTAATGTCTAACTTCAAATTAAAGCAAATTGTTTGCATGAATACTGGTTTCAATTGTGTTTACAAGCAAATACTATGAATTTACTGTTACAATTCAACTTGCAATGTTGCTAGCCAACTAGCCTGCTAACGGTAGCCCTATTAACCTGCTAACGTTAGCCCTACCAGCCTGCTGGCGTTACATTAACACTGAATTAGTCAGCCCGATGCTATCAACAACTAGCTTATAGCTACAGTGAGGGAAAAAAGTATTTGATCCCCTGCTGATTTTGTACGTTTGCCCACTGACAAAGAAATGATCAGTCTATAATTTTAAAGGGACTTTTATTTGAACAGTGACAGACAGAATAACAACAAAAAAATCCAGAAAAACGCAAGTGAAAAATGTTATAAATGGAATTGCATTTTAATGAGGGAAATAAGTATTTGACCCCCTCTCAATCAGAAAGATTTCTGGCTCCCAGGTGTCTTTTATACAGGTAACGAGCTGAGATTAGGAGCACACTCTTAAAGGGAGTGCTCCTAATCTCAGTTTGTTACCTGTATAAAAGACACCTGTCCACAGAAGCAATCAATCAGTCAGATTCCAAACTCTCCACCATGGCCAAGACCAAAGAGCTCTCCAAGGATGTCAGGGACAAGATTGTAGACCTACACAAGGCTGGAATGGTCTACAAGACCATCGCCAAGCAGCTTGGTGAGAAGGTGACAACAGTTTGTGCGATTATTCGCAAATGGAAGAATCACAAAATAACTGTCAATCTTCCTCAGCCTGGGGCTCCATGCAAGATCTCACCTTGTGGAGTTGCAATGATCATGATAACGGTGAGGAATCAGCCCAGAACTACACGGGAGGATCTTGTCAATGATCTCAAGGCAGCTGGGACCATAGTCACCAAGAAAACAATTGGTAACACACTACGCCGTGAAGGACTGAAATCCTGCAGCGCTCGCAAGGTCCCCCTGCTCAAGAAAGCACATATACATGCCCGTCTGAAGTTTGCCAATGAACATCTGAATGATTCAGAGGACAACTGGGTGAAAGTGTTGTGGTCAGATGAGACCAAAATGGAGCTCTTTGGCATCAACTCAAATCGCCGTGTTTGGAGGAGGAGGAATGCTGCCTATGACCCCAAGAACACCATCCCCACCATCAAACATGGAGGAGGAAACATTATGCTTTGGGGGTGTTTTTCTGCTAAGGGGACAGGACAATTCCACCGCATCAAAGGGACGATGGACGGGGGCCATGTATCGTCAAATCTTGGGTGAGAACCTCCTTCCCTCAGCCAGGGCATTGAAAATGGGTCGTGGATGGGTATTCCAGCATGACAATGACCCAAAACACACGGCCAAGGCAACAAAGGAGTGGCTCAAGAAGAAGCACATTAAGGTCCTGGAGTGGCCTAGCCAGTCTCCAGACCTTAATCCCATAGAAAATCTGTGGAGGGAGCTGAAGGTTCGAATTGCCAAACGTCAGCCTCGAAACCTTAATTACTTGGAGAAGATCTGCAAAGAGGAGTGGGACAAAATCCCTCCTGAGATGTGTGCTAACCTGGTGGCCAACTGCAAGAAACGTCTGACCTCTGTGATTGCCAACATGGGTTTTGCCACCAAGTACTAAGTCATGTTTTGCAGAGGGGTCAAATACTTATTTCCCTCATTAAAATGCAATTCCATTTACAACATTTTTCACATGCGTTTTTCTGTATTTTTTTTGTTGTTATTCTGTCTCTCACTGTTCAAATAAACCAACCATTAAAATTATAGACTGATAATTTCTTTGTCAGTGGGCAAACGTACAAAATCAGCAAGGGATCAAATACTTTTTTCCCTCACTGTACATTAAAGTAAACCAACGTTTTGGAAATACATAATGCCTTCTAACCAAATATCAAAGAATGTTAGCTATGTGCAGTTATCTTAGCCAGCAAGCCAGCCAGCCAGTTAATATGAGCTATTTAGCCAGCTAATGTTTAGCCTAGGCAGCCAGCACGGCTATAGTCAGCATGCTACCAGGAGACCAGTTAGAACAAAAGCCTGTGGACACTTGCTCGTTGAACATGTCATTCCAAAATCATGGTCATTAATATGGAGTTGGTCCCCCCTTTGCTGCTATAACAGCCTCCACTCTTCTTGGAAGGCTTTCCACTAGATGTTGGAACATTGCTGAGGGCACTTGCTTCCATTCAGCCACAAGAGCATTAGTGAGGTTGGGCACTGCTGTTGCATAATTAGGCCTGGCTCACAGTTGGCGTTCCAATTCATCCCAAAGGTGGTCGATGGGGTTGAGGTCAGGGCTCTGTGTAGGCCATTCAAGTTATTCCACACCAGTCTCGACCAACCATTTCTGTATGGACCACGCTTTGTGCATGAGGGCATTGTTATACTTAAACAGGAAAGTGCCTTCCCCAAACTGTTACCACAAAGATGGATGCACAGAATCATATACAATGCCATTATATGCTGTAGCGTTAAGATTTCCCTTCACTGGAACTAAGGGGCCTAACACGAACCATGAAAAACAGCCGCAGACCATTATTCCTCCTCCACCAAACTTTACAGTTGGCACCATGCATTGGGGCAGGTAGTGTTCTCCTGGCATCCCCCAAACCCAGATTCATCTGTTGGACTGCTAGATAGTGAAGCGTGATTCATCACTCCAGAGAACGCGTTTCTACTTCTCCAGAGTCCAATGGTGGCGAGCTTTACACCACTCCATCCGACGCTTGGCATTGCGCATGGTGATCTTAGCTTTGTGTGTGGCTGCTCGGCCATGGAAACGCATTTCATGAAGCTCCCAGTGAACAGTTCTTGTGCTGACGTTGCTTCCAGAGGCAGTTTGGAACTCGGTAGAAAGTGTTGCAACTGAGGACAGACAATATTTACGCGCTTCAGCACATAGCAGTTCCATTGTGTGAGCTTGTGTGGCCTACCACTTCGCGGCTGAGCCCTTTTTGCTCCTATATGTTTCCACTTCACAATAACAGCTCTAGCAGATTGGACATTTGATGAACTGACTTGTTGGAAAGGTGGCATCCTATGACAGTGCCACGTTGAAAGTCACTGAGCTCTTCAGTAAGGCCATTCTACTGCCAGTGTCTGTCTATGGAGATTGCATGGCTGTGTGCTCGATTTTATACACCTGTCAGCAACGGTGGTGATTGAAATAGCCGAATCCACTCATTTGAAGGGGTGTCCACACAAGTTTGTATATATAGTTTATGTTTATGTTTTGCTAAAAATGATAAAAAATATATGTTTTGTTGTCACATAGTAAAATGTGTTATTTTACAGGGTCAGCCATAGTAGTACCTACACATCTATAGTTATAGGTAACCCGATGGTGACTAACACTAAGTTTCTAAGTCTTTGACCACCCTGTGTTGTTACTTTTGTGAGTAAAAACTCTAGCTTTCTACCCTTTAAAAGCTGGTGAACATATAGATTTACAAGTGAACAACTGACCTCATGTCTCTATATTAGGTTCACTTGAACATTTCAGATCAACATGTGAAAACCGTTTCACGTGGTTTCTTGTATTGTAAGGGAAGAAATTAAATGGTGTGGGGGTACGCAGTACTGCTGTTCAGCTGAAATAGTCCACTACACATTTATTACCTATAATACATCTCTGCACTTAGCAAAATAGTTCCATCTGTACTGCTATTTTACATATCAGTTAATCTAACAATTCTCTCATCATTGATTTCATTTACTTATTTCAGCAATTTGGGAGTTCTCTTGTCATGCCCTGATCTGTTTCACCTGTCCTTGTGCTTGTCTCCACCCCCTCTAGGTGTTGCTTATTATCCCCGGTGTATTTATCCCTGTGTTTCCTGTCTCTCTGTGTCAGTTCGTCTTGTTTGTCAAGTCAACCAGCGTTTTTTTGTGTCTCAGCGCCTGCTTTTCCCAGTCTCTTTTTTCTCGCCCTCCTGATTTTGACCCTTGCCGGTCTTGACTCTGAGCCAGCCTGCCTGACCACTCTGCCTGCCCCTGACCTCGAGCCTGCCTATCGCCTGGTACTATTTGGACTCTGACCTGGTTTATGAACCTCTCGCCTGTACCTGACCTGCCTTTTGCTATAATAAATATCGGAGCTCAACCATCTGCCTCCTGTGACTGCATTTGGGTCTCGCCTTGTGCCCTTATATTTCTTTATAGTTGTCTAATGTTGTTTTAAGGTTACTCCTGAATCAATATGATGAAATATAATAGATTTTCTTGAGTGTATTATACAAAGCTGAGATTAACTTTGAAGTCTAAAGTGTAGGAATACAGGTGAAATCAGTCATTGACACAGACATGGTGACGTAGCAGGAATATCGGAATGCCGGGAACAAATAGCTTGTGGGTTCAAATCCCAGGTGAGGACATGTTCAATAATGTTTACTATAAACATATAGAATGTAATCATGTGTGTCAAATTTGTAGGTTGAAAACACTGCAGCTATTTTGTGACATTCCAGTAACATCCTAATGACACATTTTTGTTTCATGTGAAAATTGGAATCCACATGTGAAAACGTATGTGATCGCGTGAAAATCCACATGTGAAACTTCATGTGAAATATCATAATAATATGTGAAGTGTTCCAAAACCCCATGGTTTCACATAATTTCATATGTGAAATTTGACATGTGAAACAAATTGTATGTGTGCAAAAAGAATGATGTGATTTTCCACATGTGAAATCGTTTTTTTTTTTGTAAGGGACACACCTGAAAATGAAAATTCCACAAAATATTATACCTTTATTTTACTAGGCAAGTCAGTTAATAACAAATTCTTATTTTCAATGACAGCCTAGGAACAGTGGGTTAAATGCCTGTTCAGGGGCAGAATTACAGATTTGTACCTTGTCGGTCGGGGATTTGAACTTGCAACCTTCTAACCACTAGGCTAACCTGCCGCCCCAAACAAAGCTACTTCTCTATCAAATCCATTGGAGTCACTGACTGTAACATCTATGTAGTTACAACAGCACATTCACATCCATAATTATCTCTGACTGCAACATCCATGTAGTTAAAGCAGCACATCCACATCCATAATTATCTCTGACTGTAACATCCATGTAGTTAAAGTAGCACATCCACATCCATAATTATCTCTGACTGTAACATCCATGTAGTTAAAGCAACACATCCACATCCATAATTATCTCTGACTGTAACATCCATGTAGTTACAACAGCATATCCACATCCATAATTATCTCTGACTGTAACATCCATGTAGTTACAGCAACACATGATTGTGGACTACAGGAAAAGGAGGACCGAGCACACGCCCCCATTCTCATCGACGGGGCTGTAGTGGAGCATATTGAGAGCTTCAAGTTTCTTGACCAACAAACTAACATGGTTTAAGCACACCAAGACAGTTGTGAAGCGGGCATGACAACACCTTTTCCCCCTCAGGAGACTGAAAAGATTTGGCATGGGTCCTCAGATCCTCAAAAGGTTCTACAACTGCACCATCGAGAGCATCCTGACTGGTTGAATCACTGCCTGGTATGGCAACTGCTCAGCCTCCGACCGCAAGACACTACAGGGGGTAGTGAGAACGTCCCGGTACATCCCTGGGGTCAAGCTTCCTGCCATCCAGGACCTCTATACCAGGCGGTGTCAGAGGAAGGCCCTAAAAATTGTGAAAGACTCCAGCAACCCTAGTCATAGACTGTTCTATGACACGCACGGCAAGCGGTGCCGGAGCGCCAAGTCTAGGTCCAAGAGGCTTCTAAACAGCTTCTACCCCCAAGCCATAAGACTCCTGAACACCTAATCAAATGGCTACCCAGACTATTTGCATTGCCCCCCCTCTTTCCACACCACTGCTACTCTCTGTTATTATCTATGCATAGTCACTTTAATAACTCTACCTACATGTACATACTACCCCAACTAACCGGTGCCGGCACCCCCCTGTATATATTGTTACTTTTTTTACTGCTGTTCTTTAATTACTTGTTACTTTTTATCTCTTATTCTTATCTGTATTTTTTTTAAACTGCACTGTTGGTTAGGGGCTTGTAAGTAAGCATTTCACTGTAGGGTCTACACCTGTTGTATTCGACGCATGTGACTAATAGCATTTTATTTGATTTGACATTCACATCCATAATTATCTCTG
Organism: Brachymystax lenok tsinlingensis; assembly: GCA_030435695.1. NCBI lineage: Eukaryota > Metazoa > Chordata > Actinopteri > Salmoniformes > Salmonidae > Brachymystax > Brachymystax lenok. The sequence continues at coordinate 50,129,024 of CM059818.1, forward strand.
ACTGTAACATCCATGCGGTTAGAGCAGCACATTCACATCCATAATTATCTCTGACTGTAACATCCATGTAGTTAAAGCAGCACATCTACATCCATAATTATCTCTGACTACAACATCCATGTAGTTAAAGCAGCACATCTACATCCATAATTATCTCTGACTGTAACATCCATGTAGTTAAAGCAGCACATCCACATCCATAATTATCTCTGACTACAACATCCATGTAGTTAAAGCAGCACATCTACATCCATAATTATCTCTGACTGTAACATCCATGTAGTTAAAGCAACACATCAACATCCATAACTTCAACCCTATCTCTGCATTATTCATTCATTCAACATGCTTTATTCATTTGTTCAGGCATCTGGAACAAACTGATCTGGACAGCTTAAGCCCCATCCATCCAGTATTCCAGACAGACTGTACTCTGAAGGAAGGACTGATCAATAGCTGGACTGTGACTGTTCACCCTACAGGGACCCTCAGATTTTCCAGTCCTGGTTAAGATCTGTCTCTCTAGCTACAGGGACTGGAGAAACTAGAAGTCCATCCACTCACTCACAAGGCTCAGACTTGTTTACAGTTCTGGTTCTGTATTGGCTACTGGGAATAGACAGACTGGTCGATCCACTCACAAGGCTACGTACCAGGGTTGGGGTCAATTTCACTTCAATCCGTTCAATTTATTTTTAAAATTACAAATGTATTTTTTATTTACTCCCTCAATAGACTGAATTTAATTGGAATTGACCCCCAATGTAAGTGTGTGTGTGTGTGTGTTATATCTGTTGACTCAGGGGTGTGAAAACTTATGCAAATGAGATATTTCTGTTTTTAATTTTCAATACATTTCTAAAAACACATTTTCACCTTGTCATTATGAGGTATTGTGTGTAGAGATATATCTGACCTGGAAGTTTATTTGACCTGGAGGTATAGTATATCGGACCACGTTAGTGTTCTAGCCACTTTTATTTCCCTTACTGATCAAAACTCGTTTTCACACGTCTCTCTCTCTCTCTCTCTCTCAATTCAATTCAATTCAATTCAATTTGCTTTATTGGCATGACGTAACAATGTACATATTGCCAAAGCTTACATTTGATATTTATAATATGAACATAATTAATAATCAAAATTGTCAACAGGACAACAGTAACAACAATAACCACATTGAACAACAACAATAAGCATATAGTAGAAGACATGTGCAGGTTGATTGGTCTGTCAGACACTGTCCCTCATCTTATGGCAGGCAGCAATGTAGTGCGCTGCCAACCCACAGCTTTCTGCTTCCTCCCCCAACAGGATGGGTAGCTTACTCTCATCAGGGAGGTCTTTGAAACCTTGAATATGGGTTTCAAATTTGGGGAAATGACACTCTCTAATTGTTTTATATTTTTGACATTTTGTCAGGAAATGCAGCTCTGTCTCAGGTTCTGCTGTGGTGCAGTGGTTGCACAGCCTTTCCTCTACAGGGAGCCAGGTTTTCCTGTGTCGACCCTTCTCAATGGCAAGGCTGTGCTCTCTCTCTCTCTCTCTCTCTCTCTCTCTCTCTCTCTCTCTCTCTCTCTCTCTCTCTCTCTCTCTCTCTGCATGTCTCTCTCTCTCTCTCTCTCTCTCTCTCTCTCTTTATCTCTCTTTATCTCTCTCTCTCTCTCTCTCTCTCTTTATCTCTCTTTATCTCTCTCTCTCTCTCTCTCTCTCTCTCTCTCTCTCTCTCTCTCTCTCTCTCGCTGCTGTGTTGTATTGTAAGGCCCTGTGGCTATTCCTATTCTAGCAGAATGGGACGTTTTAATGAGGCTGTGCGAGCCTGTACGTTATGGTTTTTATTTATGGATGACTGTTTCATCAGGGCTATGTGTCATCAACAGCAGCAGAGCAATAATAATGAAATAACAATAGAATGGGAAGATTTGGGAGGAAACTGTTTTCATGTCAACACTTCTTGTGGCGTCAAACGTCTTCATATTTTGGATGACATACAGTACCATTCAAATGTTTGGACACACCTGCTCATTCAAGGGATTTTCCTTATTTTTACTATATTCTAAATTGTAGAGTAATAGTGAAGACATCAAAAATATGAAATAACAGATATGGTATCATGTAGTAACCAAAAAAGTGTTAAACAAATCAAAATTTAGCCGCCCTTTGCCTTGATGTCAGCTTTGCACACTCTTGGCATTGTCTCAACCAGCTTCACCTGGAATGCTTTTCCAACAGTCCCACTAAGCGTAAACCAGATGGGATGGCATATCGTAGTGGTGTAAAGTACTAAGTAAAAATACTTTAAAGTACTACTTAAGTAGTTTTTTTGGGGTATCTGTACTTTACTTTACTATTTATATTTCTGACAACTTTTACTTTAATACATTCCTAAAGAAAATAATGTACTTTTTATTCCATACATTTTCATTGATACCCAAAAGTACTCGTTACATTTTGACAGGAAAATGGTCCAATTCACACACTTATCAAGAGAACACGCCTTGTCATTTTTTTAGTTGAGAACAAGTTCTCATTTACAACTGCGACCTGGCCAAGATAAAGCAAAGCAGTTCGACACATACAACAACACAGAGTTACACATGGAGTAAAACAAACATACAGTCAATAATACAGTAGAAAAAAAACAAATCTATATACAAAGAGTGCAAATGAGGCACATCATCCCTACTGCCTCTGATCTAGCAGACTACCTAAACACAAATGCTTCATTTGTAAATACATTTCTGAGTGTTGGAGTGTGCCTCTGGCTAAGCGTAAATAAAGAAATATATAAAAATTGTGCCGTCTGGTTTGCATATTATAAGGAATTTGAAATTAGGAATACTTTTACTTTTGATACTTAAGTATATTTTTGCAATTCCATTAACTTTTGATACTTAAGTATATTTAAAATCAAATACTTTTAGACTGTTACTCAAGCAGTATTTTACTGGGTGACTCACTTTTACTTTAGTCATTTTCTATAAAGGAATTTTACTTATACTCAAGTAGGACATTTGAGAACTTTTTCCACCACTGGCGTATCATTGCAGAATGCTGTGGTAGCCATGCTGGTTTAGTGTGCCATGAATTCTTAACAAATCACTGACAGTGTCACAAGCAAAGACCCCCACACCATCACACCTCCTCCTCCATGCTTCACGGTGGGAACCACACATGCGTAAATCATCCATTCAACTGTGTCTCACAAAGACACAGCGGTTGGATCCAAAAATCTCATATTTGGACTCATCAGACCAAAGGACAGATTTTCACCGGTCTAATGTCCATTGCTCGTGTTTCTTGGCAAGTCTCGTATTATTATTGGTGTCCTGTAGTAGTGGTTTCTTTGCAGAAATTCGACCATGAAGGCCTGATTCATGTAGACTCCTCTGAACAGTTGATGTTGAGATGTGTCTGTTACTTGAACTCAGTGAAGCATTTATTTGGGCTGCAATTTCTGAGGCTGGTAACTCTAATGAACTTAAATCAAATCAAATTGTATTAGTCACATGCGCCGAATACAACAGGTGTAGACCTTACAGTGAAATACTTACTTACGAGCCCCTAACCAACAATGCGGTTTAAAAAAAATACGGATAAGAATAAGAAATACAAGTAACAAGTAATTAAAGAGCAGCAGTAAAATAACAATAGCGAGACTATATACAGGGGGGTACCGGTACAGAGTCTATGTGCAGGGGCACCGGTTAGTTGAGGTAATATGTACATGTAGGTAGAGTTATTAAAGTCACTATGCATAGATAACAAAAGATAACAAAATGCATAGATAACAAAAGAGAGTAGCAGCGGTGTAAAAGATGGGGGAGGAGGCAATGCAAATAGTCTGGGTAGCCATTTGATTAGGTGTTCAGGAGTCTTATGGCTTGGGGCTAGAAGCTGTTTAGAAGCATCTTGGACCTAGACTTGGCTCTCCGGTACCGTGCGTGTCACAGTCTATGACTAGGGTGGCTGGAGTCTTTTACAATGTTTAGGGCCTTCCTCTGACACCGAGCATGCCCCCATTCCTTCCTTCCTCTGACACCGCCTGGTATAGAGGTCCTGGATGGCAAGGCACTACCCTCTGTAGTGCCTTGCGGTTGGAGGCCGAGCAGTTGTCATATCAGGCAGTGATGCAACCAGTCAGGATGCTCTCGATGGTGCAGCTGTAGAACCTTTTGAGGATCTGAGGACCCATGCCAAATCTTTTCAGTCTCCTGATGGGGAATAGGTTTTGTCGTGCCCTCTTCACGACTGTCTTGGTGTGCTTGAACCATGTTAGTTTGTTGGTGATGTGGACACCAATGAATTTGAAGCTCTCAACCTATTCCACTACAGCCCTGTCGATGAGAATGGGGGCGTGCTCGGTCCTCCTTTTCCTGTAGTCCACAATCATCTCCTTTGTCTTGATCACGTTGAGGGAGAGGTTGTTGTCCTGGACCACATGGCCAGGTCTCTGACCTCCTCCCTATAGGCGTCGTTGTCGGTGATCAGGCCTACCACTGTTGTGTCATCGGCAAACTTAATGATGATGTTGGAGTCGTGCCTGGCCGTGCAGTCATGAGTGAACAGGGAGTATGGAAAGGGACTGAGCACGCACCCATGAGGGGCACCTGTGTTGAGGATCAGCGTGGCGGATGTGTTGTTACCTATCCTTACAATCTGGGGGCGGCCCGTTAGGAAGTTTAGGATCCAGTTGCAGAGGGAGATGTTCAGTCCCAGGGTCCTTAGCTTATTGATGAGCTTTGAGGGCACTATGGTGTTGAACGCTGAGCTGTAGTCAATGAATAGCATTCTCATGTAGGTGTTTCTTTTGTCCAGGTGGGAAAGGGCAGTGTGGAGTGCAATAGAGATTGCATCATCTGTGGATCTGTTGGGACGGTATGCAAGTTGGAGTGGGTCTTGGGTTTCTGGGATAATGGTGTTGATGTGGGCCATGACCAGCCTTTCGAAGCACTTCATGGCTACAGGCGTGAGTGCTACGGGTCGGTAGTCGTTTAAACAGGTTACCTAGTGTTCTTGGGCACAGGAACAATAGTGGTCTGCTTAAAACATGTTGGTAGTACAGACTCGGACAGAGAAAGGTTGAAAATGTCAGTGAAGACACTTGCCAGTTGGTCAGCGCATGCTCGCAGTACACATCCTGGTAATCTTTCTGGCCCTGCGGCCTTGTGAATGTTGACCTGTCTAAAGGTCTTACTCACATCGGCTGCGGACAGCATGATCACACAGTCTTCCAGAACAGCTGGTGCTCTCATGCATGTTTCAGTGTTATTTGAAGTGTTTAGCTCGTCTGATAGGCTCATTTCACTGGGCAGCTCACAGCTGTGTTTCCCTTTGTAGTCTGTAATGGTTTGCAAGACCTGCCACATCAGACGAGCGTCAGAGCCGGTGTAGTACGATTCAATCTTAGTCCCTTATTGACGCTTTGCCTGTTTGATGGTTCATCGGAGGGCATAGCGGGATTTCTTATAAGATTCCAGATTAGAGTCCCGATCCCTGAAAGCGGCAGCTCTAGCCTTTAGCTCAGTGCGGATGTTGCCTGTAATGTACAGTTGAAGTCGGAAGTTTACAAACACTAAGGATGTTTTTTTCAACCACTCCACAAATTTCTTGTTAACAAACTATAGTTTTGGCAAGTCGGTTAGGATATCTACTTTGTGCATGACACAAGTAATTTTTCCAACAATTGTTTACAGACAGATTATTTCACTTATAACTCACTGTATCACAATTCCAGTGGGTCAGAAGTTTACATACACTAAGTTGACTGTGCCTTTAAACAGCTTGAATAATTGCAGAAAATGATGTCATGGCTTTAGAAGCTTCTGATAATAGGCTAATTGACATAATTTGAGTCAATTGGAGGTGTAGCTGTGGATGTATTTCAAGGCCTACCTTCAAACTCAGTGCCTATTTGCTTGACATCATGGGAAAATCTAAAGAAATCAGCCAAGACCTCAAGTTCATCCTTGGGAGCAATTTCCAAACACCTGAAGGTACCACGTTCATCTGTACAAACAATAGTATGCAAGTATAAACACCATGGGACCATGCAGCCGTCATACCGCTCAGGAAGGAGACGCGTTCTGTCTCCTAGAGATGAACGTACTTTGGTGCGAAATGTGCAAATCAATCCCAGAACAACAGCAAAGGACCTTGTGATTATGCTGGAGGAAACAGGTACAAAATGATCTATATCCACAGTAAAACGAGTCCTATATCGACAACCTGAAAGGCCGCTCAGCAAGGAAGAAGCCACTGCTCCAAAATGCCATAAAAAATCCACATGGAGACAAAGATCGTACTTTTTGGAGAAATGTCCTCTGATCTGACAAAACAGAAATAGAACTGTTTGGCCATTATGACCATCGTTATGTTTGGAGGAAAAAGGGGGAGGTTTGCAAGCCGAAGAACACCATTCCAACCGTGAAGCATGGGGGTGGCAGCATCATGTTGTGGGGGTGCTTTTCTGCAGGAGGGACTGGTACAAATCACAAAATAGATGGCATCATGAGGCAGGAAAATATGTGGATATATTGAAGCAACATCTCAAGACATCAGTCAGGAAGTTAAAGCTTGGTCGCAAATGGGTCTTCCAAGTGGACAATGACCCCAAGCATACTTCCAAAGTTGTGGCAAAATGGCTTAAGGACAACAAAGTTAAGGTATTGGAGTGCGCCGCCTCTGAGTGAGCTTTTTCTTGTTTGCTTATGGCGGAATATAGCTCCTTCAGTGCTGTCTTAGTGCCAGCCTCTGACTGTGGTGGTATGTAAACAGCTAGAAAAAATACAGATGAAAACTTTCTAGGTAGTGTGGTCTACATTTTATCATGAGATACTCTACCTCAGGCGAGCAATAGCAGCCAGCTCTATGTTGATAGTGTCTTCGTTCAGCCACGTCTCCGTGAAGCATAAGATATAACAGTTTTTGAATGTCCTGTTGGTAGTTTAATATTCCGTGTAGGTCATCTATTTTATTGTCCAAGGATTGCACGTTTGCTAGCAGAATGGAAGGAAGTGGGGGTTTATTCGATCGCCTACGAATTCTCAGAAGGCAGCCCGCCGGACCCTTTTTCTCCACCTCCCCTTCACGCAAATCACTGGGATTTGGGCCTGTTCCAGAGAAAGCAGTATATCGTTCGCGTTGGCCTCAGACTCGTTAAAGTAAAAAAAATATTCTGCCAGGCCTTGGTGAGTAATCGCAGTCCTGATGTCCAGAAGTTATTTTCGGTCATAAGAGACGTTAGCGGCAACATTATGTACAAAATAATGTTTAAAATAAGTTACAAACAACGCATGTAAACGAACAAAAAAACACAATCGGTTGGGGGCATGTAAAACATCTGCCTTCATTTCCGGCACTATCTTATGTTAACTTATCCTCTGCATCAGAGGTAACTCTGGGTCTTCCTTTCCTGTAGCAGTCTTTTTGCGACTGCACTTGAAAAAGCATTCAAAGTTCTTGACATTTTCCAGATTGACTGACCTTCATGTCTTAAAGTGATGATGGACTGTCATTTCTCTTTGCTTATTTGAGCTGTTCTTGCCATAATATGGACTTGGTCTTTTACCAAATAGGGCTATCTTCTGTTTACCCCCCCTACCTTGTCACAACACAACTGATTGATTCAAACGCATTAAAGAAGAAAATAAATTCCACAAATTAACTTTTAACAAGGCACACCTGTTAATTGAAATGCATTCCAGGTGACTACCTCATGTGCAAAACTGTCATCAAGGCAAAGGGTTTGAAGAATCTCAAATATTTTGAAGAATCTCAAATATAAAATTTGATTTGTTTAACACTTTTTTGGTTACTACATGATTTCATACGTGTTATTTCATAGTGTTGATGTCTCACTATTATTCTACAATGTAGAATATAGTACAAATAAAGAAAAACCCTTGAATGAGTACGGGTCAAACTTTTGACTGGTACTGTGTGTTGAGTTTCCACCTTGGTTTATACTCTGAGGGCCTTTCAGTGAGTGGGTGAAACCTCTCATATCATTGCCTTCCCAGCATTGTCCAATTTCAGCTCTGATTCAAACACTTCACACCTGAATATGAAAATTCCCCAAAACGTTAATCAAAGCTGCTTCTCTATCTACTCCATTGGAGTCACTGACTGTAACATCCATGTACAGATGTAGTATTTTAATTTAATCATTGTTGTCACAGAGATTTTTCCCGACCTGAAGGAAAGTTTAATGAGTCTTGTGATTTACATACATTCACTGAAAACCTGCAGTTCTCTTTCTCTAACTAGATCTCACAGCCAAACTACAGCCAAAGTGGGTGGGGTTATATCCTACTGTAGCCTATCAAAACCAAACGACATTCTACTGTAGCCTATCAAAACCAAACTACATCCTACTGTAGCCTATCAAAACCAAACTACATTCTACTGTAGCCTATCAAAACCAAACTACATTCTACTGTAGCCTATCAAAAACAAACTACATCCTACTGTAGCCTATCAAAACCAAACTACAGTCTACTGTAGCCTATCAAAACCAAACTACATTCTACTGTAGCCTATCAAAACCAAACTACATTCTACTGTAGCCTATCAAAAACAAACTACATCCTACTGTAGCCTATCAAAACCAAACTACAGTCTACTGTAGCCTATCAAAACCAGACTACAGTTTACTGTAGCCTGTCAAAACCAAACTACAGCCTACTCTAACCTATAAAAACCAAACTACAGCCTACTGTAGACTATCAAAACCAAACTACAGCCTACTCTAACCTATAAAAACCAAACTACAGCCTACTGTAGCCTGTAAAAACCAATTCCCATTTGAAAGGATCACCTTTTTATATATATATTTAATCAAATCCTTCTACTGCAGGATTCCTTTACTCCTGTGACGTGTAAAATAGTAGTTACAGCAACACATCAACATCCATAACTTCAACCCTATCTCTGCATTATTCATTCATTCAACATGCTTTATTCATTTGTTCAGGCATCTGGAACAAACTGATCTGGACAGCTTAAGCCCCATCCATCCATTCATCCATCCAGTATTCCAGACAGACTGTACTCTGAAGGAAGGACTGATCAATAGCTGGACTGTGACTGTTGACCCTACAGGGACCCTCAGACCTTCCAGTCCTGGTTAAGATCTGTCTCTCTAGCTACAGGGACTGGAGAAACTAGAAGTCCATCCACTCACTCACAAGGCTCAGACTTGTTTACAGTTCTGGTTCTGTATAGGCTACAGGGAATAAACAAACTAGGAGATCCACTCACAAGGCTGCGTACCAGGGTTGGGGTCAATGGACTCAATTTAATTGGAATTGACCCCAACCTTTGAGTCAATCCATTAGGTTGAACACAGTGGTTGATATTATATAACTTAAATGGTCTCTAAGGGCTTCGATTGGCCTCTATTCCCCCTGACCCTCCACCTCTCTCCCTTCCATACTGCTGAGCAATTTGTGCTTTTTGAGGTCGGTTTGGTTTTTGTTCGTTTATAACAAAAATAATCACGGTTTTCAATTCAGAGAATTTTTTTGACATGAAATGCACAATGCGTTATGTGGGTTGAATGCTATAACAACACAGAATATTTTTTTTCATAAAAGTCCTATGATGTTAGTGACTGCCCATTAATGCTTATCACTTTTTAAGCATAGTCTATTCACATTACGTTACGTTACATTAATAAAGTATTTCAGTTGTGTGAATTACATTTGTTTTATTTGATGAGCTGCTGCCTACGCCACTGTCGGACAAAATCACTATTTTAGTAGTTCGTCAAAATGATAAGGCATACTTTTACAACTGCTGAATATTAATCAATCAAATGTATTTATAAAGCCGTTGTCAAAGTGCTTATACAGCAACCCAGCCTAAAAGAGAGAGGAGAGAGCGTCGAGAAGCAGGTCCGGGACATGGTAGCACGACCGGTGAACAGGTCAGGGTTCCATAGCCACAGGCAGAACAGCAGAAACTGGATCAGTAGCAAGACCAGGTGGACTGGGGACGGGGACAGCCAGGAGTCGTCAGGCCAGGTAGTCCTGAGGCATGGCCCTAGGGCTCAGGTCCTCCGGGAGAGAGAAAGAGAGAAAGGGAGAGATGGGAGAATTAGAGCGAGCATACCTAAGATCACACAGGACACCAGATAAGACAGGAAAATTACACCAGATATGACAGACTGACCCTATGCTCCCGGCACATAGACTATTGCAGCATAGAAACTGGAGACTGTGACAGGGGGATCAGGGGTCACTGTGGCCCTGTCCAAAGTTATCCTCGGATAGGGCCAACCAAGCAGGATATAACCCCACCCACTTTGGAAAACCACAGCCCCTACACCACTAAACGGATATCAACTACCCTGAGACAAGGCCGAGTATAGCCCATAAAGAGCTACCCCACCGCACGAGCCCAGGGACAAGAAAGATGGGAGAGCGCGAGCAAGCCAGTGACTCAGTCCCCGTAATAGGGTCAGAGGCAGAGAATCCCAGTGGAGAGAGGGGAGCGGGCCAGGCAGCGACAGCAAGGGCGGTTCGTCACTCCAGTTCCTTACCGTTCACCTTTGAACCCCTGGGCCAGACTACACTCAATCATGGGACCTACTGAAGTGATGAGTCTTCAGTAAAGGTTGAGACCCAGTGTCTCACACTATTTTCACCGGCTGCTTAACAGCATTGCCACTCTGCAGAGACACAAACCTGTCTGAAACAAAGGGCTCCAAAATCTTGTTTAGGATACACACCAGTCCCAACTAGAGACTTGATGGGCAGGAGTGCTCCCACAACAAGAAACATATTTTTCTCTCTCTCATTTTTCTGTTTCAACTTAGGACACTGAGAGACACCTTCCTACTAACGAGATGACAAACCAGCACAGGTGTAACACATACCGACTAACGAGGTGACACCAATCGGTGCGCCATTCGTGCTAAAGTCCAAATCTCAAAATATAAATGGAAAAACCAAAGCCTGTAACAGCAGTAAAACCTTGAAATCAGCCCTAGCCTTAACAGAAAGCCATTGTAGAGGCTAGCAGTGGAGTGATATGATCAAATGTTTCGGTTCTAGTCAAGATTCTAGCAGCCATATGTGATCGACCGGCTTGATTCGGTCCAATGTAGCAAAATTTGTAATTGTGTTTTTTCCATTGGATAAAAGTAAATACTCAAAGCTAGAAAATAGTACATCATACACTACAGATGAGGAACAATGGGAAAGTAATTCTCTTTTGAAAGTTTATAAACTTGTAAACCCACTTTTGAGAAAATGGCCTTTGAATGTTTTGGTACACATACTGGAGAACTCTTCTTTGTCTACACCCAGTCAGCATCATTCACACCCTCTTAAGCATTGGCCCCACCCATCACTTTAAGGATTCACATGTGAGGCCATGTGCTAAACAGAATGAGTATGGTATTATACTAAACAACCAAAGATTTCAAGACTGACGGCTGGTTTATACTACGTCTATCGACATGTCTGTAGACAGTTGTAGCAGTGACATCATGAATGTTCTGTTGTCGTCCAACATCAAACTTGTTGTTTTGCTTTAATGAACAAGTATGAACACATAATCTACAGGCTGCATGACAGCCGCAGCCTGGTGGATCAAAATAACGGTAAGTTAGTTGGCTAGCCAGTTCAAATAATGACCATATCATATAGCTGACAACTTCTTAACTTTAGCTCATCTGTATTCATTATTACAGGAAAATAAACTCACAACAAGATCATTATTTACAAGTTAATGGCGAGCTAATTACAGAAAGCTATTTACAGAATATAGCTTACAATTCTGAGTGTGACGAAATAAAAGCAGGGAATTCTACCTAAAAATTTTTTTACTTGGACACTGTCTCGTTGGCCTAGCGTTGTATCCTAATGTGACTCTGGTGCAGGTCATGTTGTTCTTCACATTACCGTCTCTGGTAAACACACACTATATCAAATCAAATCTAAGTTTATGGTTACATGCATAGTGAAGTCTTCTAACTAGCTAGCTAAACAATGAACCATAATCCCAACTCATAATGTTACTATCCTGCATGAATCTGCAGGTAGCTAACCAACTAGGCTATAACTAACAATGCAAATGGCTCTGCGATACGAATAATATTATTACACAGATCATACACGTAACTTTAGCTAGCGAGCCAGCCGTACCTAACAGTACGGTTTAACTTAAAATGAAAATGACTTTAAGTCGAAATTAGAAACTTATAGTATCTGAAAATGTAGCTAGTTAGACTCTCGTACCTGTATACATGGATGGACGCTTCTCCCTCTCTGTCACGGGTGCCATGGTTGCCCTTAGTTTGAAGATGTAATCTGGAGACAGGTGTTTTACACAACAGCCTTAAGTGTGTACTCTTTTCAACTCCCTCCGCATATTTGCAATCAAACATAATCTCCTTAGCTATCATACTCTGCTTCCACTGATTTCAAAATTCGGTCCTCTAGAAAGTGGAGAGCAACACTTTTGAAGTTCTTCATGATATATTTAAAGAAAGTCGAGTTAGAAAGGATTATCTACACATACTGAGCAGCTCATGCTATAGACAGAAGCGTGCTACATGGTAGACCAATCCAAACTAATTTCTTGGTATATCCAGCCCATCTTTCATCTCAGTCAATCATGGCTAGTGGGATGGTTCCTGACTTCTTCTGTGGCTAAACCAACTAAGCTTGTAATTTAACCATTTTATTTGTATTTACAGATGGCATACAGGTTTGTTATTAAGGCACGTGAAAGTTTATATGTTCCAGGAGGCATTTCTGCCGAAAAACACATTTTGATAAAAAATAAATATTTACATTCAAATGCCTCTCCTGTGAAGTTAAACAAGTCACATATTAAGCACTAGCTGAAGTTTATTTAGTGCCAGTGGCGCTGGAGGAGGGAAGCCCTCTTGCCGCAACCTTCCAGTGCCTTTCTGGCACCTTCCCTGTTGGGTGGCTAATGGAGCCCAGCTGAGGGTAATAAGTCAATCAAGTGGGTGAATGGCTGGACAATCGGCCCCAACAGTTGATTTGGCTGCTGCTGTTCCCGTTCAAGGGAAAGGACTGGAGATAGCAGCAGACAGGTTGGGGCTGGAAGACTCTCTGTTTTAGATATTTTATTCATTTTAACTTTTATTTAACTAGGCAAGTCAGTTAAGGACAAATTCTTATTTACAATGATGGCCTACCAATGGGCAAAGGCCTCCTGTGGGGACGGGGGCTGGGATTAAAAAAAAGTAGGACAAAACACACCACGACAAGAGAGATACCACAACACTACATAAAGAGAGACATTAGACAACAACACAGCATGGCAGCTACACATGACAACACAGCATGGTAGCAACACAACATGACAACAACACGGTAGCTTGTTGTTAACCTTTGTTATTTGAAATTATAATTTAAGTATATTCTTTGTAAGCATTTCTGTTGGTAAAATATAAAATAAAACCTACTTTTGAACCATTTACTCTGCCTCACTGAGCCTCTGTACCCTGAGACCCACTTAGCTCTGGTCCGTGGCAGTGGCCTCTCCCCAGGCTTTGTCACAAATGGTGGAGAATGCGGGCACAAGCAGCTCTTGCTAGCCCGGATGGCCATGAGCTAGGTTGTGCAGTCTCGGTACATCGCTCCCTGGAGGCAGAGTGCAGTTAATTTAAAGTTAAAGTAATGCCAAGAAGAAAAGCTAAAAGTAGACAATCAAGAGCGTGAAGCTCAAGAGGACCACTTCACACTGCTCTAAAAGAGTCTGGTGGGAGACCAGGATTTCACCCCGCTTCTAGAACAGAAGAAGAAGTCAGAGGCCCGCTGCACCAGTGACCTAGGGCTGTTGACATCCCTGGACATCGACCTCTCACAGCTGAAGGGGTGGTTTGGCTGGTGTGGAAGCCTTAGCCGTCACTGGTTGGACTGTTTGGCCCATGACCCAGAATTCTGTTGAAGCTGTGAGGACTTTGGACACGACTGGCAGATGTGCCCAAACCCTCAGTTCCCCAAGACCCACCAGACCCTCCTGAGATTCCAGCACATGCTGAAAGGCTGACACCACACTCCAGTCTAATAAAGACCAAGACATCGGCGCCCTCCAGCCCTGCGGAGATCGAGTCATCGCCGCCCTCCAGCCCTGCGGAGGTTAAGCCATTGCTGCCCTCCGGAGGCAGAGCCATTGCAGTCCTGAAGAGGCAAAGCCATCGCCACCCTCCAGCCCCGCGGAGGTCAAACCATCGCCGCCCCTCAGCCCTGAGGCAGCCACCCCGCTGTCCTCCAATACTCTAAGCCAATGCTTATCTCTGCCATTGAAGCAGTCAACCTGCTGGGGGACTCCAAGGACCTGCCACTGCCTCCTTGGCCCAAGGTCACCGCCGTACAACCAGGGGCACCGTCATCACGGCAGTCCCTCGCAGTGCCACCAAGGCCACCGTCAACACAGCAGTCCCTCGCCGTGCCATCAGGGGTACCACCATTACTGCAGTCCCTTGCCGTGCCACCAGGCACACTATCATCACTGCAGTCCCTCGCCGTGCCACTAGGGGCACCGCCAACACTGCAGTTTGTCGTCGCGCCACCGTTTCCTCTACAGTCAACCCTCTCCAGTGCCGAAGCCACAGCCTCTCTGGCCGCCATCCCAACCGTGCCTCTTGCTAAGTGACTTGCCCTTATTGCCCAAACAGACTAGGGGCTACAATTTTGGGAGGGGCGATGGCCTCCTTCATGGAGGAAAGAAGTGTGGTTTTGGCGAGGCAAGCCCTCTTACTGCGCCCTTCCAGCGCCTTTCTGGCACCATCCCTGTTGGAAGGCTAATGTAGCCCAACTGAGGTAATACGTCAATCAAGTGTGTGATTGGCTGGACAATCAGCCCCAACAGGAAACAGCAGCAGACAGGTTTGGGCTGAAAGACTCTAGATAACCTTTGTTATTTGAAGATATACTTTAAGGTTTTTTTCATTTGTAGGCATTTCTCTTGGTCAATTATGAAATAAAACCTAAGTTTGAACCATTTACTCTGCCTCACTGAGCCTCTGTACCCTGAGACCCACTTAGCTCTGGTCCGTGGCAGTGGCCTCTCCCTAGGCTCTGTCACAGTGCCTTATCCGGGAAGCCGGAGAGTAGAGCATTACAGTAGTCTAATCTTGAAGTGACAAAAGCATGGATTAGCTTTTCCGATTTTTGCAATGTTATGAAGATGGAAAAAGGCTGCCATTCTTTTCTTCATAAATTGAAGTTTTCTGTCATAAATGTTAGCAACACATCCGCCTTAGAGGGAATGCGCAGGGGATATGGTCACTAGTGGAGGAGAGGCCTCGTTTAACACAGTAAATTTATCAGGCTTGAGACAAGTTTCAGACAGGCTAATCACATCAAGTTTATGATCAGTGATTAGTTCATTGAGTATGACTGCCTTGGAAGTGAGGGATCTAACATTAAGTTGTACTATTTTGAGATGTGAGGTATTATGTCTTTAAAAAATGACAGGAATTTCTAACGCAAACACCGCCATGTTTAGTTTTGCCCGACCTAGATTGAGGCACAGACACAGTCTCAATGGGGAAAACTGAGCTGACTACACTGACTGTGCTAGAAGCAGACTCCACCAAACTGGCAGGCTAGTCAACAGCTTGGCCTGCACCCTATCTCATTGTGGAGCTAGAGGAGTTAGAGCCTTGTCTATGTTGATAGATAAGATGAGAGCACCAATGCAGCTAGGATGGAGTCTGTCATTCCTCAGCAGGCCAGGCTTGGTCCTGTTTGTGGGTGAGACACAGAAAGAGGGCCAATTACCTACACATTCGATCTTTTGGGAGGGGCAGAAAACAGTTTTCAACCAGCGATTGAGTTGTGAGACTCTGCTGTAGAGCTCGTCACTCCCCCTAACTGGGAGGGGGCCAGAGACAATTACTGGATGCCGACACATCTTCCTGGCTAAGTGACCACTGACTGTTTCATCATAACATCGTTGGTGCCGACGTGGATAACAGTAGCCCTATACTCTCTACACTGGCCAGTTTGAGCCTCAGCTTGCACTACCTTCAGATTAGCCTTTTTTTATTTTACCTTTATTTACCTAGGAAAGTCAGAGACTGACATTCTTATTTTCAATGACGCCCTAGGAACAGTGGGTTAACTGCCTTGTTCAGGGGCAGAACGACAGATTTTTACCTTGTCAGCTCGGGGGATTCGATCGTGCAACCTTTCGGTTACTAGTCCTCTAACCACTCGGTAGCCCTGCCCCCTGGTAAGCAATGTATGATTGCTGGGTGATTCCTTTTAAGTCTAATACTGCGGGTAATAGATTCGCCAATGACTAGGGTTTTTAATTTGTCAGAACTAATGGTGGGAGGCTTAGGTGGCTTACGGAACCCAAACCAGTTGCGCGCTTGCACCATCGTGCATTAATTTATTTTGTCCCCCCCACACCAAATGCGACAAGCAGGTTAAAATATCAAAACAAACTCTGAACCAATTACATTAATTTGGGGACAGGTCGAAAAGCATTAAACATTTATGGCAATTTAGCTAGCTAGCTTGCACTTGCTAGCTAATTTGTCCTATTTAGCTAGCTTGCTGTTGCTAGCTAATTTGTCCTGGGATATAAACATTGAGTTGTTATTTTACCTGAAATGCACAAGGTCCTCTACTCCGACAATTAATCCACACATAAAACGGTCAACCGAATCGTTTCTAGTCATCTCTCCTCCTTCCAGGCTTTTTCTTCTCTTGACTTTATATTGCGATTGGCAACTTTCATAAATTAGGTGCATTACCGCCACTGACCTCGTTCGTCTTTCAGTCACCTACGTGGGTATAACCAATGAGGAGATGGCACGTGGGTACCTGCTTCACTAAACCAATGAGGGGATGGGAGAGGCAGGACTTGCAGCACGATCTGCGTCACAAATATAACTGACTTCTATTTTAGCCCTTGGCAACGCAGACGCTCGTGGACGCGTGCGAGCAATGTGGGTGCAGTAATTTATTATATGGATTTCTAAATGTATTTTGCAACGCTTGCGCATGCGACACGAGCGGTGTAGGCAGGGTATTAGACCCCGTAACGGGTGGAGGAGAGACCCGAGACTCCTTGGACTCCGACTTGCTTAGTGGGGAATGAATGACACCGGTTGAGCACGCTGACAACATTTCTTTCCAGAAGCTGTGGGGACCGTGCTGGGGGATTAACACTACTACCTGTACTTACTGGGGTTGGGTTAAATGCAGAACACACATTTCAGTTGAAGGCATTCAGTTGTACAACTGACTAGGTATCCCCCTTTCCCTTTCCGTTGGCACAGACGCAGTTTCATCCTTCGTACACTTAAATTGCCCTTGCCTAACGATTGCTTCTGAAGCCGGGCTTGAAACTCGGCTATCCTCACCATAAGGCGATAGTTCTCCTGCCTATTACGAGCACAGCTGGAATCCTTAATGGAGAAAAAGCCACGTCCATTTTTGATATTACAACAACACAGAAGTTACTGCAAACAAACAATACTGTTTTTCACCCTCGGACATCACTGAACAGCACAATATATACTGCATATATGTGATATCTGACCTGGGAGGTGACGATGGACAGCATGACTGACTTAATGTCAAGACTCTAGCTCTCCCTTTGTGCCAAGCCGAGCCGCGGTCCAGACCTCTCACATTAGTGTTCTAGCCACTCCTCTCTCTCTCTCTCTCTCTCTCTCTCTCTCTCTCTCTCTCTCTCTCTCTCTCTCTCTCTCTCTCTCTCTCTCTCTCTCTCTCTCTCATCGTATGCTGCTGTGTTGTATTGTAAGGCCCTGTGGCTATTCCTATTCTAGCAGAATGGGACGTTTTAATGAGGCTGTGCGAGCCTGTACGTTATGGTTTTATTTATGGATGACTGTTTCATCAGGGCTATGTGTCATCAACAGCAGCAGAGCAATAATAATGAAATAACAATAGAATGGGAGGATTTGGGAGGAAACTGTTTTCATGTCAACACTTGAAGAGTTTTATTCCAAAATGCGGTATATCCATATTTAGAAATGTTGGTAAATTAGCATTTAGTGTTATGAAAGAGATTGGTGTGTTTATTCACTATATATATTTTGTTCAATGACAGACATGTATTTGTTTAAAATCTATCACTTGAGGGTTTATTTCAGAGAGACATATAATCATGTTGTTTTTGCAAAATATCTGCTTCCCTCTCAGAGAAATAAGTAGTAGTGCTAGGTTAAATAATTCAACACGGTAATATAAGATCTGTGTGTAAAACATACATTTTACATTTTATTAATTTAACAGACACTCTTGTCCAGAGCGACTTACAGTTAGTGCATTCATCTTAACCCTCTATCTCTATACAAATGAGTTAGTTGAAGCTAGATATACACTACATCGCCAAAAGTATGTGGACACGTGCTCGTCGAACATCTCATTCAAAAATCATGGGCATTCATATGGAGGTGGTCCCCCCTTTTGCTGCTATAACTGCCTCTACTCTTCTGAGAAGGCTTTCCACTAGTTGATGGAACATTGCTGCGAGGACTTGCTTCCATTCAGCCACAAGAGGATTAGCAAGGTCGGACACTGGTGTTGGGCGATTAGGCCTGGCTCGCAGTCGGCGTTCCAATTCATCCCAAAGGTGTTCGATGGGGTTGAGGTCAGGGTTCTGTGCAGGCCAGTCAGGTTCTTGACAAACCATTTCTGTATGGACCTCGCTTTGTGCATGGGAGCATTGTCATGCAGAAACAGGAAAAGGTATTCCCCAAACTGTTGCCACAAAGTTGGATGCACAGAATCATCTAGAATGTTATTGTATGTAGTGTTAAGATTTCCTTCACTGGAACTAAGGGGCCTAGTCTGAACCTTGAAAAACAGCTGTCGTGTCTTTGGCATCATTAAAAGTGAAGACTTATTTTCTCAAATCAATTCTCTGTAATTATTATTACATGATTAAACTAATCATGTACATGTAATTAACTAGGAAGTCTCCAGATATTTTAATATCTGATCAATTAGTCTTCTTATTAATTAATTATTATTTACCTCATGTCAGTCTCATTCCAAACGTCGTAAATCGTTGGGTTATCTGCACGAACCCAGCCTTTACTATGAATCATCCATACATCAATTGTCTTAATCATTTATTTACTAACTAACTAAATAATCACAGAAATGCATAAACAAACAACACAGTAGATATGGTTACAAGGAAATGATAGGGGAGGTTCGCTAGTGGGCTAAGCCAATAAGACGGCTTGGTGGACAAAGGGAAGTGGGTGTGGACTGAGAAGGGCGGGAAAGAGTCACTACACAGTTGATAATTATATTCATTGAAATGCTAATCCTTTGCACATGAACGCTCACTCATTCGGGAATAATGACATTCAATATATATTTACGCTCAGTGTGTCGTTGTGATCTCTGTTGGAATCGTCAGTCCGCCTGTTGGAGAGTTCATCCGAGTCTCTTTCTCTCTCTCTCTCTCTCTCTCTCTCTCTGCTTCTCTGAAGATCTTCGTGGTTAGAAAGGATACTTCAGAGTACCATTCAGAAATATTCTCATAGAATAGATGTTTCGGCGGTTTTTGGTAATAGCATCCCAGGTTTACATAATTTCAAGCTGCACACTAAAAATAAGTATCTAGATGTACTCTTATTCTGTCGCGATCGATAGTCTCAGTTTTATCCATTTCCCGCCGTGTAACCGATGCTCCACGTGGTATGGTTAGGAATTCAACAACCATTACAACCTTAGGTTACATGTCACGACTTCCGCCGAAGTTGGTCCCTATCCTTGTTCGGGCGGCGTTCGGGCGGTCGACGTCACCGGTCTTCTAGCCATCGCCAATCTACTTTTCATGTTACATTTGTTTTGTCTTGTTTTACACACCTGGTTTCAATCCCCAATAATTATGTTCATTATTTAACCCTCTGTTTCCCTCATGGTTTTGTGCGTGATTGTTTTGGTCTGTATTGTAAGCTTGGTTATTTTCTATTTGTATATGAGTATGTTTTTTGAAGTAAATTACTTTGGTACTCATCTCTGCTGTCCTGCGTCTGACTCCTCTGCACCAGCTACAGCCAGACCCTTTGACATTACACTGAGGTTTTTGTGGTCTGAAGAGGATTTCCTCAGGAGGGGGTTTTATTCGTAACAATAGAAAAGGCTGTTCAATGACACCGGATCATGTCTGTGCTCACAGGAGCATGCAAATGACTTAGTTAAACTTTAAAGGGAATACAATTCTCTCACATTAAAGGTTTAACATCACATTACATCATTTCACAAATTAGATTAGATTAGATGCAAACCCCATAATTGAGAAATGTACACATTCAGAGATAAAGTTATGTGTGTTTCCTGTCCTCTCTGAGGTCACCAAATGAAACACACTCGTCATACACGTCCCTTAAGTGTCCACGGACCACTCCCACCTTCTCACAAGTGGACATTTTGTTTAATATTCTCATTTTGGGGATTTAGGAGTCTGCCATGTGAAATCCTTTGTTCTCTCTGTGTCTCTCTTTCTGCATGGCCAAGGGGAGAGTGTCTCCGTCAGGAATTTACGACCTGAGATAACAGAACAACAGAACAACTTTCTATACCCAGAAAGGGCCACGTCATGACACAGCCAAAGATCATTATTCCTCCTACACCAAACTTTACAGTTGGCACTATGCATATGGACAGGTAGCGTTCTCATGGCATCCACCAAACCCAGATTCGTCCATCGGACTGCCAGATGGTGAAGCGTGATTCAGAGAACGTGTTTACACTGCTCCAGAGTCCAATGGAGCAATGGTGATCTTAGGCTTGTGTGCGGCTGCTCGGCCATGGAAACCCACTTCATGAAGCTCCCGACGAACAGTTATTGTGCTGACGTTGCTTCCACAGGCAGTTTGGAACTCGATAGTGAATGTAGCAACCGAGGACAGACGATTTTTACGTGCTGTGCGCTTCAGCACTCAGCGGTCCCATTGTGTGAGCCTGTGTGGCCTACCACTTCGCGGCTGAGCCCTTGTTGCTCCTAGACGTTTCCACTTCACAATAACAGCACATACAGCTGACTGGGGCAGCTCTAACAGGGCACAAACTCTGCCACGTTGAATGTCACTGTGCTTTTCTGTACGGGCCATTCTACTACCAATGTTTGTGTATGGAGATTGCATGGCTGTGTGCTCAATTTTATACACCTGTCAGCAATGGGTGTGGCTAAAATAGCCGAATCCACTAGTTTGGCCATGTAGTGTATTTTCATTGGATGTGTCTCAATCCACCACCACATTCTGGTGAAAGGTGAAAAGAGTTAGAGCAGTGTTTGTCAGACCGGGAAAAAATATGTCTTCTTACAAAATTGTCTGTAGAGTCCGAATTGTTTGGCCTAAAAACGAATCTGACCCTTGTGACCCCAGGCCTTTAGATGTTGTTTTGGGGGGGGGGACTATCAGTTGTTCCATGTAGTGAATCTGTCATTCAATGCGTTTGTTTGGGCTAATAGCTGTAAGGCCAAATAAAAATTTTCATCAAGTATTTTTTTCTTCTTAAAACCATTCCATATAGCTTAAACAGGGCTTAGACTGGAGAGGTTTTTTTTTAAAGAAAGCTAGGATATGTGAATAAAACATCTTAGAACAATAATATTTTAATGAAGACAACAACATGAAGGTACCCATAATCAATCATATCGCATGAAAAAAAAACACAAATGTGAAACATTGGTGGATATAGCATTTTGGAAATAAACTCTTTACTTCTTGTGGCATCAAACGTCTTCATATTTTGGATGACATATATAAAGTTTTTAATATCCCGCACAATGAGAAGCATATGTGTTTTCCACAAACAGCCAAACCTCTGACATGCACACAAGCACGCAAGCAAGCAAGGATGCAAACACACACACACGCAAACACACACACACGCACGCACGCACACACACACACACACACACACACACACACACACACACACACACACGCAAACCCACAGTACTGGATGTTTCCATCAGTCTCAGGGTGTTCAGGAGGATTCTGTCATGTTTCTCCACTGTTCCACCCAGTTAGCTATCAACCATTCAGTGAAACCACATTGTAATGAATGATACCGTGGACTATCTAGCAACACAGCCACAAGACACAATAAAGGACACATAGTGATATATTCGGTTTGGGTTAATAATCAACAGACATACTTGTAAAGGACTACAGCGCTTTTGGGACTTGTCTAGAGTTGAATGGTTTCCAAAAGCATTCCCACATAATCTCTACCGGCATATAAATACAATTACTAGAGGGGACTAGCCAGTGACTGAATGTCAACACAAACTGTAACTGAGGCAATTCTTCTGGGTTTGTTTGTTTATAGTCATCTCCAAGACCACTTTTTTGATTAATACAGTCGTCGTCAGAATCTGATTGGCTTGTTGCCTCCCCTTGTGGTCTGTTCCGTGTTCTAGTTCCAGGCTTTAGTAGTTTACTCTCCTCCTGCATGTTGTGTGGTCTCTTTCTTCCTTCCTTCCTTCGTTCCTTCTCTCAATTCAAATGAATTCAAGGGGCTTTATTGGCATGGGAAACATATGTTTATATTGCCAAAGCAAGTGAAATAGAAAATGAATGAACAGTAAACACTACACTCACAAAAGTTCCAAAAGAATAAAGACATTTTAAATGTCATATTATGTCTATATACAGTGTTGTAAGGATGTGCAAATAGTTAAAGTACAAAAGGGAAAATAAATAAATAAGGGTTGTATTTACAATGGTGTTTGTTCTTCACTGGTTGTCCTTTTCTTGTGGCAACAGGTCACAAATCGTGCTGCGGTGATGGCACACTGTGGTTTTTCACCCAGTAGATAAGGGAGATTCTCAACATTTTAGTTGTTTTTGAATGTGAGCCGTTGAATTGCAACTCCACCTTGTCCCTGTACCGGCATTTCACTTGTTTGATTGCCTTGCGGAGGTTATAACTACACTGTTTAAATTCAGCCATATTTCCAGACCTCTTTCCATGGTTAAATGCGGTGGTTTGCGCTTTCAGTTTGACGCGAATGCTGCCATCCTTCCACGGTTTCTGGTTTGGGTAGGTTTTGATAGTCACAGTGGGTACAACATCTCCAATGCTCCCCCATCTCTCCCTCTCTCTCTCTGTCTGTCTCTGTCTATGTCTCTGTCTCTCTCAATTCAATTCAATAGACTTTATTGACATGGCAAGTTAATTAAATGACATACAAAAATGGTGTGAGCAACAGCAATAATAATAGTAGTAGTGGAAATGGGAATCCCATTAACAGCAACTACAACAACAATTAATGATAATAACAATACATTAAAGCAATAGTAGTAGACCAGTGTCAACATGACTGAGAAGACACATGACATGGTATGAAAGCCAAAACAATACAAAATGGGAAACATGAGCGACATTACATTGCACTTTTCACTGGCTGTCCCTCAGGTTGTGGCAGGAGACATTTAGGCTTTTCACCCAATATATCTTTTATAGTTTCAAATTCTTTGTACTGACTGATAATTTTGGGAAAGAAATATTCTCTTAGGTCTGAGTATTTGTCACAGTGTAATATGAAATGCAGCTCTGTCTCTACCTCTCCCCTGGAGCAGAGTGAGCACAGCCTGTCCTCTCTGGGCAGCCAGGTTTGTCTGTGACGACCGGTCTCTATAGCCAGACTGTCCTCACTGAGTCTGTACCTAGTCAGTGTTTTTCTCAGTTTTCTATCAGTTACAGTGGACAGATAGTCTCTCTCTCTCGGTGTCACGACTTCCGCCGAAGTCTGTCTCTCTCCTTGTTCGGGCGGCGTTCGGCGGTTGACGTCACCGGTCTTCTAGCCATCGCCGATCTACTTTTCATGTTCCATTTGTTTTGTCTTGTTTTACACACCTGGTTTCAATTCCCCAATTACATGTTCATTATTTAACCCTCTGTTTTCCCCATGTTTGTTGTGCGTGATTGTTTTGTGTTTTTGGTCCGTATTGTGGGCTTAGTTATTTCTTATTGTAATGAGTACGTGTTTTGAGTAACATTACTTGTGTTACTCATCTCTGCTGTCCTGCGCCTGACTCCTCTGCACCAGCTACACCCAGACCATTCACACTCGGTCTCTTTCTCTCTGTCTCTCCCCATCTCTCTCTCTCCTTCCCTCTATCCCCCTCTGTCTCTTTCTCGCTCTCTCCCCCCATCACTCCCTCTCTCTCTCTCTCGCCCCATCACTCCCTCTCTCTCTCTCTCGCCCCATCACTCCCTCTCTCTCTCTCGCCACATCACTCCCTCTCTCTCTCTCGCCCACATCGCTCTCGGGCTCTCTCCATCTCGGTCTCTCTCTCGCCCCATCACTCCCTCTCTCTCGCCCACATCGCTCTCGGGCTCTCTCCATCTCGGTCTCTCTCTTGCCCCCATCACTCCCTCTCTCTCTCTCGCCACATCACTCCCTCTCTCTCTCTCGCCCACATCGCTCTCGGGCTCTCTCCATCTCGGTCTCTCTCTTGCCCCCATCACTCCCTCTCTCTCTCGCCCACATCGCTCGGGCTCTCTCCATCTCGGTCTCTCTCTTGCCCCCATCACTCCTCTCTCTCTCTCGCCCACATCGCTCTCGGCTCTCTCCATCTCGGTCTCTCTCTTGCCCCCATCACTCCCTCTCTCTCTCTCGCCCACATCGCTCTCGGGCTCTCTCCATCTCGGTCTCTCTCGCCCCATCACTCCCTCTCTCTCTCTCGCCCACATCGCTCTCGGGCTCTCTCCATCTCGGTCTCTCTCTCGCCCCATCACTCCCTCTCTCTCTCTCGCCCACATCGCTCTCGGGCTCTCTCCATCTCGGTCTCTCTCGCCCCATCACTCCCTCTCTCTCTCCCCACATCGCTCTCGGGCTCTCTCCATCTCGGTCTCTCTCTCGCCCCATCACTCCCTCTCTCTCTCTCGCCCACATCGCTCTCGGGCTCTCTCCATCTCGGTCTCTCTCTTGCCCCCATCACTCCCTCTCTCTCTCTCACCCCATCACTCCCTCTCTCTCTCTCGCCCACATCGCTCTCGGGCTCTCTCCATCTCGGTCTCTCTCTCGCCCCATCACTCCCTCTCTCTCTCTCGCCCACATCGCTCTCGGCTCTCTCCATCTCGGTCTCTCTCTTGCCCCCATCACTCCCTCTCTCTCTCGCCCCATCACTCCCTCTCTCTCTCGCCCCATCACTCCCTCTCTCTCTCCCACATCGCTCAGGCTCTCTCCATCTCGGTCTCTCTCTCGCCCCATCACTCCCTCTCTCTCTCTCGCCCACATCGCTCTCGGGCTCTCTCCATCTCGGTCTCTCTCTCGCCCCATCACTCCCTCTCTCTCTCTCGCCCCATCTCTCTCCATAAATGCGTAGGGGAAGTTGATATCTCCATGGTAGAACAGTGATTATATATGTATCTCACCTGAGTTCATGCGTAGTGGAAACCTGTCTGTCTGTATAGGTTGTAAATGTCCTGGACCGCTGGTGGGTGGAGACTCTATATGTGTTTCAGGGATTCTGATCTCATGTAAGTGGGGTTGTTCTGCTGTATGCCCTGGTCACTAACTAACGAACGCCCTGGCCACTAACTAACGAACGCCCTGGCCACTAACTAACGAACGCCCTGGCCACTAACTAACGAACGCCCTGGTCACTAACTAACGAACGCCCTGGCCACTAACTAACGAACGCCCTGGCCACTAACTAACGAACGCCCTGGTCACTAACTAACGAACGCCCTGGCCACTAACTAACGAACGCCCTGGCCACTAACTAACGAACGCCCTGGTCACTAACTAACGAACGCCCTGGCCACTAACTAACGAACGCCCTGGTCACTAACTAACGAACGCCTGGCCACTAACTAACGAACGCCTGGCCACTAACTAACGAACGCCCTGGCCACTAATTCAACGAACGCCTGGCCACTAACGAACGCCCTGGTCACTAACTAACTTGAACGCCTGGTCACTAACTAACGAACGCCCTGGCCACTAACTAACGAACGCCCTGGCCACTAACTAACGAACGCCCTGGTCACTAACTAACGAACGCCCTGGCCACTAACTAACGAACGCCCTGACCACTAACTAATCAATGCCCTGGTCACTAACTAATCAATGCCCTGGTCACTAACTAACAAATGCCCTGGTCACTAACTAATCAATGCCCTGGTCACTAACTAACGAACGCCCTGGCCACTAACTAACGAACGCCCTGACCACTAACTAATCAATGCCCTGGTCACTAACTAATCAATGCCCTGGTCACTAACTAACTAACGCCCTGGCTACTAACTAACGAACGCCTGGCCACTAACTAACGAACGCCTGGCTACTAACTAACGAACGCCTGGCCACTAACGAACGCCTGGCTACTAACGAACGCCTGGTCACTAACTAACTAACGCCCTGGCCACTAACTAACGAACGCCCTGGCCACTAACTAACGAACGCCCTGGTCACTAACTAACGAACGCCCTGGTCACTAACTAACGAACGCCCTGGCCACTAACTAACGAACGCCCTGACCACTAACTAATCAATGCCCTGGTCACTAACTAACAAATGCCCTGGTCACTAACTAATCAATGCCCTGGTCACTAACTAACGAACGCCCTGGCCACTAACTAACGAACGCCCTGACCACTAACTAATCAATGCCCTGGTCACTAACTAATCAATGCCCTGGTCACTAACTAACGAACGCCCTGGCCACTAACTAACGCACGCCCTGGCCATTAACTAACGAACGCCCCGGCCACTAACTAACGAACGCCCTGGCCACTAACGAACGCCCTGGTCACTAACTAACGAACGCCCTGGTCACTAACTAACGAACGCCCTGGCCACCAACTAACGAACGCCCTGGCCACTAACTAACGAACGCCCTGGTCACTAACTAACGAACGCCCTGGCCACTAACTAACGAACGCCCTGACCACTAACTAATCAATGCCCTGGTCACTAACTAATCAATGCCCTGGTCACTAACTAACAAATGCCCTGGTCACTAACGGACACACACAGAAAGAGAACATGTAACGCTAGGAACCTCCTTTCATCTCTTTCTCTGATATGGCCCCCTCATACCAGCACATTGCCAGATATGGAAACAGCTTGGGACTGTGGATAGTAGAGTGGGTGTATGCCTGTGAGAGGGTGTGTGTGACTGTGTATGGTAGAGAGTGTGTGTGAGAGGGTGTATGCCTGTGAATGTTAGAGAGTGTGAGAAGGGAAAGCGGGATACCTAGTCAGTTGTACAACTGAATGCATTCAACTGAAATGTGTCTTCCGCATTTAACCCAACCCCTCTGAATCAGAGAGGTGCGCGGTGGGCTGCCTTAATCGACATCCACGTCTTCAGCGCCCGGGGAACAGTGGGTTAACTGTCTTGCTCAGGGGCAGAACAACATATTTTTACCTTGTCAGCTCAGGGATTTGATGCAGCAACCTTTCGGTTACTGGCCCAATGTTCTAACCACTAGGCTACCCGCCGAGGGTGTGTGTGAGAGGGTGTGTGTGGGGGTGGGGGGGAGGGTGACTGTGTATAGTAGAGAGTGAGTGTGTGTGAGAGGTTGTGTATGTGAGAGGGTGTGTATGGTAGTGTGTGTGTGTGTGTGTGTGTGTGTGTGTGCCTGTGAGGAAGTGTATCAGACAGACAATCAAAAATGGGATTCTCATCCCTGTTGCACTTAAAGAAGTAAGAAGGGGTCAGGCACCAGCCAATGGGGGAAGAGCTCTGTTGCCAAGTGTACTGTAGAGCTTTCCAAGGACGTAACAAAGGCTTTTTACTTGTCAGAATGAGTAGTGTTTACACACAGGTAATGGCTAACCCGCCCATTAGCTTATGTTCCATTCTAGTGTGTGTGCGCGTTTGCGTGTGTATCCGACAAGGCTTTTCCTAGAACAGAGCAGCGATGTCCTTAAAAGATAGCCTCATTTAGGTTTTTTGCAAACTAAGATGTTCCCAAGAAAGGATTTTAATTTATAAAGACTATCTCATTAATTATAAACTATATTTCACCATGTGTTCACTCTCTTCCTGACAGAAATACGTGATACAAAGCCGGCTTCCTCTAGATTGAAATACATTTGGCCCAGAATGGATGGTGTTGTTTTTATGACTGTCATATTATCTGTAACTGTATGTCATTCCTATAGAGGATTATGGGTCCCTCTCTGGTGTGTTAAATTATACTGTAATGTACAACTGTTGAGAAAGGGGGCTAGTGCCAGAGCTAGGTCTAGTCTAGTAACAAAGCCAACTTTAGATCACACAGCCCCACCAGACCAGTGTTCCATCTCTGTGTCCACCTCTACACACACCTCTCCCCAGACCAGTGTTCCATCTCTGTGTCCAGCTCTACACACACCTCTCCCCAGACCAGTGTTCCATCTCTGTGTCCAGCTCTACACACACCTCTCCCCAGACCAGTGTTCCATCTCTGTGTCCAGCTCTACACACACCTCTCCCCAGACCAGTGTTCCATCTCTGTGTCCAGCTCTACACACACCTCTCCCCAGACCAGTGTTCCATCTCTGTGTCCAGCTCTACACACACCTCTCCCCAGACCAGTGTTCCATCTCTGTGTCCAGCTCTACACACACCTCTCCCCAGACCAGTGTTCCATCTCTGTGTCCAGCTCTACACACACCTCTCCCCAGACCAGTGTTCCATCTCTGTGTCCAGCTCTACACACACCTCTCCCCAGACCAGTGTTCCATCTCTGTGTCCAGCTCTACACACACCTCTCCCCAGACCAGTGTTCCATCTCTGTGTCCAGCTCTACACACACCTCTCCCCAGACCAGTGTTCCATCTCTGTGTCCAGCTCTACACACACCTCTCCCCAGACCAGTGTTCCATCTCTGTGTCCAGCTCTACACACACCTCTCCCCAGACCAGTGTTCCATCTCTGTGTCCAGCTCTACACACACCTCTCCCCAGACCAGTGTTCCATCTCTGTGTCCAGCTCTACACACACCTTTCACCAGACCAGTGTTCCATCTCTGTGTCCACCTCTACACACACCTCTCCCCAGACCAGTGTTCCATCTCTGTGTCCACCTCTACACACACCTCTCCCCAAACCAGTGTTCCATCTCTGTGTCCAGTTCTACACACACCTCTCATTGGTCTCCCCTTCTAATTTATTACGATATATACAATGACAACATTTTCATTACTGTATCTAACCTAATAAAACAATAACATACGAAAGGGGAGTGGAATTCTGTTCAACCCCCCCCACACTTTTTTAAAGGATAAAACATGCCCGCCTTTTTTTGATAAATACAACACCTTGCTCTCAAAGCTTTTAGAATGTATTTGTTTTAGTTATTATCGACTTCCTGGTTACTGCTGAGAACCGAGCACATTCATTGGCCGGTGAGTGAGGGTCAGAGACCTCTGACCCCGGCAGAGGCAAATCACATTACAGGGCTGTACTAAGAGCATAGAGATGTCAGGTCTCACTCTGCCCTCTGAACAACAGACCACACCTAGCCTAACTGTTAAATACAGGCATTCTAGAAGACAGATTTTAATCTGAAATACTTCATGTTTAGAAGTGTTCCATTTGTCCCAGCTACGGCTAAATGGCCCCCTGGCTGATTTCTCATCCCAGAGTTGTTTGTTCAGTAACCCAACCCGTTTTCAGTGATACATGACGGATAAAAGTGTCCTCATACTAGGTTGGGTGTGCTCCTAGTAGAAGTCAGCTAGGCTAACCTACCTTTAAGACCTTCGAGAAGAACAGAAAAAGAAAACGTCATTGTCCCTCTTGATGATGATAGTAGGACGGCCAGGGGTCACCATTCTCCAGCATACCTGGAGCAATTGGGGTTAAGTGCCTTGTGCAAGGGAACAGCAACATGCCTTTTCAGCTCCATGGTTTCGAACGAGCGACCTGTCGGTTAATGGCCTAATGCTCTAACCTCGAGGCTACCTGCCGCCCTTATTAGACGCCATAGCAACAACATAGCCAGAATACTCTTCCGCAAAATAGGACTAATTCATTTAAGATAAATAAGAACAATCTGTAATAAATGTTGACGTTTTTTGCCAAGGTCTTAGTCGTGCAATTTTACATCTAATTAAGATGTTTGGTGTAGTATTTATCAAGTGAAAACGTGCATGAAAACTAGTTGTCTCTCGTTGAATGACAACACTTAATTTACATAATAACCATGTTCATAGCTCCCACTCCTACCAGAAGTAGTACTATTGACCAATGGGCGTAGACTTCGGGCTACCGAACTTCGACTTGCCTCAAGAAAAAATGTCATGTGGATGAACAGAAAAAAACATCACAATATTTCAACTGGGAAGCATATGGTAAGCTTTAGGCTATATGCCAACCTGCCTCCTGTCTCCCAACAGACAGGCCAGGATAATGTGAGGGGGCAGGACAGATGTGAAGAGGAATATGATGTACACTACAGAGATGTGCTGCTGCTGTTGCTGTGCTATGGTGGGGTCAGAGTCAGAAATGGAAAATAACTTGGCTGCTTCCCTCCTCCCTCTTTTGTCTCTATTGCCTTCCACCTCTCTTCCCTTCGGGCAAAAGTCTGTTCTCTCCTCGACTCCTCCGAGTCCCAGAAACCGATTAGTAGTGGAGGAGTGTGTCAGTTGGTTAGTATGCTCAGAGTACGGTCACCTCCTCCATTACCTATTTCAGCAGAAGATGCACAACAGTATCCTCCTTGCGGCCAGCACGGAAGTCTTTTATTTCTTTTGATTTAACCTTTAACTAGGCAAGTCAGTTAAAAATTCTTATTAACAATTACAACCAAACCCTAACCTGGACGACGCTGAGACAATTCTGCGCTGCCCTATGGTATTCCCGATCACGGCCGGCTGTGATAAAGCCCAATATCGAACCAGGGTCTGTAGTGACGCCTCTAGCACCATTACAGCTATATTCTTCATAGCTGTCTATATACCACCGTAGACCGATACTGGCACTAAGACCACACTCAATGAGCTGTATACGGCCATAAGCAAACAGGAAAACGCTCATCCAGAAGCGGCGCTCCTAGTGGCCGGGAACTTTAATGCAGGGAAACTCAAATCAGTTTTACCTCATTTCTATCAGCATGTTAAATGTGAAACCAGAGGGAAAAAAATCTCTAGACCACCTTTACTCCACAGACAGAGACACGTACAAAGCTCTCCCTCGCCCTCCATTTGGGAAATCTGTCCATAATTGTATCCTCCTGATTCCTGCTTACAAGCAAAAACTAAAGCAGGAATCACCAGTGACTCGGTCAATAAGAAAATGATCAGATGAAGCAGATGCTAAGCTACAGGACTGTTTTGCTAGCACAGACTGGAATATGTTCCAGGATTCCTCCAATGGCACTGAGGAGTACACCACATCTGTCATTGGCATCATCAGTAAGTGCATCGATGACGTCTTCCCCACAGTGACCGTACGTACCTACCCCAAACAGAAGCCCTGGATTATAGTCAACATCCACAGTGAGCTAAAGGGTGTAGTTGCCGCTTTTCAAGGAGGAGGACCCTAACCCGGAAGCTTATAAGAAATCCCGCTATGCTCTCCGATGAACCATCAAACAGGCAAAGCCTCAATACAGGAATAAGACTGAATCGTACTACACCGGCCCTGGCGCTCGTCGGTTGTGGCAGGGCTTGCAAACTATTACAGACTACAAAGGGAAGCACAGCCACGAGCTGCCCAGTGACACAAACCTACCAGACGAGCTAAATTACTTCTATGCTCGCTTCGAGGCAAGTAACACTGAAACATGTATGAGAGCACCAGCTGTTCCGGACAACTGTGTGATCACGCTCTCCATAGCCGATGTGAGTAAGACCTTTAAACAGGTCAACAAGGCAACAGGGCCAGACGGATTACCATGACGTGTACTCCGAGCATGCGCTGACCAACTGGCAAGCGTCTTCACTGACATTTTCAAACTCTCCCTGACTGAGTCTGTAATACCAACATGTTTCACGCAGACCACCATTGTCCCTGTGCCCAAGAACACTAACGTAACCTGCTCTAAATGACTACCGACCCGTAGCACTCACATCTGTAGCCATGAAGTACGTTGAAAGGCTGGTCATGGCTCACATCAACACCATTATCCCAGAAACCCTAGACCCACTCCAATTTGCATACCGCCTCAACAGATCCACAGATGATGCAATCTCTATTGCGCTCAACACTGCCCTTTCACACCTGGACAAAAGGAACACCTTTGTGAGAACGCTATTCATTGACTACAGGTCAGCGTTCAACACCATATTGCCCTCAAAGCTCATCACTAAGCTAAGGACCCTGGGCCTAAACACCTCCCTCTGCAACTGGATCTTGGACTTCCTGATGGGCCGCCCCCAGGTGGTAAAGGTAGGGAACAACACATCCGCCACGCTGATCCTCAACACAGGGGCCCCTCAGGGGTGCGTGCTCAGTCCCCTCCTGTACTCTCTGTTCACTCATGACTGCACGGCCAGGCACGACTCAAACACCATCATCAAGTTTGCCGATGACACAACAGTGGTAGGCCTGATCACCGACAACGACGAGACAGCCTATAGGGAGGAGGTCAAAGACCTGGCCATGTGGTGCCAGGACAACAACCTCTCCCTCAACGTGATCAAGACAAAGAAGATGATTGTGGACTACAGGAAAAGGAGGACCGAGCACGCCCCCATTCTCATTGACAGGGCTGTAGTGGAATAGGTTGAGAGCTTCAAGTTCCTTGGTGTCCACATCACCAACAAACTAGAATGGTCCAAACACACTAAGACAGTCGTGAAGAGGGCACGACAAAGCCTGTTCCCCTCAGGAGACTGAAAATACTTGGCATGGGTCCTCAGATCCTCAAAAGGTTCAACAGCTGCACCATTGAGTGCATCCTGAAGGGTTGCATCACTGCCTGGTATGGCAACTGCTCAGCATCCAACCGCAAGGCACTACAGAGGGTCGTGCGAACGGCCCAGTACATCACCGGGGCCTAGCTTCCTGCCATCCAGGACCTCTATATCAGGCAGTGTCAGAAAAAGGCCATAAAAATTGTCAGAGACTCCAGCCACCCAAGTGATAGACTGTTCTCTCTGCTACCGCATGGCAAGCGGTACCGGAGCGCCAAGTCGAGGTCCATCAGACTCCTGAACAGCTAATCAAAGGGCTACCCAGACCGCTCTTTCACGCTGCTGCTACTCTCTGTTTATAATCTATGCATAGTCACTAACTCTACCTACATGTACTGTACATATTACCTCAATTACCTTGACTAACCGGCGCCCCCGCACATTGACTCTGTACCGGTACCCCCTGTATATAACCTCCACATTGACTCTGTACTGGTACCCCCTGTATATAGCCTCCACATTGACTCTGTACCGGTACCCCCTATATATAACCTCCACATTGACTCTGTGCAGTACCCCTGTATATAGCCTCCACATCGACTCTGTACCGGTACCCCCTGTATATAGCCTCCACATTGACTCTGTACCGTACCCCTGTATATAGCCTCCACATTGACTCTGTACCGGTACCCCCTGTATATAGCCTCCACATTGACTCTGTACCGGTACCCCCTGTATACAGCCTCCACATTGACTCTGTACCGCTACCCCCTGTATACAGCCTCCACATTGACTCTGTACCGGTACCCCCTGTATATAGCCTCCACATTGACTCTGTACCGGTACCCCTGTATACAGCCTCCACATTGACTCTGTGCAGTACCCCCTGTATATAACTTCCACATTGACTCTGTACCAGTACCCCCTGTATACAGCCTCCACATTGACTCTGTGCAGTACCCCCTGTATATAGCCTCCACATTGACTCTGTACCGGTACCCCCTGTATATAGCCTCCACATTGACTCTGTACCGGTACCCCCTGTATACAGTCTCCACATTGACTCTGTACAGTACCCCCTGTATATAGCCTCCACATTGACTCTGTACCGGTACCTCCTGTATATAGCCTCCACATTGACTCTGTGCAGTACCCCCTGTATATAGCCTCCACATTGACTCTGTACCGGTACCCCTGTATATAGCCTCCACATTGACTCTGTACAGTACCCCATGTATATAGCCTCCACATTGACTCTGTACAGTACCCCCTGTATATAGCCTCCACATTGACTCTGTGCAGTACCCCCTGTATATAGCCTCCACATTGACTCTGTACTGGTACCCCCTGTATATAGCCTCCACATCGACTCTGTACCGGTACCCCCTGTATATAGCCTCCACATCGACTCTGTGCAGTACCCCCTGTATATAGCCTCCACATTGACTCTGTACCGGTACCCCCTGTATATAGCCTCCACATTGACTCTGTGCAGTACCCCCTGTATATAGCCTCCACATTGACTCTGTACTGGTACCCCCTGTATATAGCCTCCACATCGACTCTGTACCGGTACCCTGTATATAGCCTCCACATTGACTCTGTACCGGTACCCCCTGTATATAGCCTCCACATTGACTCTGTGCAGTACCCCTGTATATAGCCTCCACATTGACTCTGTACCGGTACCCCTGTATACAGCCTCCACATTGACTCTGTGCAGTACCCCCTGTATATAGCCTCCACATTGACTCTGTACCGGTACCCCCTGTATATAGCCTCCACATTGACTCTGTACTGGTACCCCCTGTATATAGCCTCCACATTGACTCTGTACTGGTACCCCCTGTATATAGCCTCCACATTGACTCTGTACTGGTACCCCCTGTATATAGCCGTGCTTGTTTATGATACTGCTGCTGTTTAATTATTTGTTACTTTTATTTTCTATTTTCTACTTATCTATTTTTTACTTAATGCTTTAAGAAGTTTAAGAAAAGTGTTGTTGGTTAAGGGCTTGTAAGTAAATATTCCACTGTAAGGTCTACACCTTTTGCATTCGGCACACGTGACAAATAACATTTGATTTGATGCAGTGCCTTAGACCGCTGCGCCACTCGGGAGCTTTAACAACCCCTTTGAATCAGGAAGGAGGAAAGCATGCTCACATTTAAAAACAATTATGCTATGTATCCTTTTACCTGCTAAATGTCTTGCACAACTAGCTACATTTGTTTTAATCACTTTATACATTTATTTTTGGAATTCCTGTAAACGCCATTTGCCTGATGACGCGGGAGTGGAGAAGGATAGTCTCATTTCATACAAGTGTGTAGATTAGTGAAAATCCACTTTGTCTGAGGATGACAGGGAATTAGGCTAGGGGAACATTACCATAGTATGATATACCATCTGACTCCATTACTGTGTGAACACTGGCCCATAATCCTATCCAACGGAGCTAGCCTAGGTACTGTAGTGAGGCTTGCATCACCACTCGGAATACTAGAAGATAAACGTAGCCAGCAGCATACCACCCTGCATCTCACTGCTGGCTTGCAGGTGTGGTCCTGGATGGGAGACCAGATGCTGCTGGAAGTGGTGTTGGAGGGCCAGTAGGAGGCACTCTTTCCGCTGGTCTAAAAAAAATATAAAATGCCCCAGGGCAGTGATTGGGGACATTGCCCTGTGTAGGGTGCCGTCATTCAACCTGACCCTCTGTGGTCACTAAAGATCCCATGTCACTTATCGTAAGAGTAGAGGTGTTAACCACGGCGTCCTGGCTACATTTCCAATCTGGCCCTCATACCATCACGGCCACCATCTTTAAATTGGCTCATTCATCCTCTTGTAACTATTCCCTAGTTCGTTGCTGTAAATGGGCATCTGTTCTCAGTTAACTTACCTGGTAATATAAAATCTAGGTTTACCGTTATGCAATTATTAAGAGGTTAATATCTTGAAATCAATGTCCTGGTATTAAATAATTGAGTTCAGAGCTGCACAGCTAGAGGCCAGGAGATTGTTTTACAATGACTCCATGATCAAAGCGCCGAATCCCAGTATCTCCCATCGTCTAGTCACATCACATTACATGGCCCCAAAAACATTTAAAACAGAAGGCATAAAACTTCACGCTCATTCTCTAATCTAATCACCACACCTCAACACACTGTATGATAAAGAGTCGTGTCCTCCCTCTTTGGACTATCTGCCGTCCGATGAACAGAATAACAGTTTCCATGTAACAGTAAATCCATAGAACTCACAGTACAATAAAACAACATTCATATATCTCTTTTTGTTTTTTTCTTGAAACAATCCAAATACATGACCATTTAATTCACACAGTAACATTCATTTCGTCAATAAAAGTTTTCCTCAGTATTCACACCTCCAATGGTGTCCGTGCTCCCAGAGTTCTATGGGAACGTCCCTCCCCGGAGAAAGCCAGAGATGAAGTGTGTTTGACCCCTGTGATAGCCTACAGATAGGTCAGCCATCCAAACAATGTCATAAATCGTGATTGAGTCATCACGCTGGGACTCGGCGCCAGCAAGTCGCTAGACGCTTCTTCATCCCTGGTCCTTCATCATCGTTCACATTTGTTGGCTCTCTATTTGGACTACAAGCACATTTGTTACCACGTTTCCTCAATGACCTATGACCCGGGGAGGAGAGGACAGAGGAAAGGATGCGAGGAGTCGAGTAAAACCAATTGAGATTCTCACCGTGTCTTCCCTCTCCTCCTCTCTCTCCCCATACCTCTCCTCCCCTCTCTCCCCATACCTCTCCTCCCCTCTCTCCCCATACCTCTCTTCCCCTCTCTCTCCCCATACCTCTCCTTCCCTCTCTCTCCCCCATACCTCTCCTCCCCTCTCTCCCCATACCTCTCCTCCCCTCTCTCCCCATACCTCTCCTTCCCTCTCTCTCCCCATACCTCTCCCTCCCCTCTCTCCCCCATACCTCTCCTCCCTCTCTCTCTCCCCCCATACCTCTCCTCCTCCCTCTCTCTCTCCCCCATACCTCTCCTCCCCCCCATACCTCTCCCCTCCCTCTCTCTCTCCCCAATACCTCTCCTCCCCCTCTCTCCCCATACCTCTCCTCCCCTCTCTCTATCCCCCATACCTCTCCTCCCCTCTCTCCCCATACCTCTCCTCCCCTCTCTCCCCATACCTCTCCTCCCTCTCTCTCTCTCCCCCATACCTCTCCTCCCCTCTCTCTCTCCCCCCATACCTCTCCTCCCCTCTCTCTCTCCCCCCATACCTCTCCCTCCCCTCTCTCTCTCCCCCCATACCTCTCCTCCCCTCTCTCTCTCCCCCATACCTCTCCTCCCTCTCTCTCTCCCCATACCTCTCCTCCTCTCTCTCCCCCATACCTCTCCTCCTCTCTCTCCCCCATACCTCTCCTCCTCTCCCCATACCTCTCCTCCCTCTCTCTCCCCCATACCTCTCCTCCCTCTCTCCCCCATACCCCTCCCCTCCCCTCTCTCTCCCCCATACCTCTCCTCCTCCCTCTCTCCCCATACCTCTCCTCCCTCCCTCTCCCCCATACCTCTCCTCCCCTCTCTCCCCATACCTCTCCTCCTCTCTCTCCCCATACCTCTCCTCCCCTCTCTCCCCATACCTCCTCTCCCCTCTCTCTCCCCCATACCTCTCCTCCCCTCTCTCCCCCACCCCTCCCTCCCCCCTCTCTCCCCCACACCTCTCCTCCTCTCTCTCTCCCCCCATACCTCCTCCTCTCTCTCTCCCCCCCACACCTCTCCTCCTCTCTCTCCCCACCCTCTCCTCCCCTCTCTCCCCACACCTCTCCTCCCTCTCTCTCTCCCCATACCTCTCTCCTCCCTCTCTCTCCCCCATACCTCTCCCTCCCCTCTCTCTCCCCCCATACCTCTCCTCCCCTCTCTCTCCCCCCATACCTCTCCTCCCCTCTCTCCCCCCATACCCTCTCCTCCCCTCTCTCTCCCCCATACCTCTCTCCTCCCTCTCTCCCCATACCTCTCTCCCCTCTCTCTCCCCATACCTCTCTCCCTCCCTCTCTCTCTCCCCATACCTCTCCTCCCCTCTCTCTCCCCAATACCTCTCCTCCCCTCTCTCTCCCCCATACCTCTCCTCCTCTCTCTCTCCCCATACCTCTCCCTCCCCTCCCTCTCCCCATACCTCTCCTCCTCTCTCTCTCTCTCTCCCCTCTCTCTCTCCCCATACCTCTCCTCCCTCCCTCTCCCCCCTACCTCTCCCTCCCTCTCTCCCCTCTCTCCCCCATACCTCTCCTCCCTCTCTCTCTCCCCATACCTCTCTCTCCCCTCCCCTCCCTCTCCCCATACCTCTCTCCTCCCTCTCCCCATACCTCTCCTCCCTCCCTCTCCCCATACCTCTCCTCCCTCCCTCTCCCCCATACCTCTCTCCTCCCCTCTCTCCCCCATACCTCTCCTCCCCTCTCTCCCCCATACCTCTCCCCCCTCTCCTTCTGCCTCCTCTGCTTCAGTTAGGGGTCAAAGGTCACGGGGTCTCCTGGCGCTAGAAGTTCAGAGGTCATGTGTTTCTATCTAGGTCAGTCAGGTCATGTGGAAACACACCTTATCAATTAGAACGGAAGAGCGGGAGAGCCCAAGAATAAGCACCCACCATGTCATGCAACTGTAAGATAATGGGTAGCTTATAGAATAGTCATCAACATCATCACCATTATCAACATTATATCATCATTATTTGAGTCACTATCCACATTATATAATCATTATTGGAGTCATTATCAACATTATATAATCATTATTGGAGTCACTATCCACATTATATAATCATTATTGGAGTCATTATCAACATTATATAATCATTATTGGAGTCATTATCCACATATAATACTTATTGGAGTCATTATCCACATTATATAATCATTATTGGAGTCATTATCCACATTATATAATCATTATTGGAGTCATTATCCACATTATATAATCATTATTGGAGTCATTATCCACATTATATAATCATTATTGGAGTCATTATCAACATTATATGGACTGATGAACTGATGAAGATGATTTCATTTGACATCATTTTATTTCAACGTGAAAGCTTTCACAAGCAATTATTATACATTCCTCCCCCAAAAAAAAATGTAAGTACGGTATTTCATGGTATAAAAATAAGTTACAAATCTGCAAAGAATATTTACAAGATGAACAATGTCTACAAGAAATGCTGTATGTTACTTCCTACACAACGAACCTATTTCTTTACGCGGTTGTGTATAACAACCAAACCATTCATTTAGTTTTAGTAGTAAAATCCTCTATACACGTTTTCATTTTCAAGTTTAGCAACTTAATATAACACATAAAACAACATTTAAATAACTGAACCATTTTAACCCACTTTCACCTTTCACTGCGGACTGATGGGCAGCTGTGGGTTTACAACACAGGGAAAGAAGGGACGAGGGTGGAACATCTCTCTATCCATGGTCCCTTCTTCTCCTCTCCTCCTTTCAAGGAATGACAGATGAAGAGGTAGACACATCCTAAGAGCAGGGGTTTCCTTCTTTAGTCCTTCATCCACAGATGAAGGACCCTAACCCTAAATCCACAGAGGAATATTAACCCTACAGCTAAAGAGGAATCCTAACCCTACAGCTACAGAGGATTCCTAATCCTACAGCTACAGAGGATTCCTAATCCTACAGCTACAGAGGAATCCTAACCCTACAGCTACAGAGGAATCCTAACCCTACAGCTACAGAGGATTCCTAATCCTACAGCTACAGAGGATTCCTAATCCTACAGCTACAGAGGAATCCTAACCCTACAGCTACAGAGGAATCCTAACCCTACAGCTACAGAGGAATCCTAACCCTACAGCTACAGAGGAATCCTAACCCTACAGCTACAGAGGAATCCTAATCCTACAGCTACAGAGGAATCCTAACCGTACAGCTACAGAGGAATCCTAACCCTACAGCTACAGAGGAATCCTAACCCTACAGCTACAGAGGAATCATAACCCTACAGCTACAGAGGAATCCTAATCATAACCCTACAGCTACAGAGGAATCCTAATCATAACCCTACAGCTACAGAGGAATCCTAATCATAACCCTACAGCTACAGAGGAATCCTCATCATAACCCTACAGCTACAGAGGAATCCTAATCATAACCCTACAGCTACATAGGAATCCCCACCCTACAGCTACAGAGGAATCCTAACCCTACAGCTACAGAGGAATCCTAACCCTACTGCTACAGAGAAATCCTAATCATAACCCTATAGCTACAGAGGAATCCTAATCCTACAGCTACAGAGGAATCCTAACCCTATAGCTACAGAGGAATCCTAACCCTACAGCTACAGAGGAATCCTAACCCTACAGCTACAGAGGAATCCTAATCCTACAGCTACAGAGGAATCCTAACCCTACAGCTACAGAGGAATCCTAACCCTACAGCTACAGAGGAATCATAACCCTACAGCTACAGAGGAATCATAACCCTACAGCTACAGAGGAATCATAACCCTACAGCTACAGAGGAATCCTAATCATAACCCTACAGCTACAGAGGAATCCTAATCATAACCCTACAGCTACAGAGGAATCCTAATCATAACCCTACAGCTACATAGGAATCCCCACCCTACAGCTACAGAGGAATCCTAACCCTACAGCTACAGAGGAATCCTAACCCTACTGCTACAGAGAAATCCTAATCATAACCCTATAGCTACAGAGGAATCCTAACCCTACAGAGGAATCCTTACAGACTGTGGAAAAAGAGGGGGAAAATTTTAAATATGACCTCTCAAGTGTGACAGACTGTAGGGACATTGACAGGATGAGCTCTTAATATGTGATGCTTACCTCCGCTTCAGCCGCTTCTGTGGTAACGCTCTGAGGAGACATGAAACAGAGCACGTGTGACAAAAGGGTGAGTGTGTGTGTGTGTGTGTGGTGTGTGTGAAATAACACATATGGAATCATGTAGTAATGAAAAAAAGTGTTAAACAAATCAGCTTGATGACAGCTTTGCACAATCTTGGCATTCTCTCAACCAGCTTCATGAGGTAGTCACCTGGAATGCATTTCAATTAACAGGTGGGCCTTGTTAAAAGTTAATTTGTGGAATTTCTTTCCTTCTTAATGCATTTGAGCCAATCAGTTGTGTTGTGACAAGGTAGAGAAGAGAAGACAGCCGTATTTGGTAAAAGACCAAGTCCATATTATGGCAAGAACAGCTCAAATAAGAAAAGAGAAACAACAGTCCATCATTACTTCAAGACATGGAGGTCAGTCAATAAGGAACATTTCAAGAACTTTGAAAGTTTCTTCAAGCGCAGTCGCAAAAAAACATCAAGCGCTATGATGAAACTGGCTCTCATGAGGACCATGAAGACCCAGTTATTAGAGTTACTAGCCTCAGAAATTGCAGCCCAAATAAATGCTTCACAGAGTTCAAGTAACAGACACATCTCAACATCAACTGTTCAGAGGAGACTGTGTGAATCAGGCCTTCATGGTCGAATTGCTGCAAAGAAATCACTACTAAAGGACACCAATAAGAAGAAGAGACTTGCTTGGGCCAAGAAACACGAGCAATGGACAATAGACCGGTGGAAATCTGTCCTTTGGTCTGATGAGTCCAAATTTGAGATTTTGTGTCTTTGTGAGACGCAGAGTAGGTGAACGGATGATCTCCGCATGTGTGGCTCCCATCATGAAGCATGGGGGGAGGAAGTGTGATGGTGTGGGGGTGCTTTGCTAGTGACACTGTCTGATTTATTTCAAAATCAAGGCACACTTAACCAGCATGGCTGCCACAACATTCTGCAGCGATACGCCATCCCATCTGGTTTGCGCTTAGTGGGACTATCATTTGTTTTCAACAGGACAATGACCCAACACACCTCCAGGCTGTGTAAGGGCTATTTGACCAAGAAGGAGAGTGATGGAGTGCTGCATCAGATGTCCTGGCCTCCACAATCACCCGACCTCAGCACAATTGAGATGGCTTGGGATGAGTTGGACAGCAGAGCGAAGGAAAAGCAGCCAACAAGTGCTCAGCATACTGTTGGAAAGGCATTCAAGGTGAAGCTGGTTGAGAGAATGCCAAGAGTGTGCAAAGCTGTCATCAAGGCAAAGGATTGCAACTTTGAATAATCTCAAATATATAATATATTTTGATTTGTTTAAGACTCTTTTGGTTACTACATTATTCCATACGTGTTATGTCATAGTTTTGATGTGTTCACTATAATTCTACAATGTAGAAAATAGTAAAAAATCTAGAAAAAACATGGAATGAGCAGGTGTCCAAACTTTTGACTGGTACTATACAGTTGAAGTTGGAAGTTTACATACACCTTAGACAAATACATTTAAACTCAGTTTTTCACAATTCCTGACATTTAATCCTAGTAAAAATGCCCTGTCTTAGGGCAGTTAGGATCCCCACTTTATTTTAAGAATGTGAAATGTCAGAATAATAGTAGAGAGAATTATTTATTTCAGCTTTTATCTCTTTCATCACATTCCCAGTGGGTCAGAAGTTTACATACACCCAATTAGTATTTGGTAGCATTGCCTTTAAATTGTTTAACTTGGGTCAAACGTTTCAGGTAGCCTTCCACAAGCTTCCCACAAACAGTTGGGTGAATTTTGGCCCATTCCTCCTGACAGAGCTGGTGTAACAGAGTCAGGTTTGTAGGCCACCTTGCTCACACACGCCTTTTCAGTTCTGCCCAAAAATGTTCTATAGGATTGAGGTAAGGGCTTTGTGATGGCCACTCCAATACCTTGACTTTGTTGCCCTTAAGCCATTTTGCCACAACTTTGGAAGTATGCTTGGGGTCATTGTCCATTTGGAAGACCCATTAGCAACCAAGCTTTAACTTCCTGACTGATGTCTTGAGATGTTGCTTCAAAATATCCACATCATTTTCTTTCCTCATGATGCCATCTATTTTGTGAAGTGCACAAGTCCCTCCTGCAGCAAAGCACCCCCACAGCATGATGCTGCCACCCCCGTGCTTCACGGTTGGGATGGTGTTCTTCGGCTTGCAAGCCTCCCCCTTTCTCCTCTAGGCTGCCATCTCTGTCGGCGCCGACCAGTTTATTTCATTCCTTTACTCTCGTGTGTATAAGGTATT
Organism: Brachymystax lenok tsinlingensis; assembly: GCA_030435695.1. Classification (NCBI taxonomy): domain Eukaryota; kingdom Metazoa; phylum Chordata; class Actinopteri; order Salmoniformes; family Salmonidae; genus Brachymystax; species Brachymystax lenok. Next base: position 50,171,963 of record CM059818.1, read on the forward strand.
TGTTGTGAATTTGTTAGATTACTTGTTAGATACTACTGCATGGTCGGAACTAGAAGCACAAGCATTTCGCTACACTCGCATTAACATCTGCTAACCATGTGTATGTGACAAATAACATTTGATTTGGTCATTATGGCCAAACAGTTATATTTTTTGTGTCATCAGACCAGAGGACATTTCTCCAAAAAGTACAATCTTTGTCCCCATGTTCAGTTGCAAACCGTAGTCTGGCTTTTTTTATGGCGGTTTTTGAGCAGTGGCTTCTTCCTTGCTGAGTGGCCTTTCAGGTTATATCGATATAGGACTCGTTTTACTGTGGATATAGATACTTTTGTACCTGTTTCCTCCAGCATCTTCACAAAGTCCTTTACTGTTGCTCTGGGATTGATTTGCACTTTTCACACCAAAGTACGTTCATCTCTAGGAGACAGAACGCGTCTCCTTCCTGAGCGGTATGACGGCTGCGTGGTCCCATGGTGTTTATACTTGCGTACTATTGTTTGTACAGATGAACGTGGTACCTTCAGGCATTTGGAAATTGTTCCCAAGGATGAACCAGACTTGTGGAGGTCTACAACTGTTTTTTCTGAGGTCTTGGCTGATTTCTTTTGATTTCCCCATGATGTCAAGCAAATAGGCACTGAGTTTGAAGGTAGGCCTTGAAATACATCCACAGGTACACCTCCAATTAACTCAAATTATGTCAATTAGCCTATCAGAAGCTTCTAAAGCCATGACAACATTTTCTGGAATTTTCCAAGCTGTTTAAAGGCACAGTCAACGTAGCGTATGTAAACTTATGACCTACTGGAATTGTGATACAGTGAGTTATAAGTTAAATAATCTGTCTGTAAACAATTGTTGAAAAAATGACTTGTGTCATGCACAAAGTAGATGTCCTAAGCGATTTGCCAAAACTATAGTTTGTTAACAAGAAATTTGTGGAGTGGTTCAAAAACGAGTTTTAATGACTCCAACCTAAGTGTATGTAAACTTACGACTTCAACTGTATACACACACACACACACTACCGTTCAAAAGTTTGGGGTCACTTCAAAATGTCATTCTTTTTGAAAGAAATCTTTTGTCCATTAAAATAACATCAAATTGTTTAGAAATAAAGTGTAGACATTGTTAATGTTGTAAATGAATATCTACATAGGTGTACAGAGGCCCATTATCAGCAACCATCACTCTTGCGTTCCAATGTCACGTTGTGTTAGCTAATCCAAGTTTATCATTTTAAAAGGCTAATTGATCATTAGAAAACCCTTTTGCAATTATGTTAGCACAGCTGAAAACTGTTGTTCTGATTAAAGAAGCAATAAAACTGGCCTTCTTTAGACTAGTTAAGTATCTGGAGCATCAGCATTTGTGGGTTCGATTACAGGCTCAAAATGGCCAGAAACAAAGGAGTTTCTTCTGAAACTCGTCAGTCTATTCTTGTTCTGAGAAATGAAGGCTATTCCATGCGAGAAACTGAAGATCTCGTACAACGCTGTGTACTACTCCCTTCACAGAAAATCGCAAACTGGCTCTAACCAGAATAGAAAGAGGAGTGGGAGGCCCCGGTGCACAACTGAGCAAGAGGACAAGTACATTAGAGTGTCTAGTTTGAGAAACAGACACCTCACAAGTCCTCAACTTCATTAAATAGTGCCCGCAAAACACCAGTCTCAACATCAACAGTGAAGAGGCGACTCCGGGATGCTGGCCTTCTAGGCAGAGTTGCAAAGACAAAGCCATATCTCAGACTGGCAAATAAAAAGAAAAGATTAAGATGGGCAAAATAACACAGACACTGGACAGAGGAAGATTGGAAAATTGGCCGGCCGTGGAGACACCCATTGGCCGGCCGTGGAGACATCCATTGGCCGACAGTCTTTTTTTTCCTGTCGAGCCCCTCCCTGCCTAAAATGATCTAGCCCTGACCAGCCAGCCTGACCTGACCAGCCAGCCGGTACAGTACTGGAGCTTCCATTGTCATATATCTCCACTGTTATTATAGACACATTGTTCCTCTTTCAGTATTCATGTTCAGTCTTTTATGGCAGGTCATAAACCTACAGTAACCTGATTTTTCCCCTTGCCGTGTATATGGGAGTACAGTGAAATGAAGGATAGCCCTGCCCTGTACGGTGCTAAGAAGATTCTAATATGGATAGTATGAGGAGGATCAAGCTGCTAACCTGTCACTCTGAAGGGCTATAGTGCCGTCAGGTGTTCGCCAAGGTTACTTGGCCATGCAGTTTAATGGTGAATATTTTCCCTAGTCCTGGTCTAACACTCCATCTTATACTCCTCTCAGAAGAGGCTGCTGGGAGGAGCTATAGGAAGAAGGGCTTATTGTAATGGCTGGAATGGAATAAATGGAACGGTATCAAACACATTACACATATGGAAACCACATTCCAGTCATTACAATGAGCCCATCCTCATAAGGTTCCTCCCACCAGCCTCATCTGATTGAGAGGCCAGCTTTAACATTTGTCTCATAGCCACTAGGGTCAGAGTAGGTTGGGGCAGCGTAGGACACCTGCCTCGTAACATACAGAGAACACACATATATCTCACATGACAAATGGCAGCTTCCTGACCTGGGTTTCTAGATGGAAGTCAAGGGATGGCACCACCTGGTGGGGAGAAGGACTGTGCAGAGAGATGGCACAGAGCAGGGACAGGGGGCTATCTGTGGCCACTCAGAGCAGGGACAGGGGGCTTTCTGTGGCCACTCAGAGCAGGGACAGGGGGATATCTGTGGCCACTCAGAGCAGGGACAGGGGCTATCTGTGGCCACTCAGAGCAGGGACAGGGGGCTTTCTGTGGCCACTCAGAGCAGGGACAGGGGGCTATCTGTGGCCACTCAGAGCAGGGACAGGGGGCTTTCTGTGGCCACTCAGAGCAGGGACAGGGGGCTTTCTGTGGCCACTCAGAGCAGGGACAGGGGGCTATCTGTGGCCACTCAGAGCAGGGACAGGGGGCTATCTGTGGCAGGTCTGGACAGAGAAGACAGGTCTAGACAGAGAAGACAGGTCTGGACAGAGAAGACAGGTCTAGACAAGAGCAGACAGGTCTGGACAAGAGCAGACAGGTCTGGACAAGAGCAGACAGGTCTGGACAAGAGCAGACAGGTCTGGACAAGAGCAGACAGGTCTAGACAGAGAAGACAGGTCTGGACAGAGAAGACAGGTCTGGACAGAGAAGACAGGTCTGGACAGAGAAGACAGGTCTGGACAGAGAAGACAGGTCTAGACAAGAGCAGACAGGTCTGGACAAAGAAGACAGGTCTGGACAGGGTAGACAGGTCTGGACAGAGAAGACAGGTCTAGACAGTGTGTGTTTCCCTTCTCATTCTATGCTTTTCCTGTAGACTGGTGATTCAGTCACACACAAGAAACACGCACACTGACTGACCTGTAGATGTTGGGGTCTAGCAGCATGGCACTGTCCTGTGGCAGCTGGGATAAGTGAACCACTTTGGTGTTCAGCTCAGAACGCTCCGTCTCGTTCACCCACACATCAGGCAGGCTGCAGGACGACACACAAACACACGTGCATGCACCACACACACGGAGAAAGACACAAAACATGTGGTCAGAAGATGGGCTTTGTCAAAGCAAGTGGTCTGAGAAAAAGAGGGAGAGAGAGATGTGGGGCGAGAGAGAGAGAGAGAAGAGGAAGAGATGGACAAAGAGTCTCATTGAGCCAGCAGCACATGTTAACACCTTCCTCTGGACATCGAGTACATTTCCAGAAGTACCACGGCCTTGACCACAGGGAGTAAACCTGACTGACTGACTGATGTGTGTGTGTTCACACCATAGCTATAACACACAGAGAGAGAGAGAGAGAGAGAGAGAGACAGACAGACAGACAGACAGAGACAGAGAGAGAGAGACAGACAGAGAATGACAAAGAGAGAGCGAGAGAGCGAGTCAGACAGAGAGAGAGCGAGAGAGCGAGTCAGACAGAGAGAGAGCGACAAACAGACAGAGAGTGACATAGAGAGACAGAGAGAGAGACAGACAGACAGAGAGAGCGACAGAGAGAGACAGAGAGAGAGACAGAGAGAGAGAGAGAGAGAGACAGACAGAGAGACAGACAGAGAGAAAGACGTAGATAGAGATCGACAGAGAGAGAGAGACAAAGAAAGACAGATAGAGAGAGAGCAACAGAGAAAGACAGAGAGAGAGCGACAGAAAGAGAGAGAGAGAGAGAGAGAGAGACAAAGAGAGAGAGAGACAGAGAGAGAGAGAGAAAGACAAAGACATAGCTAGAGGGAGAGAGCAACAGAAAGAGAGAGAGACAGAGAGAGAGAGACACAGAGAGAGAGACACACAGAGAGAGAGAGAGAGAGAGAGAGAGCGCGACAGACAGAGAGACAGAGAGAGAGAAAGACAGACAGAGAGAGAGAAAGACATAGCTAGACAGAGAGAGCAACAGAAAGAGAGAGAGAGACACGGAGAGAGAGAGAGACACACAGAGAGAGAGACACACAGAGAGAGAGACACACAGAGAGAGACAGAGACTAATGGTGTAGGTGTTCCCATCCTCACACCTTTACATTTTCCACAGCCTCCCTGCGTCACAGAGCTCTCAAGTGAAATTTGGACTCCGAGCCACACCCCTACAGCGAGCCACACCCCTACAGCAGGCCACACCCCTACAGCAGGCCACACCCCTACAGCAGGCCACACCCCTACAGCTGCACCGCATCCCTACAGCTGCACCGCATCCCTACAGCAGGCCACACCCCTACAGCTGCACGCATCCTACAACAGGCCACACCCTACAGCTGCACTGCATCCCTACAACAGGCCACACCCTACAGCTGCACCGCATCCCTACAACAGGCCACACCCCTACAGCTGCACCGCATCCCTACAGCAGGCCACACCCCTACAGCTGCACCGCATCCCTACAGCAGGCCACACCCCTACAGCTGCACCGCACCCCTACAGCTGCACCACATCCCTACAGCAGGCCACACCCCTACAGCTGCACCGCATCCCTACAGCAGGCCACACCCCTACAGCTGCACCGCATCCCTACAGCAGGCCACACCCCTACAGCTGCACCGCATCCCTACAGCAGGCCACACCCCTACAGCTGCACCGCACCCCTACAGCTGCACCACATCCCTACAGCTGCACCACATCCCTACAGCAGGCCACACCCCTACAGCTGCACCACATCCCTACAGCAGGCCACACCCCTACAGCTGCACCACATCCCTACAGCAGGCCACACCCCTACAGCTAAACCACATCCCTAAGGCAGGCCACACCCCTACAGCTGCACCACATCCCTACGGCAGGCCACACCCCTACAGCTGCACCGCATCCCTACAGCAGGCCACACCCCTACAGCTGCACCACACCCCTACAGCTGCACCGCATCCCTACAGCAGGCCACACCCCTACAGCTGCACCGCATCCCTACAGCAGGCCACACCCCTACAGCTACACCGCATCCCTACAGCAGGCCACACCCCTACAGCTGCACCACACCCCTACAGCTGAACCACATACCTACAGCAGGCCACACCCCTACAGCTGCACCGCATCCCTACAGCTACACCGCATCCCTACAGCAGGCCACACCCCTACAGCTGCACCACACCCCTACAGCTGAACCACATACCTACAGCAGGCCACACCCCTACAGCTGCACCGCATCCCTACAGCAGGCCACACCCCTACAGCTGCACCGCAGCCCTACAGCAGGCCACACCCCTACAGCTGCACCGCAGCCCTACAGCAGGCCACACCCCTACAGCTGCACCGCAGCCCTACAGCAGGCCACACCCCTACAGCTGCACCGCATCCCTACAGCAGGCCACACCCCTACAGCAGGCCACACCCCTAAATCTGCACCGCACCCCTACAGCTGCACCACATCCCTACAGCAGGCCACACCCCTACAGCTGCACCACGCCCCTACAGCGCACCACACCCCTACAGCTGCACCACACCCCTACAGCTGCACCACACCCCTACAGCTGCACCACATCCCTACAGCAGGCCACACCCCTACAGCTGCACCACACCCCTACAGCAGGCCACACCCCTACAGCCGCACCACACCCCTACAGCCGCACCACACCCCTACAGCCGCACCACACCCCTACAGCTGCACCACACCCCTACAGCTGGCCACACCCCTACAGCTGCACCACACCCCTACAGCTGTACGAGAGGAAAGGGAGAGGAGAGGGGGGCGAGAGGAGTGCAGAAAACTGAAACAAAGAGCTCTGCGAGTTGGCTGCACCCCTCCCCCCCTCCCTCCCTCCCTCCCTCCGCCCACCCCCTGCATTCCGCACCGTCACCACGTGCGTCATCACAGGAGCCCCCAGAGATACCCAGTCCCTTCCCCCACACACAGACACACACACCACACGCACACACGCACACACACACACACTCTCTCTCTCTCAGCAGGCGGCAGCCAGCCAGCCAGCCAAATCACTCTCACGCCTAGTCATCCCGTTCAGTGGGAGGACACAGGTAGCAATTCACACACTGTTGTACATTTGCTGCTGTATGCAGGCACAGATGGAGAACAAAAGGAGTGGAGAAAAAGAAAGAAACAGTGAGTTTTTCAGAAAGTTAGCGAACAGCTATGTGTACATTACTGCAGATGTGAACTAGGGGTACGAAATTTGAATCCTTAACGTTAATTAAGAATAAAAAATCCCTAAACGAAAAACAATGTTTTTTTTTCTTCACAAAACGTAAATCACAGTGCAGTTTTCATAAAAAACTACCACTAACAGGCCCCGATCACCATCATAAAGGGATTTGGGGATTTTATAAAACAGGCCTACCTAACACAACAATACTGTGACATTAGTAAGAAGAGATAAACAGCATCATTCAAATTATTTGCCACAGATGTAAAGCACTCCACGTCATCACTGTTAACAATTTAAAAACACATACATATATATATACATACATACATACATACATACATACATACATACATACATACATACATACATACATACATACATACATACATACATACATACATACATACATATATATATATATATATATATAAATAATCGAGTGCTGATGACAGAAATGATCCCTGTTCATTGTACGCAGCCATTGTCAATGGCCTACTTATGTCGCGAGGTCATTTGCTAAATGTACGACTGCAAGCGTTCTTTGAGCTGGGACTCGTGCTCTTGAAACAGACGCCTCTTCCTCATCAATATCACTGTTCAGCGTTTACTCCTGTTTCCACAGGGTGTTATCCCCTTTTATAATGGCCGTTGAGACACAGTTAACAGCATCAGGAAGACACAAACCTTTTTAACCAGTAGATACCCACATTTGGCACCTTTTCTTTTTGCTCTGTGTTTGGTGAGCTTAAACATGGCGGGCGGGCTTTTGTTAACACGAAACTGGCCCCTCGACTCATCAACACGCAATTCTGACTACAGTAGGCCCCTAGGTTCACCAACATGATGCAGCCCAGACTCCCAGGCTAGCAGTGACTTAGTGGAGCAGGCAGGGTGCAGCCCAGACTCCCAGGCTAGCAGTGAGTTAGTGGAGCAGGCAGGGTGCAGCCCAGACTCCCAGGCTAGCAGTGAGTTAGTGGAGCAGGCAGGGTGCAGCCCAGACTCCCAGGCTAGCAGTGAGTTAGTGGAGCAGGCAGGGTGCAGCCCAGACTCCCAGGCTAGCAGTGAGTTAGTGGAGCAGGCAGGGTGCAGCCCAGACTCCCAGGCTAGCAGTGAGTTAGTGGAGCAGGCAGGGTGCACTATAATAAGGGGTTGGCTGTGCTGATAGACAGGCTTGATCCGTGGGACACATTTGACAGAAGTACCGAAAGTAACACCCATTCTAGTAGCAAATCGTTTTTTCATGTTCTAGTATTAAAAAAGTACAGCGGGTTCAGTATACTGCGCAACACCAAAACCACCCCTTCAATGTACTGCTCCTGAACCCAAATACTACACAATACAGCAACACCGCTTCAATGTTCAATAGATAAAAATAAACCTTATGGAACAGCAGGGACTGTGAAGCAACACAGACACATGCATACGCACACATGATAACATAAGCACTATACACACACGTACACATGGATTTTGGGTTGTAGATATGTGGTAGTGAAGTATGGGCCTGAGGGTAAACATTTAGTGTGTTGTGGATTCTGTAATGAATGTATTGTATTGTTTCAAAAAATGTGTAACTTCCGTAATTTTGCCAGACACCAGGAAGAGTAGCTGCTGCCTTGGCAGGAACTAAATGGGGATCCATAATAAACCTCAGGAAGAGTAGCTGCTGCCTTGGCAGGAACTAATGGGGATCCATAATAAACCCAGGAAGAGTAGCTGCTGCCTTGGCAGAAACTAATGGGGATCCATAATAAACCCAGGAAGAGTAGCTGCTGCCTTGGCAGGAACTAATGGGGATCTATAATAAACCTCAGGAAGAGTAGCTGCTGCCTTGGCAGGAACTAATGGGGATCCATAATAAACCCAGGAAGAGTAGCTGCTGCCTTGGCAGAAACTAATGGGGATCCATAATAAACCCAGGAAGAGTAGCTGCTGCCTTGGCAGAAACTAATGGGGATCCATAATAAACCCCAGAAAGAGTAGCTGCTGCCTTGGCAGGAACTAATGGGGATCCATAATAAATCCCAGGAAGAGTAGCTGCTGCCTTGGCAGGAACTAATGGGGATCTATAATAAACCCAGGAAGAGTAGCTGCTGCCTTGGCAGGAACTAATGGGGATCTATAATAAACCCAGGAAGAGTAGCTGCTGCCTTGGCAGAAACTAATGGGGATCTATAATAAACCCAGGAAGAGTAGCTGCTGCCTTGGCAGAAACTAATGGGGATCCATAATAAACACCAGGAAGAGTAGCTGCTGCCTTGGCAGAAACTAATGGGGATCCATAATAAACCCAGGAAGAGTAGCTGCTGCCTTGGCAGAAACTAATGGGGATCTATAATAAACCCAGGAAGAGTAGCTGCTGCCTTGGCAGAAACTAATGGGGATCCATAATAAACACCAGGAAGAGTAGCTGCTGCCTTGGCAGAAACTAATGGGGATCCATAATAAACACCAGGAAGAGTAGCTGCTGCCTTGGCAGGAACTAAATAGGGGATCCATAATAAATACGTTCTCGTACTAGCAGGCTCCAGAACAGTTTCTTTCCAGCTACTGTAACCCTGCTGAACTCTGTGACACGGCACTAGCCATATCCACCCGCCCACCACTTAGTACTGCCTCTCAGGGACCTTGTTGCACTACTCTCTTTGCACTCTTCACTGTACTACTGGACTCTGACATTGCTTTGCAAAGTCTGATTAAAGACATAATTCAGTCGTCCATGTACATGTCTACCTCGGTAACCTCATTGCTGCTATCCCTGTATTTCAGTTGCATGCCTCCTTGCACTTTCGATTTGCCTTCATTGCACATTTCGACTTGCACATTTCGACTTGCCATTTCGACTTGCCATTTAGACTTGCCATTTGCCTTCATTGCACATGTATACATCCCACTTAATAATATACATTGTATTTCATTGTTTCACCTGTACATTTTTTGTACTCTTTTATTTTCAATTCTGGTTAGACGCCAACTGCATTTCGTTGTACTGTACTTGTTCAATTACAATAAAGTTGAATCTAATCTACAGTGGGGCAAAAAAGTATTTAGTCAGCCACCAATTGTGCAAGTTCTCTCACTTAAAAAGATGAGAGAGGCCTGTAATTTTCATCATAGGTACACTTCAACTATGACAGACAAAATGAGGAAAAGAAATCCAGAAAATCACATTGTAGGATTTTTAATGAATTTATTTGCAAATTATGGTGGAAAATAAGTATTTGGTCACATACAAACAAGCAAGATTTCTGGCTCTCACAGACCTGTAACTTCTTCTTTAAGAGGCTCCTCTGTCCTCCACTCGTTACCTGTATTAATGGCACCTGTTTGAACTTGTTATCAGTATAAAAGACACCTGTCCACAACCTCAAACAGTCACACTCCAAACTCCACTATGGCCAAGACCAAAGAGCTGTCAAAGGACACCAGAAACAAAATTGTAGACCTGCACCAGGTTGGGAAGACTGAATCTGCAATAGGTAAGCAGCTTGGTTTGAAGAAATCAACTGTGGGAGCAATTATTAGGAAATGGAAGACATACAAGACCACTGATAATCTTCCTCGATCTGGGGCTCCACATAAGATCTCACCCGTGGGGTCAAAATGATCACAAGAACGGTGAGCAAAAATCCCAGAACCACACGGGGACCTAGTGAATGACCTGCAGAGAGCTGGGACCAAAGTAACAAAGCCTACCATCAGTAACACACTACGCCGCCAGGGACTCAAATCCTGCAGTGCCAGGCGTGTCCCCTGCTTAAGCCAGTACATGTTCAGGCCCGTCTGAAGTTTGCTAGAGAGCATTTGGATGATCCAGATGAGGATTGGGGAGAATGTCATATGGTCAGATGAAACCAAAATAGAACTTTTTGGTAAAAACTCAACTCGTCGTGTTTGGAGGACAAAGAATGCTGAGTTGCATCCAAAGAACACCATACCTACTGTGAAGCATGGGGGTGGAAACATCATGCTTTGGGGCTGTTTTTCTGCAAAGGGACCAGGGCTGACTGATCCGTGTAAAGGAAAGAATGAATGGGGCCATGTATCGTGAGATTTTGAGTGAAAACCTCCTTCCATCAGCAAGGGCATTGAAGATGAAACGTGGCTGGGTCTTTCAGCATGACAATGATCCCAAACACACCGCCCGAACAGAAGGAGTGGCCGTAAGAAGCATTTCAAGGTCCTGGAGTGGCCTAGCCAGTCTCCAGATCTCAACCCCATAGAAAATCTTTGAAAGTCCGTGTTGCCCAGCGACAGCCCCAAAACATCACTGCGCTAGAGGAGATCTGCATGGAGGAATGGGCCAAAATACCAGCAACAGTGTGTGAAAACCTTGTGAAGACTTACAGAAAACGTTTGACCTCTGTCATTGCCAACAAAGGGTATATAACAAAGTATTGAGATAAACTTTTGTTATTGACCAAATACTTATTTTCCACCATAATTTGCAAATAAATAAATAAAAAATCCTACAATGTGATTTTCTGGATTTCTTTTTCTTATTTCGTCTGTCATAGTTGAAGTGTACCTATGATGAAAATTACAGGCCTCTCTCATCTTTTTAAGTTGGAGAACTTGCACAATTGGTGGCTGACTAAATACTTTTTTGCCCCACTGTAAATACAAATACACTGCTCTTTAACCCAAATACTACACCGTACAACACCTACACAACATGCATTCTACTGATACCCTAAATACTGCTACTGCATTTAAACTCAAACACTACCCAACCAAGCAGTACACTCTACTGCAACACAACAATGGATTTGGGGAGGCTGAGCGGGCTTCTACCAGTGAATGTTGCCTGTGAGATCTTCAAGACAAACAGAGAAGCCATCTCTGTGACAAAGCAGTGAAGCCAAATAATACACGTGTTTTACTCAGTGAATCGTACCTCGCTGGCGGTGAGATCTTGGAGACAGAGATACCTCTTTTCTCTGTGGGATGCTGGCCCCCAGAACAACTCTGCTGTGGGATGCATGCCCCCAGAACTACTCTGCTGTAGTATGCCCCTCTATTAGGCGTTTGGCTAATCACTGCTACAGCATAGTTAATGTGGTAGGTTTACACTACAGCGGCCCTGGAGTCTGTGTGTGTGTACGTGTGTGTGAGTTTCATTGTTTACTACATTAATGCTCGCCAGGCCATCATTCATCACTTGGTCTGCCGTGTGTGTGGACGTTGCTCAGCAATAACCCTACCACACAGGCTGTTGAGAGGGACTGGTTATTTTCATCTCTCTCTCTGTGTGTGTGTGTCTCACACTCTGGCAGTCTCGCCTCTTCAAACCCCTCTCTCTATCCTCTCAATCTCAGTTTTCTCTCTCTCTCTCCCAAAACCCTTCTTTTCCACCATTAAAGGCAATTGTCGCGACTCGCTGGTACTACATCTTAAAGGGAAAATCCACCCAAAACCACTCATTCCTTTAACTTACAGTGTTAAATAACACTAATATGTGAGAACAATATTTTTTGTGAACAAATGTTTCATTTTGCTGTTATAATAAAGTTGATAGCGACATTGAAACCGGTACAAATGTCCTCATATACCATGACCGGCTCTCATAAACCAGTACAAATGTCCTCATATACCATGACCGGCTCTCATAAACCAGTACAAATGTCCTCATATACCATGACCGGCTCTCATAAACCAGTACAAATGTCCTCATATACCATGACCGGCTCTCATAAACCAGTACAAATGTCCTCATATACCATGACCGGCTCTCATAAACCAGTACAAATGTCCTCATATACCATGACCGGCTCTCATAAACCAGTACAAATGTCCTCATATACCATGACCGGCTCTCATAAACCAGTACAAATGTCCTCATATACCATGACCGGCTCTCATAAACCAGTACAAATGTCCTCATATACCATGACCGGCTCTCATAAAACAGTACAAATGTCCTCTGAGAGAACATTACACATTTCTTTTTTTTTAAAGAAACAGATCTGGTCTCTCTCTAGTTAGCAGGAAGCAGATTAGAAAGGTTCACTGCACAAACTCTGCAAAAAAAGAAACGTCCTCTCACTGTCAACGGTGTTTATTTTCAGAAAACTTAACGTGTGTAAATATTTGTATGAACATAACAAGATTCAACAACTGAGACACAAACTGAACAAGTTCCACAGACATGTGACTAACAGAAATTGAATAATGTGTCCCTGAACAAAGGGGGTCAAAATCAAAAGTAACAGTCAGTATCTGGTGTGGCCACCAGCTGCATTAAGTACTGCAGTACATCTCCTCCTCATGGACTGCACCAGATTTGCCAGTACTTGCTGTGAGATGTTACCCCACTCTTCCACCAAGGCACATGCAAGTCCCCGGACATTTCTGGGGGGAATGGCCCTAGCCCTCACCCTCCGATCCAACAGGTCCCAGACATGCTCAATGGGATTGAGATCCGGGCTCTTCGCTGGCCATGGCAGAACACTGACATTCTTGTCTTACAGGAAATCACGCACAGAACGAGCAGTATGGCTGGTAGAATTGTCATGCTGGAGGGTCATGTCAGGATGAGTCTGCAGGAAGGGTACCACATGAGGGAGGAGGATGTCTTCCCTGTAACACAGCGTTGAGATTGCCTGCAATGACAACAAGCTCAGTCCGATGATGCTGTGACACACCGTCCCAGACCATGACGGACCCTCCACCTCCAAATCGATCCCGCTCCAGAGTACAGGCCTCGGTGTAACGCTCATTCCTTCGACGATAAATGCGAATCCGACCATCACCCCTGGTGAGACAAAACCACGACTCGTCTGTGAAGAGCACTTTTTGCCAGTCCTGTCAGGTCCAGCGATGGTGGGTTTGTGCCCATAGGCGACGTTGTTGCCGGTGATGTCTGGTGAGGACCTGCCTTACAACAGGCCTACATGCCCTCAGTCCAGCCTCTCTCAGCCTATTGCGGACAGTCTGAGCACTGATGGAGGGATTGTGCTTTCCTGGTGTAACTCGAGCAGTTGTTGTTGCCATCCTGTACCTGTCCCGCAGGTGTGATGTTCGGATGTACCGATCCTGTGCAGGTGTTGTTACACGTGGTCTGCCACTGCGAGGATGATCAGATGTCCGTCCTGTCTCCCTGTAGCGCTGCCTTAGGCGCCTCACAGTACAGACATTGCAATTTATTGCCCTGGCCACATCTGCAGTCCTCATGCCTCCTTGCAGCATGCCTAAGGCACGTTCACGCAGATGAGCAGGGACCCTTGGCATCTATCTTTTGGTGTTTTTCAGAGTCAGTAGGAAGGCCTCTTTAGTGTCCTAAGTTTTCATAACTGTGACCTTAATTGCCTACCGTCTGTAAGCTGTTAGTGTCTTAATGACCGTTCCACAGGTGCATGTTCATTAATTGTTTGTGGTTCATTGAACAAGCAAGCAAAATAAATAGTATGGTGATACTATTTATCAATCTGGAGGAAAAAGAAACGCACACCTATTTAGGCGAGGTGCTGGCTAGCGGAGTGCAAAACTTGAAAATAAAGGAGAGCCGCACACTCTAGGAGCTCAGATGCAATAATTTAATGTCCAATGTTTCATCAGGCCAGCTGTCTTCATCAGGGTATAATGGAGTATAACCTGATGAAGACAGCTGGCCTGTCGAAACGTTGGACATTAAATTGTTGCATCTGAGCTCCTAGAGTGTGCGGTTCTCCTTTATTTTCAAGATACTATTTATCAACCTTTCTACCTGTTCTTGATTATGGTGATATTATTTATCAAAGTGCAGCTGCCACTACTCTTAAACCCTTGGATGCAGTTTTTCATAGCGCCCTTCGTTTTATCATAGAATACAGTTTTATTACTCATTACTGTATCCTTTACCAAAAGTGTGGCTGGACCTCTTTAAACTCAGGTAGATCACATCATTACGCTCTTTTTGCTTACAAAGCCCTGCTTCACAAGCTTCCGATTTACCTAACTTCACTATTAAGATTTAAAATGACAAGCTATCAAACCCGTTCACAGAGTTGGTTAACTCTGGAGGCTCCGTTGGTGCCTTCAAGAAAATGAATGCTCAGTTTCTGTTGCATTGTGGTACCATGTACCACTAGCAGCAATTTAGCCACACTCGCTGTCTAGTCTGTGTTTTAGAAATGTGCGATGAGCATAAAACACAATTAAATAAGGAATTGACAACTCGTTCTCATTCTGAGAAATAAGGCAGACCACTTGATTTCAGCATGAGAACAAAGTGGACAGGCTAGCATGCTGTTCAAACAGTTGGAGACAGAAGGGTGGGTTCATAACTGTTCAACTGTTCTGCCTTGTTAGCTAGCAGGTAGATCCTTGTTAGCTAGCAGATAGATCCTTGTTAGCTAGCAGATAGATCCTTGTTAGCTAGCAGATAGATCCTTGTTAGCTAGCAGATAGAGCCTTGTTAGCTAGCAGATAGATCCTTGTTAACTAGCAGATAGATCCCTGTTAGCTAGCAGATAGATCCTTGTTAACTAGCAGATAGATCCTTGTTAACTAGCAGATAGATCCTTGTTAGCTAGCAGATGGAGCCTTGTTAGCTAGCAGATAGATCCTTGTTAGCTAGCAGATAGATCCTTGTTAGCTAGCAGATAGATCCTTGTTAGCTAGCAGATAGATCCTTGTTAGCTAGCAGATAGATCCTTGTTAGCTAGCAGATAGATCCTTGTTAGCTAGCAGATAGATCCTTGTTAGCTAGCAGATAGATCCTTGTTAGCTAGCAGATAGATCCTTGTTAGCTAGCAGATAGATCCTTGTTAGCTAGCAGATAGATCCTTGTTAACTAGCAGATAGATCCTTGTTAGCTAGCAGATAGATCCTTGTTAACTAGCAGATAGATCCTTGTTAGCTAGCAGATAGATCCTTGTTAGCTAAACTTGAAATATAAAGATTAGCTGGCTAATCACTAGCACGTGGGCTTGCCCTTGAGAAAGGTTTATGAGACCTGTTTATTTTCTAGAATGCCTGTTACAACAAGTTGGGCATCAGTGAATGTGCATTATGCATAGTTATGGTTACACTTGTAACAAAAAGGGGATTTTAAACAGACCTGAAAGCCAGATCAGTGATTATTGCTAAAACGCAGGTTCAACTATTTTGATAAAATAATATAAAATGTTAGTGTGTCTGATGGTTGTGGAAGGCTTATATTTAGCCTGGGTATAATTTCACACGTCCTGAATTCATGAGATCATTGCTGACTGTTCGAAATGCAGTGGATTTTACCTTTTAATTGTACAACAATGCTGAAATGGTCCACTCACACAGACAGTGTGGTGAAGAAGGTGCAACCTCAGGAGGATGAAGAAATTTGGCTTGGCCCCTAAGACGATTTTTAGGCCATATCGCCCAGCCTTAATGTACCGTTTTAATACTTGTTGCTACAGCGTACCCTGATGAACACCACCCAGCTATCAGAAAATACGACCAAGCCATCGCCCGCTCTCCCTCTCCCCGCGTGAGTTAGTCGTATAATGATGAGTAGTTGTACTACCACAGCGGAGCTTCAGAACCAGCCGTGTTAATGAGAGTTACGCGTTAACCCAGATGGAGTGAATTAATGTCAGGATGTGAACGATTAGCTACAGTGTTAACTGTTAAAGGAACATGACCGTAGTAGTCTACATAGTCACAATGATACTGCTGACCCACAGAGAAGGAGTCTGGACTGGCCCTGTCCACAATTCTACCTAGCCTATCAAAACACAAGATGGAACTACCGCCATATTACTTATCCTATCCTCTCAGATCTACATAATTGTCTAGGTTGGGAGTAGGAGTTGTTTTTGAATGGGGTCTGGCTCACACTGACCCTATGGTCTGGTCTGGTCTGGCCTGGACGTTGACCTCTCCATCAGGGATCAGATCACAGGATGGAACTACACACAACTTGGATAAATGACCAACAGATTGCGTTGGCAATAAGAAAACAATAAATATTAACTTTGACTAACCACCAAAACGGCCAACAACACCACAGTCCAGTTCTGTACAGTTCAGTCCATTCCAGTTCTGTTAACTTTGGCCTGATTCAGAAGATTCAGACAAACACATGAAGCCAAACATCTCCCTCTAAGCGACACCAAGACACAACCACATTAATACCAAGGGAGGGTATATTCCAATAGTTCATAGACAGATCCTCTCCCACGCTCAGACCAGACTGAAGATGTTGCTGCTGATACACTGTCCACCCTCTCACTTCTAACCCATCAGTAAATGATATCCCTCCTCGTCAGCTCTCACTCTATAGATAGACTGACGGACAGTGATTAAGTAATAATGTCACAACGCTCACCCCTATTACTGCTGTGCTGCTCAGAGGATTTATGACCCAACGGAGCGTCACTGATTATCCTGCAGAGAGTGAATGGAGAGTTATCCTTTTCTACTCTATCTCTCCATATCTCTATTCTGTCCATCTCCCCAACTCTGTGTCTGATTAATGGCTGGAGTTTTTCCTTTCATTGCACTCCATCTACCTCCCTCTCCCCTTGAACATGGTTAAGCTCCCACACACAGGGTGAGGAGGGGGGTGAGCGGAGGAGAGGAAAGAGAGGGATGGAGGAAGGTAAATACTGTATGTTCATCGGAAGCTGTCAGTTACAATCTGCTTCATATTACATAATCCCACCTCCTCATGTTACATCATCCCACCTCTTGCTCTCCCCTGGCTGCCTCCCACTCATTCTCTGCTCCTTCCATCACTCTCCATCTCTCTTTCTGCTCCCTCTTTCTCCCTAAGTCCCTGTTTCTCTCAGTCCATCTTTCTCAATCTCTATGGTCCTATCTTTTGCTAGCTCCCTCTCTACTTCCATCTCTCACTCATCCATCTCTCGCCATCTCGCTCTCTTGTTCCCTCACTACATACCTCTCTCTTTCCTCCCTCCCTCCCTCCCTCCCTCCCTCCCTCCCTCCTTCCCTCGATCTCTCGCTCTCTGATCCTCTTCAGAGAGCCAAAGCAGTCTCTTCAATAGAGGTCCAGTCAGTCAGAGAGCCTCCCTCAGGCTACAGGCTTCTATGTGAATCACCATGTCTCTTAAAGCACTGTTCAAGTAGACCCATCTCATTACAGCACAGCACAGCCACAGGACAGCACAGCCACAGCACAGGGCCAACCCGAGTTCAAGACCACAGCTGAATTGGCCAGTGCTACCCTGGGCTGGCAAGGCTTGGACAGGGATGGACTGGGCTATGACCCACAGAGAGAACAAGCTGACAGAGCAAGGCTTGAGGCCAGTCCTGCTGTGTATCTAAAAGCTCTTGAGACCAGTCCTCTAAAAGCTCTTGAGACCAGTCCTCCAAAAGCTCGAGACCAGTCCTCCAAAAGCTTGACACCAGTCCTCTAAAAGCTTGACACCAGTCCTCTAAAAGCTTGAGACCTGTCCTCTAAAAGCTCTTGAGACCTGTCCTCTAAAAGCTCTTGAGACCAGTCCTCTAAAAGCTCTTGAGACCAGTCCTCTAAAAGCTCTTGAGACCAGTCCTCTAAAAGCTCTTGAGACCAGTCCTCTAAAAGCTCTTGAGACCAGTCCTCTAAAAGCTCTTGAGACCAGTCCTCTAAAAGCTCTTGAGACCAGTCCTCTAAAAGCTCTTGAGACCAGTCCTCTAAAAGCTCTTGAGACCTGTCCTCTAAAAGCTTGAGACCTGTCCTCTAAAAGCTTGAGACCTGTCCTCTAAAAGCTCTTGAGACCAGTCCTCTAAAAGCTTGAGACCAGTCCTCTAAAAGCTTGAGACCAGTCCTCTAAAAGCTCTTGAGACCAGTCCTCTAAAAGCTCTTGAGACCAGTCCTCTAAAAGCTCTTGAGACCTGTCCTCTAAAAGCTCTTGTTTATACAGACATTACCGTTTATACGGACATTACTGTAGTATTCTCTGTAGTGTTTATACAGACATTACTGTAGTATTCACCGTAGTGTTTATACAGACATTACTGTAGTATTCACCGTAGTGTTTATACAGACATTACTGTAGTATTCACCGTAGTGTTTATACAGACATTACAGTAGTATTCACCGAAGTGTTTATACAGACATTACTGTAGTATTCACCATAGTATTTATACAGACATTAAGTAGTGTTCAAACATACATTACTATAGTATTCATTGTAGTGTGTATATGGACATTACTGTAGTATTCACCGTAGTGTTTATACAGACATTACTGTAGTATTCACCATAGTGTTTATACGGACATGACTGTAGTATTCACTGTAGTGTTTATATGGGCATTACTGTAGTATTCACCGTAGTGTTTATACAGATATTACTGTAGTATTCACTGTAGTGTTTATATGGGCATTACTGTAATTTTCACCATAGTGTTTTTGCTTCATTATCTTTGACATATCAGTAGGGGCTTGTCCTTCAGGAAACCTACTGGACAAAAATACTCAACATTTTCCATAAGCTGTAGGTAAGTAAGACTGGGGTCTGACCAGAGAGCTCAGAGTTTCTGTTCTTTACCATAACCTGTAGAGAACACAATATACGGTCTATACTTGGCATGTAGGTTTCTCACTTATGGGATGTGGATATGGGGGAGGGGAATGGGCGGGCTATATGCAAAGTAAATACTGTAGCATACAGATGTAGGCTCTTAACTGGAGCCAGTTCTGCTACAGCAGGAAAATAATCCTGCAGCAACAGGAAATTCTAATTATTATGTGGATTATATCTGTATACTACAGTAATTACTGTAGGGTGTTTGTGGGTGGACTGTAGTGTTTTTGCGGACATTCCTGTAGTATTTACTGTAGTGTTTTTATGGTCTGTAGTATACTGTAGGATTTACTATTCCATTCTACCGTAAACTACACTATTCTATAGTAAGTACTACTCATGACTGAGGTATACTACAGTGTGTAGTATAGTATTCTACAGTATACTACTGAATTCTATAGTAAGTACTGTAGTATACAATAGTAAACTGCATATATTTTTTTTGTGGGACTGGAACAGGGTCTAGACCTGGACACCCTGTTCCAGAACCAATATTAGCAGAAACAAGATTGAAATCTGGACAGATTTAGAGCTAGCCTCAGTGAGGATGACGGGTCAATAGAAAAGAAATGCATGAAGCCATAAGACACACACACACACACACACACACACACACACAATTACCATTCATCAATACAGCCCCCTCAGAGTCGGAGCAATATAAATGTTATGTAACTATGTTGAGTGTTTTAGAATTATTACCATGTGGTTTGTAAGCTTTCTAAGTTTGATGTTTTTATGGATCCCATGACTCCCTGGAAAATAGTGACTATAGCTGAGTGAACTATCCTGGCTAAATAGTGACCGTAGCTGAGTGAACTATCCTGGCTAAATAGTGACCGTAGCTGAGTGAACTATCCTGGCTAAATAGTGACTATAGCTGAGTGAACTATCCTGGCTAAATAGTGACCATAGCTGAGTGAACTATCCTGGCTAAATAGTGGCTACGGCTGAGTGAACTATCCTGGCTAAATAGTGGCTACGGCTGAGTGAACTAGCCTAGCTAAATAGTGACTAAGGCTGAGTGAACTATCCTGGCTAAATAGTGACTATAGCTGAGTGAACTATCCTGGCTAAATAGTGACCATAGCTGAGTGAACTATCCTGGCTAAATAGTGGCTACGGCTGAGTGAACTATCCTGGCTAAATAATGACCATGGCTAAGTGAACTATCCTGGCTAAATAGTGACTAAGGCTGAGTGAACTATCCAGGCTAAATAGGGACTATAGCTGAGTGAACTATCCTGGCTAAATAGTGACCATAGCTGACTGAACTATCCTGGCAAAATTGTGACTACGGCTGAGTGAACTATCCTGGCTAAATAGTGGCTACGGCTGAGTGAACTATCCTGGCTAAATAATGACCATGGCTAAGTGAACTATCCTGGCTAAATAGTGACCATAGCTGAGTGAACTATCCTGGCTAAATAGTGACCATAGCTGAGTGAACTATCCTGGCTAAATAATGACCATGGCTAAGTGAACTATCCTGGCTAAATAGTGACTATAGCTGAGTGAACTATCCTGGCTAAATAGTGACTATAGCTGAGTGAACTATCCTGGCTCATCTCCTTTGTTTTGTTGACAAAGGAGATGATCGTGGACTTCAGGAAACAGGAGAGGGAGCACCCCCCTATCCACATCGAGGGGACAGTAGTGGAGAAGGTGGAAAGTTTTAAGTTTCTCGGCGTACACATCACGGACAAACTGAATTGGTCCACCCACACAGACAGCGTGGTGAAGAAGGCGCAACAGCGCCTCTTCAACCACAGGAGGCTGAAGAAATTCGGCTTGTCACCAAAATCACTCACAAACTTCTACAGATGCACAATCGAGAGCATCCTGTATCACCGCCTGGTACGGCAACTGCTCCGCCCACAACCGTAAGGCTCTCCAGAGGGTAGTGAGGACTGCACAACGCATCACCGGAGGTAAACTACCTGCCCTCCAGGACACCTACACCACCCGATGTCACAGGAAGGCCAAAAAGATCATCAAGGACAACAACCACCCGAGCCACTTCCTGTTCACCCCGCTATCATCCAGAAGGCGAGGTCAGTACAGGTTTATCAAAGCTGGGACCGAGAGACTGAAAAACAGCTTCTATCTCAAGGCCATCAGACTGTTAAACAGCCATCACTAACATTGAGTGGCTGCTGCCAACATACTGACTCAAATCTCTAGCCACTTTAAACATAGGAATTGGATGTAACAATGTATCACTAGCCACTTTAAACAATTTTGTACATAATGTTTACGTATCCGACATACTCATATCAAATGTATACACTGTACTCTAAACCATCTACTGAATCTTGCCTATGCCGTTCGGCCATCGACCCAAATCTCTAGCCACTTTAATAATTATAATTGGATGAAATAATGTATCACTAGCCACTTTAAACAATGCCATTTTATATAATGTTTACATATCCTACATTACTCATCTCATATATATATATATGTGTATATACTGTACTCCATACCATCTACTGCATCTTGCCTATGCCGGTCAGCCATCGCTCATCCATATATTTATATGTACATACTCGTATTCATTCCTTTACTCTTGTGTGTATAAGGTAGTTGTTGTGAATTTGTTAGATTACTTGTTAGATACTACTGCATGGTCGGAACTAGAAGCACAAGCATTTCGCTACACTCGCATTAACATCTGCTAACCATGTGTATGTGACAAATACAATTTGATTTGATTTGAGTGGTCATAGGCAGTCAATAACACTCACGTGTCCTCAGGAGTCATAGGCAGTCAATAACACTCACATGTCCTCAGGAGTCATAGGCAGTCAATAACACTCACATGTCCTCAGGAGTCATAGGCAGTCAATAACACTCACATGTCCTCAGGAGTCATAGGCAGTCAATAACACTCACGTGTCCTCAGGAGTCATAGGCAGTCAATAACACTCACGTGTCCTCAGGAGTCATAGGCAGTCAATAACACTCACGTGTCCTCAGGAGTCATAGGCAGTCAATAACACTCACAAGTCCTCAGGAGTCATAGGCAGTCAATAACACTCACATGTCCTCAGGAGTCATAGGCAGTCAATAACACTCACAAGTCCTCAGGAGTCATAGGCAGTCAATAACACTCACATGTCCTCAGGAGTCATAGGCAGTCAATAACACTCACATGTCCTCCAGGAGTCATAGGCAGTCAATAACACTCACATGTCCTCAGGAGTCATAGGCAGTCAATAACACTCACATGTCCTCAGGAGTCATAGGCAGTCAATAACACTCACGTGTCCTCAGGAGTCATAGGCAGTCAATAACACTCACGTGTCCTCAGGAGTCATAGGCAGTCAATAACACTCACGTGTCCTCAGGAGTCATAGGCAGTCAATAACACTCACAAGTCCTCAGGAGTCATAGGCAGTCAATAACACTCACATGTCCTCAGGAGTCATAGGCAGTCAATAACACTCACAAGTCCTCAGGAGTCATAGGCAGTCAATAACACTCACATGTCCTCAGGAGTCATAGGCAGTCAATAACACTCACATGTCCTCAGGAGTCATAGGCAGTCAATAACACTCACATGTCCTCAGGAGTCATAGGCAGTCAATAACACTCACATGTCCTCAGGAGTCATAGGCAGTCAATAACACTCACAAGTCCTCAGGAGTCATAGGCAGTCAATAACACTCACATGTCCTCAGGAGTCATAGGCAGTCAATAACACTCACATGTCCTCAGGAGTCATAGGCAGTCAATAACACTCACATGTCCTCAGGAGTCATAGGCAGTCAATAACACTCACAAGTCCTCAGGAGTCATAGGCAGTCAATAACACTCACATGTCCTCAGGAGTCATAGGCAGTCAATAACACTCACAAGTCCTCAGGAGTCATAGGCAGTCAATAACACTCACATGTCCTCAGGAGTCATAGGCAGTCAATAACACTCACATGTCCTCAGGAGTCATAGGCAGTCAATAACACTCACATGTCCTCAGGAGTCATAGGCAGTCAATAACACTCACAAGTCCTCCAGGAGTCATAGGCAGTCAATAACACTCACATGTCCTCAGGAGTCATAGGCAGTCAATAACACTCACATGTCCTCAGGAGTCATAGGCAGTCAATAACACTCACATGTCCTCAGGAGTCATAGGCAGTCAATAACACTCACATGTCCTCAGGAGTCATAGGCAGTCAATAACACTCACATGTCCTCAGGAGTCATAGGCAGTCAATAACACTCACAAGTCCTCAGGAGTCATAGGCAGTCAATAACACTCACATGTCCTCAGGAGTCATAGGCAGTCAATAACACTCACAAGTCCTCAGGAGTCATAGGCAGTCAATAACACTCACATGTCCTCAGGAGTCATAGGCAGTCAATAACACTCACATGTCCTCAGGAGTCATAGGCAGTCAATAACACTCACATGTCCTCAGGAGTCATAGGCAGTCAATAACACTCACATGTCCTCAGGAGTCATAGGCAGTCAATAACACTCACATGTCCTCAGGAGTCATAGGCAGTCAATAACACTCACATGTCCTCAGGAGTCATAGGCAGTCAATAACACTCACATGTCCTCAGGAGTCATAGGCAGTCAATAACACTCACATGTCCTCAGGAGTCATAGGCAGTCAATAACACTCACATGTCCTCAGGAGTCATAGGCAGTCAATAACACTCACATGTCCTCAGGAGTCATAGGCAGTCAATAACACTCACATGTCCTCAGGAGTCATAGGCAGTCAATAACACTCACATGTCCTCAGGAGTCATAGGCAGTCAATAACACTCACATGTCCTCAGGAGTCATAGGCAGTCAATAACACTCACATGTCCTCAGGAGTCATAGGCAGTCAATAACACTCACGTGTCCTCAGGAGTCATAGGCAGTCAATAACACTTACGTGTCCTCAGGAGTCATAGGCAGTCAATAACACTCACGTGTCCTCAGGAGTCATAGGCAGTCAATAACACTCACGTGTCCTCAGGAGTCATAGGCAGTCAATAACACTCACGTGTCCTCAGGAGTCATAGGCAGTCAATAACACTCACGTGTCCTCAGGAGTCATAGGCAGTCAATAACACTCACGTGTCCTCAGGAGTCATAGGCAGTCAATAACACTCACGTGTCCTCAGGAGTCATAGGCAGTCAATAACACTCACATGTCCTCAGGAGTCATAGGCAGTCAATAACACTCACATGTCCTCAGGAGTCATAGGCAGTCAATAACACTCACATGTCCTCAGGAGTCATAGGCAGTCAATAACACTCACATGTCCTCAGGAGTCATAGGCAGTCAATAACACTCACATGTCCTCAGGAGTCATAGGCAGTCAATAACACTCACATGTCCTCAGGAGTCATAGGCAGTCAATAACACTCACATGTCCTTAGGAGTCATAGGCAGTCAATAACACTCAAGTCCTCAGGAGTCATAGGCAGTCAATAACACTCACGTGTCCTCAGGAGTCATAGGCAGTCAATAACACTCACGTGTCCTCAGGAGTCATAGGCAGTCAATAACACTCACGTGTCCTCAGGAGTCATAGGCAGTCAATAACACTCACGTGTCCTCAGGAGTCATAGGCAGTCAATAACACTCACGTGTCCTCAGGAGTCATAGGCAGTCAATAACACTCACAAGTCCTCAGGAGTCATAGGCAGTCAATAACACTCACATGTCCTCAGGAGTCATAGGCAGTCAATAACACTCACATGTCCTCAGGAGTCATAGGCAGTCAATAACACTCACATGTCCTCCAGGAGTCATAGGCAGTCAATAACACTCACATGTCCTCAGGAGTCATAGGCAGTCAATAACACTCACATGTCCTCAGGAGTCATAGGCAGTCAATAACACTCACATGTCCTCAGGAGTCATAGGCAGTCAATAACACTCACATGTCCTCAGGAGTCATAGGCAGTCAATAACACTCACATGTCCTCAGGAGTCATAGGCAGTCAATAACACTCACATGTCCTCAGGAGTCATAGGCAGTCAATAACACTCACATGTCCTCAGGAGTCATAGGCAGTCAATAACACTCACATGTCCTCAGGAGTCATAGGCAGTCAATAACACTCACATGTCCTCAGGAGTCATAGGCAGTCAATAACACTCACATGTCCTCAGGAGTCATAGGCAGTCAATAACACTCACATGTCCTCAGGAGTCATAGGCAGTCAATAACACTCACGTGTCCTCAGGAGTCATAGGCAGTCAATAACACTCTACGTGTCCTCAGGAGTCATAGGCAGTCAATAACACTCACGTGTCCTCAGGAGTCATAGGCAGTCAATAACACTCACGTGTCCTCAGGAGTCATAGGCAGTCAATAACACTCACGTGTCCTCAGGAGTCATAGGCAGTCAATAACACTCACGTGTCCTCAGGAGTCATAGGCAGTCAATAACACTCACATGTCCTCAGGAGTCATAGGCAGTCAATAACACTCACATGTCCTCAGGAGTCATAGGCAGTCAATAACACTCACATGTCCTCAGGAGTCATAGGCAGTCAATAACACTCACATGTCCTCAGGAGTCATAGGCAGTCAATAACACTCACATGTCCTCAGGAGTCATAGGCAGTCAATAACACTCACATGTCCTCAGGAGTCATAGGCAGTCAATAACACTCACATGTCCTCAGGAGTCATAGGCAGTCAATAACACTCACATGTCCTCAGGAGTCATAGGCAGTCAATAACACTCACAAGTCCTCAGGAGTCATAGGCAGTCAATAACACTCACATGTCCTCAGGAGTCATAGGCAGTCAATAACACTCACATGTCCTCAGGAGTCATAGGCAGTCAATAACACTCACATGTCCTCAGGAGTCATAGGCAGTCAATAACACTCACATGTCCTCAGGAGTCATAGGCAGTCAATAACACTCACATGTCCTCAGGAGTCATAGGCAGTCAATAACACTCACATGTCCTCAGGAGTCATAGGCAGTCAATAACACTCACATGTCCTCAGGAGTCATAGGCAGTCAATAACACTCACATGTCCTCAGGAGTCATAGGCAGTCAATAACACTCACATGTCCTCAGGAGTCATAGGCAGTCAATAACACTCACATGTCCTCAGGAGTCATAGGCAGTCAATAACACTCACATGTCCTCAGGAGTCATAGGCAGTCAATAACACTCACATGTCCTCAGGAGTCATAGGCAGTCAATAACACTCACATGTCCTCAGGAGTCATAGGCAGTCAATAACACTCACATGTCCTCAGGAGTCATAGGCAGTCAATAACACTCACGTGTCCTCAGGAGTCATAGGCAGTCAATAACACTCACGTGTCCTCAGGAGTCATAGGCAGTCAATAACACTCACAAGTCCTCAGGAGTCATAGGCAGTCAATAACACTCACGTGTCCTCAGGAGTCATAGGCAGTCAATAACACTCACATGTCCTCAGGAGTCATAGGCAGTCAATAACACTCACGTGTCCTCAGGAGTCATAGGCAGTCAATAACACTCACATGTCCTCAGGAGTCATAGGCAGTCAATAACACTCACATGTCCTCAGGAGTCATAGGCAGTCAATAACACTCACATGTCCTCAGGAGTCATAGGCAGTCAATAACACTCACATGTCCTCAGGAGTCATAGGCAGTCAATAACACTCACATGTCCTCAGGAGTCATAGGCAGTCAATAACACTCACATGTCCTCAGGAGTCATAGGCAGTCAATAACACTCACATGTCCTCAGGAGTCATAGGCAGTCAATAACACTCACATGTCCTCAGGAGTCATAGGCAGTCAATAACACTCACGTGTCCTCAGGAGTCATAGGCAGTCAATAACACTCACATGTCCTCAGGAGTCATAGGCAGTCAATAACACTCACATGTCCTCAGGAGTCATAGGCAGTCAATAACACTCACAAGTCCTCAGGAGTCATAGGCAGTCAATAACACTCACATGTCCTCAGGAGTCATAGGCAGTCAATAACACTCACATGTCCTCAGGAGTCATAGGCAGTCAATAACACTCACATGTCCTCAGGAGTCATAGGCAGTCAATAACACTCACGTGTCCTCAGGAGTCATAGGCAGTCAATAACACTCACATGTCCTCAGGAGTCATAGGCAGTCAATAACACTCACGTGTCCTCAGGAGTCATAGGCAGTCAATAACACTCACATGTCCTCCAGGAGTCATAGGCAGTCAATAACACTCACATGTCCTCAGGAGTCATAGGCAGTCAATAACACTCACATGTCCTCCAGGAGTCATAGGCAGTCAATAACACTCACATGTCCTCAGGAGTCATAGGCAGTCAATAACACTCACATGTCCTCAGGAGTCATAGGCAGTCAATAACACTCACAAGTCCTCAGGAGTCATAGGCAGTCAATAACACTCACATGTCCTCAGGAGTCATAGGCAGTCAATAACACTCACATGTCCTCAGGAGTCATAGGCAGTCAATAACACTCACATGTCCTCAGGAGTCATAGGCAGTCAATAACACTCACATGTCCTCAGGAGTCATAGGCAGTCAATAACACTCACGTGTCCTCAGGAGTCATAGGCAGTCAATAACACTCACATGTCCTCAGGAGTCATAGGCAGTCAATAACACTCACGTGTCCTCAGGAGTCATAGGCAGTCAATAACACTCACATGTCCTCCAGGAGTCATAGGCAGTCAATAACACTCACATGTCCTCAGGAGTCATAGGCAGTCAATAACACTCACATGTCCTCAGGAGTCATAGGCAGTCAATAACACTCACATGTCCTCAGGAGTCATAGGCAGTCAATAACACTCACATGTCCTCAGGAGTCATAGGCAGTCAATAACACTCACAAGTCCTCAGGAGTCATAGGCAGTCAATAACACTCACATGTCCTCAGGAGTCATAGGCAGTCAATAACACTCACGTGTCCTCAGGAGTCATAGGCAGTCAATAACACTCACATGTCCTCAGGAGTCATAGGCAGTCAATAACACTCACGTGTCCTCAGGAGTCATAGGCAGTCAATAACACTCACATGTCCTCAGGAGTCATAGGCAGTCAATAACACTCACATGTCCTCAGGAGTCATAGGCAGTCAATAACACTCACATGTCCTCAGGAGTCATAGGCAGTCAATAACACTCACATGTCCTCAGGAGTCATAGGCAGTCAATAACACTCACATGTCCTCAGGAGTCATAGGCAGTCAATAACACTCACAAGTCCTCAGGAGTCATAGGCAGTCAATAACACTCACATGTCCTCAGGAGTCATAGGCAGTCAATAACACTCACATGTCCTCAGGAGTCATAGGCAGTCAATAACACTCACATGTCCTCAGGAGTCATAGGCAGTCAATAACACTCACATGTCCTCAGGAGTCATAGGCAGTCAATAACACTCACGTGTCCTCAGGAGTCATAGGCAGTCAATAACACTCACATGTCCTCAGGAGTCATAGGCAGTCAATAACACTCCACGTGTCCTCAGGAGTCATAGGCAGTCAATAACACTCACATGTCCTCAGGAGTCATAGGCAGTCAATAACACTCACATGTCCTCAGGAGTCATAGGCAGTCAATAACACTCACATGTCCTCAGGAGTCATAGGCAGTCAATAACACTCACATGTCCTCAGGAGTCATAGGCAGTCAATAACACTCACATGTCCTCAGGAGTCATAGGCAGTCAATAACACTCACAAGTCCTCAGGAGTCATAGGCAGTCAATAACACTCACATGTCCTCAGGAGTCATAGGCAGTCAATAACACTCACATGTCCTCAGGAGTCATAGGCAGTCAATAACACTCACATGTCCTCAGGAGTCATAGGCAGTCAATAACACTCACGTGTCCTCAGGAGTCATAGGCAGTCAATAACACTCACATGTCCTCAGGAGTCATAGGCAGTCAATAACACTCACGTGTCCTCAGGAGTCATAGGCAGTCAATAACACTCACATGTCCTCAGGAGTCATAGGCAGTCAATAACACTCACATGTCCTCAGGAGTCATAGGCAGTCAATAACACTCACATGTCCTCAGGAGTCATAGGCAGTCAATAACACTCACATGTCCTCAGGAGTCATAGGCAGTCAATAACACTCACATGTCCTCAGGAGTCATAGGCAGTCAATAACACTCACATGTCCTCAGGAGTCATAGGCAGTCAATAACACTCACATGTCCTCAGGAGTCATAGGCAGTCAATAACACTCACATGTCCTCAGGAGTCATAGGCAGTCAATAACACTCACAAGTCCTCAGGAGTCATAGGCAGTCAATAACACTCACAAGTCCTCAGGAGTCATAGGCAGTCAATAACACTCACGTGTCCTCAGGAGTCATAGGCAGTCAATAACACTCACATGTCCTCAGGAGTCATAGGCAGTCAATAACACTCACATGTCCTCAGGAGTCATAGGCAGTCAATAACACTCACATGTCCTCAGGAGTCATAGGCAGTCAATAACACTCACATGTCCTCAGGAGTCATAGGCAGTCAATAACACTCACGTGTCCTCAGGAGTCATAGGCAGTCAATAACACTCACATGTCCTCAGGAGTCATAGGCAGTCAATAACACTCACGTGTCCTCAGGAGTCATAGGCAGTCAATAACACTCACGTGTCCTCAGGAGTCATAGGCAGTCAATAACACTCACATGTCCTCAGGAGTCATAGGCAGTCAATAACACTCACATGTCCTCAGGAGTCATAGGCAGTCAATAACACTCACATGTCCTCAGGAGTCATAGGCAGTCAATAACACTCACATGTCCTCAGGAGTCATAGGCAGTCAATAACACTCACATGTCCTCAGGAGTCATAGGCAGTCAATAACACTCACATGTCCTCAGGAGTCATAGGCAGTCAATAACACTCACATGTCCTCAGGAGTCATAGGCAGTCAATAACACTCACAAGTCCTCAGGAGTCATAGGCAGTCAATAACACTCACAAGTCCTCAGGAGTCATAGGCAGTCAATAACACTCACGTGTCCTCAGGAGTCATAGGCAGTCAATAACACTCACGTGTCCTCAGGAGTCATAGGCAGTCAATAACACTCACGTGTCCTCAGGAGTCATAGGCAGTCAATAACACTCACATGTCCTCAGGAGTCATAGGCAGTCAATAACACTCACATGTCCTCAGGAGTCATAGGCAGTCAATAACACTCACATGTCCTCAGGAGTCATAGGCAGTCAATAACACTCACATGTCCTCAGGAGTCATAGGCAGTCAATAACACTCACATGTCCTCAGGAGTCATAGGCAGTCAATAACACTCACATGTCCTCAGGAGTCATAGGCAGTCAATAACACTCACATGTCCTCAGGAGTCATAGGCAGTCAATAACACTCACATGTCCTCAGGAGTCATAGGCAGTCAATAACACTCACATGTCCTCAGGAGTCATAGGCAGTCAATAACACTCACATGTCCTCAGGAGTCATAGGCAGTCAATAACACTCACAAGTCCTCAGGAGTCATAGGCAGTCAATAACACTCACATGTCCTCCAGGAGTCATAGGCAGTCAATAACACTCACATGTCCTCAGGAGTCATAGGCAGTCAATAACACTCACATGTCCTCAGGAGTCATAGGCAGTCAATAACACTCACATGTCCTCAGGAGTCATAGGCAGTCAATAACACTCACATGTCCTCAGGAGTCATAGGCAGTCAATAACACTCACATGTCCTCAGGAGTCATAGGCAGTCAATAACACTCACATGTCCTCAGGAGTCATAGGCAGTCAATAACACTCACATGTCCTCAGGAGTCATAGGCAGTCAATAACACTCACATGTCCTCAGGAGTCATAGGCAGTCAATAACACTCACATGTCCTCAGGAGTCATAGGCAGTCAATAACACTCACATGTCCTCAGGAGTCATAGGCAGTCAATAACACTCACATGTCCTCAGGAGTCATAGGCAGTCAATAACACTCACATGTCCTCAGGAGTCATAGGCAGTCAATAACACTCACATGTCCTCAGGAGTCATAGGCAGTCAATAACACTCACATGTCCTCAGGAGTCATAGGCAGTCAATAACACTCACATGTCCTCAGGAGTCATAGGCAGTCAATAACACTCACATGTCCTCAGGAGTCATAGGCAGTCAATAACACTCACATGTCCTCAGGAGTCATAGGCAGTCAATAACACTCACATGTCCTCAGGAGTCATAGGCAGTCAATAACACTCACATGTCCTCAGGAGTCATAGGCAGTCAATAACACTCACATGTCCTCAGGAGTCATAGGCAGTCAATAACACTCACATGTCCTCCAGGAGTCATAGGCAGTCAATAACACTCACATGTCCTCAGGAGTCATAGGCAGTCAATAACACTCACATGTCCTCAGGAGTCATAGGCAGTCAATAACACTCACATGTCCTCAGGAGTCATAGGCAGTCAATAACACTCACATGTCCTCAGGAGTCATAGGCAGTCAATAACACTCACATGTCCTCAGGAGTCATAGGCAGTCAATAACACTCACATGTCCTCAGGAGTCATAGGCAGTCAATAACACTCACATGTCCTCAGGAGTCATAGGCAGTCAATAACACTCACATGTCCTCAGGAGTCATAGGCAGTCAATAACACTCACATGTCCTCAGGAGTCATAGGCAGTCAATAACACTCACATGTCCTCAGGAGTCATAGGCAGTCAATAACACTCACATGTCCTCAGGAGTCATAGGCAGTCAATAACACTCACATGTCCTCAGGAGTCATAGGCAGTCAATAACACTCACAAGTCCTCAGGAGTCATAGGCAGTCAATAACACTCACATGTCCTCAGGAGTCATAGGCAGTCAATAACACTCACATGTCCTCAGGAGTCATAGGCAGTCAATAACACTCACATGTCCTCAGGAGTCATAGGCAGTCAATAACACTCACATGTCCTCAGGAGTCATAGGCAGTCAATAACACTCACAAGTCCTCAGGAGTCATAGGCAGTCAATAACACTCACATGTCCTCAGGAGTCATAGGCAGTCAATAACACTCACATGTCCTCAGGAGTCATAGGCAGTCAATAACACTCACATGTCCTCAGGAGTCCAGTGGAGCAGCACCTTGACCTTCCCAGAGCCCTCTTTCCTCCTGGCCATCACCTGAGAGGAGAAGAAGACCAGCTCAGGAATACTGAAGATAATACTCCTAAAACGATTAAGGTAATTCTAAAAACACAATACGGACAGAGAGCAATGACCATCACCTGGAGAGAGGAGAAGTAAGAAAAAACACTAAACATTTTGAGGATAGAGGCAGAGAACAGAGACAAAATGGCAGATTGTAACGCTCATGATATAAATACTTTAACACTAAACAAGACGATAAAAGTCATTCGAACACCATCACATGGTAGAGAACAATTGTGACCACGTTTCAAGACATCAGCAGAGCTGGGGCTCATTGAAGAAGATGACCAAAGACAGACGGAAGTGGAAAACCTTTGATAGGGATGAATGAGTAAATTAACATAACAGTGCTATTTCGGGATGGAATCTCTTCCACATTCCCCGGACTGTGATGTACTGTACAGCAAGCAGCATTCCGCAATCCAGACAGACAGAAGCCAGAGATCTCAGACTAGCCATTCCAGGGCTGTTTAATGCTGGAATTCTTATCACATAGCTCCCATTCCATGGTGCCAGAAACAGGCGCAAGAGCCTAAAGAGACAGGGAGCAATTACCCTCATAAACAACTCAGAAGTCTGTGGAGAATGTCCATCATGCAGAGTAACTACTGTTAATGTGTTCCCTCAGGATCACATACTGTACTGGGGTTGGGGACATTCCACTTGGGATTGACTGATTCATCATGTTTCATCCTACTGAGTTGATGTCCATGCAGTCATACACAGGCCAGAAGTCTATAGCCTGGTCCCAGATCTGTTTGTGTTGCCTTGCCAACTTGGTCTTGCTTGGCATGACAATGAACATAAAAGTTGGCAAGAGCATGACCAGACCTAGGACCAGGCTATGGAATCCATCCATCGCCCAACAAAAAAAATACAGCCAATCATACGTTTTGTTTGAACAGTTGGCACACTTTTCTTTTCAAAAACAGTTGATCAAACGTTTTACAGTTTCCAGTAACACAGTTATGGAATCTGGAATTCACTCACACAAACATTGTCAGTGGGGAGTAGGCCATGGAGGGAGGGTAGAAAAATAACTAGGATTCTCAAAAACAGTTGCAGATATAAACTTTTTTTTTTTTTTTGGTTAAGTCTATTTATAGTGTTGAGAATGAGCTCACGTGTGAACAACTTCTCTTACGCACGAGAATATCTGAAATGATTCCTCCGACTCAGGGGGAATGGCATTCATGGAAACTGGTTTAAGGACAGGAGGAGGAGAGGGAGGGAGGAAGAGCGGGAGGGAGGGAGAGAGACAGAGCAAGGGAGAGAGAGCGATGAAGAAAAAGGGAGCTGGAGAGAGAGGAGAGGAAGAGAGAAAGTGAGATCTAGAATCTCTCCACACTCCCCGGTCTTCAAATCTCTCCCCACCACAGAGTACTTGATCTTAGTTTAGCCTTATCCCTTTCTCCCTCTCTCCCTCCCTCTCTCCACCTCTCCCTCCACCTCTCCCTCCCTCCCTCCACCTCTCCCTCCCTCCCTCCACCTCTCCCTCCCTCCCTCCACCTCTCCCTCCCTCCCTCCACCTCTCCCTCCCTCCCTCCACCTCTCCATCTGGTTCACACTTTCCCTCATTTCCCCAATCTCGTCCCGTTTTTATTTATTTATTCATTCATTCAAATCAAATTTTATTGGTCACATACACGTGTTCAGCAGATGTTATTGCAGGTGTAGCGAAATGCTTGTGCTTCTAGCTCCGACAGTGCAATAATATCTAACAAGTAATATCTAACAATGTCACAACATATACCCGATACACACAAATCTAAGTAAAGGAATGGAATTAAGAATATATCAATTTAAATGGACGAGCAATGTCAGAGCGGCATAGACTAAGACACGGTAGAAAGTATAGAATGCAGTATATACAGTTGAAGTCGGAAGTTTACATACACTTAGGTTGGAGTCATTAAAACTCATTTTTCAACCACTCCACAAATGTCTTGTTAACAAACTATAGTTTTGGCAAGTCGGTTAGGACATATACTTTGTACATTTTTCCAACAATTGTTTACAGACAGATTATTTCACTTATAATTCACCGTATCACAATTCCAGTGGGTCAGAAGTTAACATACACTAAGTTGACTGTGCCTTTAAACAGCTTGGAAAATTCCAGAAAATTATGGCATGGCATTAGAAGCTTCTGATAGGCTAATTGACATCATTTGAGTCATTTGGAGGTGTACCTGTGGATGTATTTCAAGGCCTACCCTCAAACTCACTGCCTCTTTGCTAGACATAATGGGAACATCAAAAGAAATCAGCCAAGACCTCAGAAAAATAAGTGTAGACCTCCACAAGTCCGGTTCATCCTTGGGAGCAATTTCCAAACGCCTGAAGGCACTACGGCCATCTGTACAAACAATAGTATGCAAGTATAAACACCATGGGACCACACAGCCGTCATACCGCTCAGGAAGGAGACGCGTTCTGTCTCCTAGAGATTAACGTACTTTGGTGCGAAAAGTGCAAATCAATCCCAGAACAGCAGCAAAGGACCTTGTGAAGATGCTGGAGGAAACGGGTACAAAAGTATCTATATCCACAGTAAAATGAGTCCTATATCGACATAACTTGAAAGGTCGCTCAGCAAGGAAGAAGCCACTGCTCCAAAACCGCCATCAAAATGCCAGACTACGGTTTGCAACTGCACATGGGGACAAATATTGTACTTTTTGGAGAAATGTCCTCTGGTCTGATGAAACAAATATAGAACTGTTTGGCCATAATGACCATCGTTTGGAGGAAAAAGGGGGAGGCTTGCAAGCCGAAGAACACCATCCCAACCCTGAAGCACAGGGGTGGCAGCATCATGTTGTGGGGGTGCACATCACAAAATAGATGGCATCTTGAGGAAGGACAATTATGTGGATATATTGAAGAAACATCTCAAGACATCAGTCAGGAAGTTAAAGCTTGGTCACAAATGGGTCTTCCAAATGGACAATAACCCAAAGCATACTTCCAAAGTAAAATGCCTCCCACTCAGGCCCAGAAAATAGGATATGCACATCATTAGTACTATTGGATAGGAAACACTCTGAAGTTTCTAAAAGTGTTAACATAATGTCTGTGAGTGTAACAGAACAGAAATAGCAGGTGAAAACCCGAGAAGAATCTATACCCGGAATTACTGTTTTTTTGTCACATTGGCTCCGTTTGACAGTCTCTATTGAGTTCTATGGCAAGCAGCTCCGAGATTTCAGTACCTATGGCTTCCACTAGATGTCAACAGTCTATATATAAAGCCTCAGACAGATTGGAGGAAGCAGGAAGAATAGGTACAGGAAATGGCCAAGGTAGCTCAGATGTCAACAAGTTTTCTCGTGCGCTAGTCTGGCTGCGCCCACTTTATTTTACTTATATAACGTTTAGGTGACGATCCGAGTGAAATATTATCGCTAATATTCATAAAAGGATAGCTAAGGATGCATTTTAACTGGTATTTGATTTGTTTAGGAAAAGTTTATAGGTATATTTGAACGCGTTCTCTTCACGTTTCAATGGGCGATTCGAAGTTGGATTTTCTGATCATAACGCACAAACCAAACAGAGATTTATGGATATAATAAATTACTTTTTCTAACAAAAGAACCATGGATTGTCTTCGTTGGACACTTGGGAAGCCCTCAGCAGAAGGTCTTCAAAAGGTAAGGGATTTGTTTTCGCTGTGAAATGTGTTTTGTGTGAAACGCGATGGTTTATGAATTTATGCTAATGGCTAAAATATTGGATGTGCTACCCTCAAACAATCAAATGTTGTGCTTTCGCCGTAAAGCCTTTTTGAAATCTGACAACGCTGTGATATTGCCAAGAAGCAGAGCTTTTGATGACTATGCAACACTTGTATATTGATGAATGTTTAATAATTCAACTTTTGGATTTTGAATTTGGCGCCTTGCATTTCACCAGGTAAGTAGTTAAACAATTTAAAAGGCATTGCTACCAAATACTAATTGAGTGTATGTAAACTTCTGACCCACTGGGAATGTGATGAAAGAAATAAAAGCTGAAATAAATCATTCTCTCTACTATTATTCTGACATTTCACATTCTTAAAATAAAGTGGTGATCCTAACTGACCTAAGACAGGGAATTTTTACTAGGATTAAATGTTAGGAATTGTGAAAAACTGAGTTTAAATGTATTTGGCTAAGGTGTATGTAAACTTCCATTTTCAACTGTACATATGAGATGAGTAATGCAAGATATGTAAACATTATTAAAGTGGCCAGTGATTTCAAGTCTGTGTATATAGCCAGCAGCATCTCAGTGCTAGTGATGGCTATTTAACAGTCAGATTTTCAGTCTCTCGGTCCCAGCTTTGATGCACCTGTACTGACCTCACCTTCTGGACGATAGCGGGTGAACAGGCAGTGGCTCGGGTGGTTGTTGTCCTTGATGATTTTTTTTGTCCTTCCTGTGACATCGGGTGCTCTAGGTGTCCTGGAGGGCAGGTAGTTTGCCCCCGGTGATGTGTTGTGCAGACCTCACTACCCTCTGGAGAGCCCTGAGGTTGTGGGCGGTGCAGTTGCCGTACCAGGCGGTGATACAGCCCGACAGGATGCTCTCAATTGTGCATCTGTAAAAGTTTGTGAGGGTTTTGGGTGACAACACAAATTTCTTCAGCCTCGAGGTTGAAGAGGCGCTGTTGCGCCTTCTTCGCCACACTGTTTGTGTGGGTTGACCATTTTAGTTTGTCTGTGATGTGTACACCGAGGAACTTGAAACTTTCCATCTTCTCCACTGCGGTCCCGTTGATGTGGATAGGGCTGTGCTCCCTCTGGAGTTTCCTGAAGTCCACAATCATCTCCTTTGTTTTGTTGACATTGAGTGAGAGGTTATTTTCCTGGCACCACACTCCCAGAGCCCTCACCTCCTCCCTGTAGGCTGTCTCGTCGTTGTTGGTAATCAAGCCTACTACTGATGTGTCGTCTGCAAACTTGATGACTGAGTTGGAGGCGTGCTTGGCAACACAGTCATGGGTGAACAGGGACTACAGGAGGGGGCTGAGAACACACCCTTGTGGAGTTTTAAGGATCAGCGAAGGGGAGGTGTTGTTTCCTACCTTCACCACCTGGGGGCGGCCTCAAGCTTAATGATGAGCTTGGAGGGTACTATAGTGTTGAATGCTGAGCTATAGTCAATGAACAGCATTCTTACATAGGTATTCCTCTTGTCCAGATGGGATAGGGCTGTGTGCAGTGTGATGGCGATGTTATTGTCTGTGGGCCTATTGGAGCGGTAAGCAAATTGAAGAGGGTCTAGGGTGGCAGGTAAGGTGGAGGTGATATGATCCTTAACTAGTCTCTCAAAGCACTTCATGATGACAGAAGTGAGTGCTACGAGGCGATAGTCATTTAGTTCAGTTACCTTAGCTTTCTTGGGAACAGGAACAATGGTGGCCATCTTGAAGAATGTAGGGACAACAGACTGGGATAGGGAGAGATTGAATATATCTGTGAACACACCAGCCAGCTGGTCTGTGCATGCTCTTTTGACACGGTTAGGGATACCATCTGGGCCGGCAGCCTTGCGAGGGTTAACACGCTTAAATGTCTTACTCACGTCGGCCATGGAGAAGGAGAGCCCACATTCCTTGATGGCGGGCCGCGTCGATGGCACTGTATTATCCTCAAAGCGAGCGAAGGTGTTCATACTGTCCAGAAGCAAGATGTCAGTGTCCGCCACGGACCTGGTTTTCCATTTATAATACGCGATTGTCTGTAGACCCGTCTCGTGTCTGAGTCATTGAACTGGGACTGACCTTTGTCCCTATACTGACGTTTAACCTGCTTGATTGCTTTGCGGAGGGAATAACTGCACTGTTTGTATTCTTCCATATTCCCATTCTTCTTGCCCTTGCTAAATGCGGTGGTTCACGCTTTCAGTTTTGTGCGAATGCTCCCATCTATCCACGGTTTCTGGTTGGGGTAGGTTTTAATAGTCACAGAGGGTAGAACATCTCCTATGCACTTCCTGATAAACTCATTCACCGTATCGGTATATGTGTCGATATTATTTTCTGAAAATATCCCAGTACACGTGATCAAAAATAATATTGAATAGTAGATTCCGATTGGTCAGACCAACTTTGAATAGTCCTCACCACAGGTGCTTCCTGTTTCAGTTCCTGCCAATAAGAGGGGAGGAGCAAGATGGAAATGTGGTCCGATTTGCCGAATGGGGGGCCGGGGAGGAACTTATATGCAGTATAGCAATGGTCAAGGGTTTCAGCAGCATGAGTACAACAATCAACATATTTGCTAGAATTTCTGGAGCATTTTCCTCTACTTTGTAGCCACAGCTACAATAAATGCAGCCTCAGTATATGTGGTTTCCACTTTGCTTAAAGTCCGGTGAAGTTCTTTGAGGGCCGTCGTGGTATCCGCTTGGGGGATATAGATTCTGAGAGATTCTAATTCTGAGATATTCTAAGTCGGGTGAACAGAAGGACTTGAGTTCCTGTATATTATCACAGTACCACGAGTTGTTAATCATAAAACATATACCTTCACCCTTCTGCTTCCCGGAGAGATGTTTGTTCCTGTCGGCGCAACGTACTGAGAAACCAACTGGCTTTAGCGAGTCTGACGGTATATCTTGAGAGAGCCATGTTTCCGTGAGGCAGAGAATGTTACAATCCCTGGTGTCTCTCTGAAAAGCAACTCTCGCCTTCAGCTCATCAATTGTAATATCCAGAGATTGGACATTAGCGAATAAAACACTCGGGAGCGGTGGGTGGTGTTCACGCTTCCTAAGTCGGACCAGAAGACCGCCTCGAGTACCTCTCCTTCGCCAGCGTTGTTTTGGGTCAGCCTCTGGAATAAGTTTGATTGCTCTGGGGAGAGCAAACAAGGGATCCGCTCCAGGGAAGTCGTAATCCTGGAAGTTCTGTTGAGTTACCACCGCTCTAATATCCAATAGTTCTTCCTGAGCTAATTCCTGGGCTAATAATGTAAAAAAATAGTACATAAACAAACAAAATACTGCAGAGTTGCTTAAGCGCTAGTCACGATGATGCCATCTCCGTCGGTGCCAGTCCGACGGACGATCCGGGATTGGCAGATGCCAGGAGAACACTACATGCCCCAAAACATAGTGCCAACTGTAAAGTTTGGTGGAGGAGGAATAATGGTCTGGGGCTGTTTTACATGGTTCAGGCTAGGCCCCTTAGTTCCAGTGAAGGGAAATCTTAACGTTACAGCATACAATGACATTCTAGACGATTCAGTGCTTCCAACTTTGTGGTAATAGTTTGTGGAAGTCCCTTTCCTTTTTCAGCATGACAATGACCCAGTGCACAAAACGACGTCCATACAGAAATGGTTTTTTGAGATCGGTGTGGAAGACCTTGACTGGCCTGTACAGAGCCCTGACCTCAACCCCATCGAACACCTTTGGGATGAATTGGAACGCCGACTGTGAGCAAAGCCTAATAGCCTGGTTCCCGACCTCACTAATACTCTTGTGGCTGAATGGGAGTCCTCGCAGCAATGTTCCAACA
Source organism: Brachymystax lenok tsinlingensis (assembly GCA_030435695.1). NCBI lineage: Eukaryota > Metazoa > Chordata > Actinopteri > Salmoniformes > Salmonidae > Brachymystax > Brachymystax lenok. Next base: position 50,211,735 of record CM059818.1, read on the forward strand.
TCTATTGAAAAGTGCAGCTCAGTTTCCACCTCATTTTGTGGGCAGTGTGCACATAGCCTGTCTTCTCTTGAGAGCCAGGTCTGCCTACGGTGGCCTTCTCAATAGCAAGGCTATGCTCACTAAGTCTGTACATAGTCAAAGCTTTCCTTTCCTGGGTCAGTCACAGTGGTCAGGTATTCTGCCTCCGTGTACTCTCTTTTTAAAGCCAAATAGCATTCTAGTTTTCTCTGTTTTTTTGTTAAATCAATGTGTAAAGTAATTATCTTTGTGTTTTCTCATGATTTGGTTGGGTCTAATTGTGTTGCTGTCCTGGGACTCTGTGGGGTCTGTTTGTGAACAGAGCCACAGGACCAGCTTCCTTAGGGGACTCTTCTCCAGGTTCATCTCTCTGTAGGTGATGGCTTTGTTATGGAAGGTTTGCGCTGATGTTTAGGCCGAGGTAGATATTGTTCTTTGTGTGCTCTACGGCAACGGTGTCTAAATGGAATTTGTATTTGTGATCCTGGCAACTGGGACTTTTTAGGAACACCATTATTTTTGTCTTACTGAGATTTACTGTCAGGGCCCAGGTCTGACAGAACCTGTGCAGAATATCTAGGTGCTGCTGTAAGCCCTCCTTGGTTGGGGACAGAAGACAGAAGTCATATAACAGACTCACGTCCAGAGAGACCCACAGGAGCAACAGGGTCAAGCGCCCTGGCCATCCAAGACCCCGAAGAGTGTGCAAAGCTGTCATTAAGGCAAAGGGTGGCAACTTTAAAGAATCTCAAATATAAAATATATTTGATTTGTTTAACACTTTTTTGGTTACTACATGATTCCATAGGTGTTATTACATAGTTTTAATGTCTTCACTATTATTCTACAATGTATAAAATAGTAAAAGTAAAGAAAAACCCTTGAATGAGTAAGTGTGTCTAAACTTTTGCCTGGTATTGTATATCTTTCAACTATACTGTAAGGTTGAACACACAATTTGAATCTATCTAATCGAATCCACAGATTGAGATTTGAAGATAAATTCTTTTAATATATTAGTAATATATTAGTAATTGACTGAGCAGGTCCATATCGCCCAGCAATGCTATTTCTAGGGTTACGTTACGCTTTATGGCAATACCAGAACAAATGGTCAATTGAATCTGCAGAGCTGCGAGGATTGTGTGTCCCAAATATTCAACATACTGTTGGTGGCAAGAATTTTCTACAATCAATTTAGCTGGAAAGCACAAAGTCTTGAATCTTGCGTTGTTTTATACATCAACTCATACACCCTTTGTCACAGAATTGGTACATCAAAGATCTCTTCCCAGCTATTTTGCAATTTTGTTTTGTATGGCACAGCTATCAACATCCTGGTATACTTTCCTATATATCCTATTTTTATGCCTCCGTCAGTTTTGATCCTTTCTATTGGGCAGACAGAACAGTTCCCTACCTCCTCCTGCTGCCATATGCCTCCTCCATTTTTGGGGAAATGCTGTAATCTTCGAATGAGCAGACCCTCTCATAGAATTCCGATAACTCCATGAAAGACATAACTCTACCATTCCAATATCATTTAAAAACAAAATACCCTTTTCAAACATATTTTCCATGGATACAGGTACTTTATCAAGCAGCACATTTGAGTTCAACCATAATATTTGTTCTATCTTTTCAGGGGGATGAAATTGAAATTGTAACCAGCTCTGCAATGCTTGTTTGAAAAAGATACTTTGAACAAGGTTTCATTTTCAATTAACCGAAAATGAGTCATGGCATTCTGCACAAAGGCAAATGGTCATTTTTAAACAATGGATGAGCTTTTCTCAGTAATCTACTTGAGAACCATTTTGGGTTCAAGTAAAAAAATATATACAAGTGAAGCTTTTAGAGAGAGGTTTAGTGCTTTTATATTTATTAATCTCAACCCACCCAGTTCATATTCATAATATACACTACCGGTCAAATGTTTTGAAACACCTACTTATTCAAGGGTTTTTTCTTTATTTTTACTATTTTCTACATTGAATAATTTTCTACATAGAATAATAGTGAAGACGTCAAAACTATGAAATAACACATATGGAATCATGTAGTAATCCAAAAAAGTGTTTAACTAATCAAAATATATTTTATATTAAAGATTCTTCCAATAGTCACCCTTTGCTTTGATGACAGCTTTGCACACTCTTGGCATTCTCTCAACCAGCTTCATGAGGTAGTCACCTGGAATGCATTTCAAATAACAGGTGTGCCTTGTAAAAAGTTAATTTATGGAATTTCTTACCTTCTTAATGCGTTTGAGCCAATCAATTGTGTTGTGACAAGGTAAGGGGGTATACAGAAGCTAGCCCTACTTGGTAAAAGACCAAGTCCATATTATGGCAAGAACAGCTCAAATAAGTAAAGAGAAATGACAGTCCATCATTACTTTAAGACATGAAGGTCAGTCAATTCGGAACTTTCAAGAAAAACCATCAAGTGCTGCGATGAAACTGGCTCTCATGAGGACCGCCAAAGGAATTGAAGACCCAGAGTAACCTCTGCTACAGAGGATAAGTTCAGTAGAGTTACGCAAAATAAAAGCTTCACTGTTAATCAACTGTTCAAAGGAGACTGTGTGAATCAGGCCTTCATGGTCTCCTGAGTGGTGCAGCGATCTAAGGCACTGCATCTCAGTGTGTAATGTCTGCTTCCAACTCACACTCTCAAACACGTAGATCCCCTGAACGCAGCTCACTCTCCAGATCCCAATCACCTGAATTCTGATCACACACCTGTATGTCCGTATCACACACTATTTAGTTCAGTTATTTGCACCCCATCATTCTGAGGTATTGTTTGTTTTGTGACACACTTCTATTCGGAGCTCTGTTTTTCTCGTAATTTACTCATCCCGTGTATGATAGTGAGGCAGGCAAAAACCAACGCCTTTTTCCTATTCCCTGCCTGTACTTTAGCCTATTGGATTTCCTGTTATCAACCTATTGCCTGGTCTCCCGGAGGGCATTACGAGCCTTTTCCCTGCCTGTACTGTTGCCTTTCTGGACCTTTCTGAAAATAGTACAAATAAAGGAAAACACTTGAATGAGTAGGTGTTCTAAAACTTTTGACCAGTAATGTAGACAGTTTATCTTGTCTGGTTTAGCATCCCAGATAAAGCTAAATGTTTTTTGCTCATATGATTTGAAAAACTAAAATCAGGGGTAGACAGTGCCATAAGGAATTGAGTAAACTAAGATATGACTAAAGAGTTAAGTGTAATTTTTCCATAAATAGACAGGTATTTACCTCTCTATGGTTGCAGGATATTGTCTATTTTTACTAGTTTTCTATTGAAATTCATTGTGGAGAGCTCATTTAAATATGTTGTGATATGAATACCAAATATGTCTACAGCCCAAACTGCAGGGTAATGTAACATTTTTATTTATTTAAGATCTAATACATAATATGGTAAACTTATCATAATTAGGTTTTAGTCCAGAGAGGCCTGAAAAGTTATCCAGATCTTCAATGAGACATTGCAGGGATCTAGCTTGTGGACTTAATACAACACTTGAGTCATCGGCATACATGGACACCTTTGTTTTTAAGCCTTGGATTTCTAGTCCTCTAATGTTGTTATTTGATCTGATTTTAATAGCTAGCATTTTGATGGCCGTTGCGAATAGATACGGTGACAGTGGATACCCTTGTTTAACTCCTCTTGACAGTTAAAAACTCTCTGAGAAGTAGCCATTATGGCTGGTTTATACTACGTGTGTTCGTACATTTTTATCTGGAGTGCCAGAGTGTGCTCTGAGCATTCGTAAACTCAAAGCGTTGTCAGATTGTTTGTTCGTTCGTAAATTCAGAGTGTTGTCAGATTGTACATGGATGGACGCTTCTCCCGCTCTGTCATGGTTGCTCTTAAATCAAATCAAAGTTTATTTGTCACGTGCGCCGAATACAACATGTGTAGACCTTACAGAGAAATGCTTACTTACAGGCTCTAACCAATAGTGCAAAAAAGGTTTGAAGACGTAAGCCGGAGACAGGTGTTTTATACAACAGCCTTCTGTGTGTGTTCTTTTTGACTACGTCTGCATATTTGCAATCAAACGCCATAATTTTCTCCATCTCATTAGCTATCATACTCTAATTCCTCTGATTTCAAAACTCGGTCCTCCAGAAAGTGGAGAGCAACACTTATGTAGTTCTACTTTTTAATATCTTTCAAAAAAGCAGTGTTAGAAAGGATTACCTTCACATACTGACCAGCTCATGATAGACAGAAGCTTGCTACATGGCACATCAATCCGAACTCATTTCTCGTCATGTCCAGCCCACTCATTATCTCAGCCAATCATGGCTAGCGGTAAGGGTGGTAACTTTTTCCATGGCTAAACCAACTAGGCTCTTATTTTAAAAATGGTTTTCGTATTTATAGATGGCATACAAGTTTGTTATTAAGGCACATGAAAGTTCACATGTTCCAGAAGGCATTTATGCCAAAAAACTCATTTTGACAAAAAAAAAAAAATCTTGTTAAGTACGCCTAGTTTCCTGAAACGAGTCACATTTTATCTCCACTGTATCATCCATGTAAAAAAAACTGTCTAAACAGGATGAAAAATACCTGGTAAAACCTTTTTCATTCTGAGTGCTATGCATTTTGCTAGTATTTTTGCATCACAACATTGAAGTGTAAGGGGCCTCCAGTTTTTTTAGATGGACTGCGTCTTTATATTTGCCATCTGGGTCTTGTTTTAATAATAGTGAAATCAGACCTTCCTGCAGAGTACTTGAAGAACTACCATTTCTATAGGAGTAGTTAAAACAAGCTAACAATGGAGTTTTGAGTATATAAAAAAAGGCTTGAAATACTTCTACCGGGTTTTTTAGCCCTGGGTTTTTTCCAGTCTGAAAGGATTTAATAGCCTTAAAGTTATTCCTCTGTAATTTGGCCTTCGCACTGATCTTTTTGTGCATTTGTCAATTTAAAATTGTCATTATTTGGAAATAATTCCTTATAGTAATCGTCATTCAGAGACAAATTAGACGGAAAAGAAAACATCTGCTTAAAATATTTAGCTTCCTCTTTAAAAATATAATTAGTAACAAGTTTCTGCAAATTATTTTTGATAATGTTCCTGCGTTGGAGATTTAAGAAGCATTTGGTCCATTTTTCTCTATATTCCATATAGATGGTTCTTGAATAAGTTCCTCCAGTTTTGTTTTTATGTTTTTCCTCTAACTTGTTTTGTATCTCTGTAAGCCACTCCTCAGTAAAAAGGCACATGACAGCCCGCTTGGAGAGTTTGCCAAGAGGCACCTAAAGGACTTTCAAACCATGAGAAACAAGATTCTCTGGTCTGATGAAACCAAGTTTGAACCCTTTGGCCTGAATGCCAAGCGTCACATCTGGAGAACACCTTGCACCATCCCTACGGTGAAGCATGGTGGTGGCAGCATCATGGTGCGGGATGTTTTCTGCAACAGGTACTGGGAGACTAGTCAGCATCGAGGCAAAGATGAACGGATCAAAGTACAGAGAGATCCTTGATGAAAACCTGCTCCAGAGCGCTCAGAACTTCAGACTGGGGTGAAGGTTCACCTTCCACCAGGACAACGACCCTAAGCACACAGCCAAGACAACGGGGGCGGCAGGTAACAAAACGTAACAAAATGTGGAAAAAGTCAAGGGGTCTGAATACTTCCTGAATGCGCTGTAAATGTTATTTTCCTCTTTTAGCCGCTGATAGTCTTTTCTTATAACTCGTTGTTTGTGATTTTATAATGTCGGGTGTTTTCCCCCAACACCGCTTTCCATCAATTTGTATAGCTGACCCTCATGCCAAATTGAGTCAAAAGCTTTTTAGAAAACAACAAAGCATGAGAAGACTTTGTAAACATCAAGGCTCACACACAGGGAACACACATGAGCACGCACACACACAAACTGAAAACACACACACCAGGAAGTCCACTGGACACCTTCCCAGGACTTCCACTCTTCCACCCCTCCAGGGCTACAGCCCTGCTCCTCTCCAAAGGCCAGGGTGAGTCTGGATGGCCCTTGGGGAGACACACAGCCTCCCTGGCTGGCCCTCAGATGTGGACCTAACCATAGGGGTCAGAGAGTAGGACAATGGGATGGACGCTCGTTTTGTCATTTGTATCCAACCAGTCAGCCTTCCTCCCATTCCATCTGACCCGGACCTCCTCTTCACCCTCCTCCTCCTTGCTCTCCGTCTCCCTCCCAGTCTCTCTCTCCTATATTCTCCCTCCCAGTCTCTCCTATATTCTCCCTCTCCATTTATCTTCTTCCCTCATCTCTCCTTCTTCTCCCTGTGCAATGACGTGTCTGCCTCTTAGCTAGTTCTCTCTTCTCCCAACGTCTGGCTACTGCACTGCAAGATGTGTGTCGGTATATGTGTACCACATGGGGAAGGGCGAGAGAGAGGTCCTCTTTCTTTCACCCTGGTCCAAAAACAAATGGCCCTGTCTGTGCTGTACTGTGCCCTACACAGGCTGGGCACCGCCATGTCCTCTACAGTACCTCAGAACCCTATCGCTGAGTCTCTCTCTGCAACACACTGGCATATGCTTCATTGCCATTTTAATTAAGTAGACCTGGGAGTCTCTACTCCACGATTCCTCGGTCAGCGTCAACAGGTTCATACTCATTAGCCTTGCACTGGGTCGCTCTCTTAAAAGGATAGAGCGAGACTCTGTCAATTAAAGGGGCAACGCAGGCCCATGTAGTTTCAGGGTTGTGTTCAGTAGGGAATGCAGCAGATACACTTGAAGTGAGAAGTTTACATACACCTTAGCCAAATACATTTAAACTCGTTTTTTTCACAATTCCTGACATTTAATCCTAGTAAAAATTCCCTGTCTTAGGTCAGTTAGGATCACCACTTTATTTTAAGAATGTGAAATGTCAGAATAATAGTAGAGAGAATGATTTATTTCAGCTTTTATTTCTTTCATCACATTCCCAGTGGGTCAAAAATGTACATACACTCAATTAGTATTTGGTAGCATTGCCTTTAAATTGTTTAACTTGGGTCAAACGTTTCAGGTAGCCTTCCACAAGCTTCCCACAATAAGTTGGGTGAATTTTGGCCCATTCCTCCTGACAGAGCTGTTGTAACTGAGTCAGGTTTGTAGGCCTCCTTGCTCACACACGCTTTTTCAGTTCTGCCCACAGATTTTCTATAGGATTGAGGTCAGGGTTTTGTGATGCCAACTCCAATACTGTGACTTTGTGGTCCTTAAGCCATTTTGCCACAATTTTGGAAGTATGCTTTGGGTCATTGTCCATTTGGAAGACCCATTTGTGACCAAGCTTTAACTTCCTGACTGAGATGTTGAGATGTTGCTTCAATATATTGTGACAAACCTCTTCAAAGGTTAGGAGCGTTTGTAACAATTTAAGTGGGAAACAGTCACCAAAATCACACCAAACAGAGTTATTTAGAACAGGAAAGTACCTGTGTGCTTGTTTCTCAGGCCGCTGGCAAGGTCAAGGATAGCAGGGTTCGGTACACAAATCAGGTTCTCGGTCGGTCCAGGTCCAAGAGCCCGTTTATTAGTTCTGCTCTCACATATCTGCCATTTATCACTCGACCCCCCTTCTTTGCTACACATCTCCCCCCCTAGATCCGACCCCCAAGGTCGGGCTACCGCAGCAAAATATGCGTGCATGCGGGATAACCCATCCACATTTCCTTCCCTGCTCTGTGTTTTAAGTCAAAGTGGAATGGTTGGAGACTCAAAAACCACCGCATCACCCGAGCATTCTTCTCTTTAGCCCTATGCATCCAGGTGAGTGGGGCATGGTCACTGATGAGGGTGAAGTGGCGCCCTAGCAGGTAGTATTTCAGGCTTTCTAAAGCCCACTTTACTGCCAGAGCCTCTTTCTCAACGACTGAGTAGTTGGTCTCCGTGGTTCCAGCTTCCTGCTTAAAAACAGGATGGGGTGTTCCACCCTTCTACCTCTTGGGATAGCACTGCTCCTAAGCCGACCTCTGAGGCATCCGTCTGAACCACGAACTCTCTATCAAAGTCTGGTACCACCAACACTGGATTACAGCAGAGAGCCTCCTGTAATGTTCTAAATGCTTTGGTGGCCACTTCATCCCATTGGACCATGTTTGGCCCTCTGGCTCTAGTCATGTCGGTGAGTGGGGCAGCCACTGTGGCATAATTTGGGATGAACTTCCGGTAGTAACCGGTCAACCCTAGGAAGGCTCGAACCTGCTTCTTATTCACTGGTTTTGGCCATTCTCTGATTGCCTCCACCTTCTTACGTTGGGGTTTGATTAACCCTCTTCCCACGGTGTATCCCAGATACTCTGTTTCCTCTAACCCCACGTAACACTTGGCAGGGTTCGCTGTGTGCCCTGCCTTTCTAAGGGCATCTAATACTGCCTGTACCCGGGGTAAGTGGGATTCCCAATCTGGGCTGTAGATCCCCACATCATCTAGATAGGCTGCGGCGCGGCAGTGCGGTTTCAGGACCTTGTCCATTAGCCGTTGAAAGGTGGCTGGGGCCCGTGTAAGCCGAATGGCATAACAGTGTATTGAAACAAACCGTCAGGGGTTGCAAAGGCTGTCTTTTCTTTGGCTCTGGGGGTCAGAGGAATTTGCCAGTACCCTTTGGTTAGGTCCAGGGTCGTAATGTACCGAGCTTTACCAATTTTCTCAAGTAGATCATCTACTCGGGGCATGGGGTAGGCATCAAACTTGGAGATCTCATTTACCTTCCGAAAGTCGTTACAGAACCGCAAAGACCCATCAGGTTTGGAGACCATCACAATTGGGCTAGACCACTCACTATGGGACTCTTCGATCACTCCCACTGCTAACATTTTCTCTGTCTCTGCTCTAATCGCAGCCTTTCGAGCCTCAGGTACCCGATATGGCCTCATGTTCACTTTTCTCCCTGGTAGGGAGACGATATCATGAGCCGTAACTTCAGTTCGGCCGGGTACCTCTGAAAACACATCTCGGTTTTTCTGGATCAGGGTCTTTACTTCATGTACTTGTGCTGGGGACAAAATAGGTGAGATATTTACTTCGGCTGTTTCCTGAGTGTGTGTGGGGTACGTGACCATTAGTGTTTCTCTCTCTCTCCATGCTTTTAACAGGTTTATGTGGTAGATCTGTTCCTGGGGCCGTCGACCTGGCTGTCGGATCCGATAATTCACTTCTCCTATCTTCTCCAGTACTCCAGGTCCTTTCCATGTGGCTAGTAGTTTGCACTCTACCGTGGGGATCAGCACTAACACCTTATCTCCCGGTTGAAATTCCCTCAGGGTAGCCTGCCGATTATAAGTGTGCCGCTGGTGCTCTTGTGCTTGTCTCATGTGCTCTCTGACGATGGGCATGACTGTGGCTATCCTGTCTTGCATTGCCGTGACGTGCTCTATGACACTAGTATCACGGGGTGGATTGGTGCTCCCAGGTTTCCGGCGATGTCTAAGATTCCCCGGGGGTGCCTCCCATATACCAACTCAAAGGGGGAAAACCCCAGAGAGGCTTGGGGAACCTCTCTAATGGCAAACATCAGATACGGCAACATGCAATCCCAGTTTTTCCCATCCTTATCGATTACCTTCCTGAGCATCGATTTCAGGGTGCGGTTGAATCTCTCAACCAACCCGTCTGTCTGAGGATGGTAAACCGATGTCCTCAACTGTTTCACCTGCCACAATTTACAAAGGTCGGCCATAAGGCGGGACATAAAGGGGGTCCCCTGGTCAGTAAGGATCTCCTTTGGAACCCCTACTCTGGTGAACAGGAGCACTAATTCCTTGGCAATATTTTTGGAAGCCATCGTCCTAAGGGGAATGGCTTCTGGGTAGCGAGTGGCATAATCTAGAATGACCAGAATGTATTGGTGCCCTCTGGCGGATTTGGGTAGCGAGCCCACTATATCCATTGCTATCCTCTCAAAAGGTGTTTCGATTATGGGGAGTGGCACTAATGGGCTTCTAACAGCTGGTCGGGGAGCTGTTAACTGGCACTCCGGGCACCCTCCACAACGCCGAGCCACTTCAGCCTGAATTCCTGGCCAGTAAAACCTCCTTACGATCCGGTCTCGGTTTTATCAATACCCAGGTGTCCACCCAGAATGTGCCCATGAGCGAGATCCAGTACTGTCTTCCGGTTCGGGTGGGGACCAACAATTGTTCCACCACATCAACCCCTATTTTTGAGACTCTGTACAACAAACCCTTTTTCATGATGAAGTGGGGAAAACTAGTAGGCATCATCCCATCATTTATGGGAGTACCATCCACGACCTGCACATCTGCTCTGGCTTGCTGCAGAGAAGGATCCTGGTTTTGGGCCGTCCCGAAATTAGTCAGGGACCCTGCCAGGTCTGTTGGTTCTAGATCGTCATCCTCTGGATTCAGATCGACCCCAGCCCCACTAGTACTGGGCTGCTCGTTATCAACGAGGTCTGCCACTTCTTCTTCATCCTCCCTTACTAGCACCTGTGAGATTGGCCCCTGGGAGACCTCCTTTCTTGTCTTTGGTTGAAGGCTACATGTTACTACTGGCTTGGTCAGGGTTGTTGGCTTCTCAAATATGCCATTCTTTTGGCCTAACCCATAAAGTTAGGAAAGTTTCTACCCAGTATTACATCATATGGCATCTTTGGGACCACGCCAACCTCATAATCCAGCAGCCCTTCCTCGGTTTGGATGCTCACTACGGCTGTGGGTGCAGGACGGGTATCCCCATGAATGCACGTAACACTGATATCCTGACTTGTATCCAGTTTATGAGTTGGCACTAGGTTTGCAACGACCAGGGTTAGCATACTGCCGGAATCCAGAAGGGCTTCAACCTCTTTTCCTTCAACATTCACCCTGCACATATGTTTATTTCTTGATTTTTCAAGTACTGTGGTTACCACAGGACATGCATACCACATATCAGCTTCTTCTTTTTCACCGAGGTTACATTGCATTGGCTCTTCTTTAATAGGGCAGTAGGCTGCAATATGTCCTGGTCGATTACAATTGTAACAGATAACAGGGTTTCGGGGGGGAGACCCCCTCAACCCCTGGTCCCGGTTTCTGTCTTTTTCCGTAGTGGCTTGGCCTGATTCTGATTCTTTCCTCACGGCCCCTCCAAATGTTGGGACAGTCTTACCCAGTCCGCTGATTCGCCCAGGCCTGGGGAATGGGAATCTTTCCTCCCCAGCTGTTCCTGCCGTACAATACCGTTCAACCAGACCCACAAGATGGTCAGCGGAAAGTACCTCGTTCTGGCCAACCCATCGTCGAACTTCTTGGGGTAGACCTCGTTGAAACTGGTCAAGTACAATGGTCTCGGCGATCTCGGCGGATGAGCGGGTTTCGGTTGCAACCATTTCCGTGCCAGGTGAATCAAGTCAAACATCTGTGTTCGGGGCGGTTTTCCAGGTTGGTACGACCACAGGTGGAAGCGATGTGCCCTCACAGTATCGGTCACTCCCAGTCTAGTCAGAATCTCCCCTTTAGTTTATAGTAATCCTGTGCATCTTTCAACTCCAGGTCGAAATCGCTTTTGAGCGTCCCCTGCCAGGTATGGTGCCAGAAGCCCTGCCCATTCTTCTTTCGGCCACTTCTCTCGCTCTGCCGTCCTTTCAAAGGTGGTGAGATATGCTTCCACATCATCCTGCTTTGTCATTTTTTGAAGAAAATGATTGGCCCGCCTCTGGGTATTTGCAGCTGGTAACTGAGCCCCAATTTGGTCCGCTAGCCCCTTTAGGCCTTCACTTAACTCCCGGGTGTTTCTCTCTTGCTCTTCTCTGAGCAACTGATTGGTGCGGAGCTGGACCTGTAACGTGTCCTGATACATTCGCATTGCATCCTGATGAGCTATTTGTTGAGCTCTAGTTGCTTCTTGTTGGGCGGCCGCCGCTTGTAACAGGGCCTGTATGGCTCCCTCCATACTCATTTTCCCGAAAAACTACCCTAACCAAACAAGCCACAAAAAAAACCTAACTTTTTTTTTTTTTTTTTTTTTTCTTCTTCTATCTAACCACAGGTATGATGCCGTTTCTTTTTTGCCCGCATCCTCCACCACGTGTGACAAACCTCTTCAAAGGTTAGGAGCGTTTGTAACAATTTAAGTGGGAAACAGTCACCAAAATCACACCAAACAGAGTTATTTAGAACAGGAAAGTACCTGTGTGCTTGTTTCTCCATTCTGGTGCAACCAGGCCACTGGCAAGGTCAAGGATAGCAGGGTTCGGTACACAAATCAGGTTCTCGGTCGGTCCAGGTCCAAACGCCGACAGGTAAGTCCAAAACAGTCCAGTTCATACACGGTAAATCCAGCCAATATCTTGTTTCTTCCTCTAAGCTTCATAGATCCTTCCAGCACTCTCTCTCCCTTCCTGGTTTGTCTTGACCTCTTATATGTGGGTTGGCCCCACCTTCTGAGGGTTCCCCTTGCTTCTGGGAATTGTAGTTTTGGCGGTCAGCCATTTTGTGATCTGTAGTTCTGATCAGGGTTGCCATTTTAGTGATGGGGCAGAGCCCGTTTATTAGTTCTGCTCTCACATATCTGCCATTTATCACTCGACCCCCTTCTTTGCCACAATATCCACATAATTGTCCTTCTTCATGATGCCATCTGTTTTGTGAAGTGCACCAGTCCCTCCTGCAGCAAAGCACCCTCACAACAAATTGCTCCCGAGGATGAACCGGACTTGTGGAGGTCTACAATTCTTTTTCTGAGGTCTTGGCTGATTTCTTCTGATTTTCCCATGATGTCAAGCAAAGAGGCACTGAGTTTGAAGGTAGGCCTTGAAATACATCCACAGGTACACCTCCAATTGACTCAAATGATGTCAATTAGCCTATCAGAAACTTCTAAAGCCATGGCATAATTTTCTGGAATTTTCCAAGCTGTTTAAAGGCACAGTCAACTTCTGACCCACTGGAATTGTGATACAGTGAATTATAAGTGAAATAATCTGTCTGTAAACAATTGTTGTTAAAATTACTTGTGTCATGCACAGAGTAGATGTCCTAACCGAGAAATTTGTGGAGTGGTTGAAAAACGAGTTTTAATGACTCCAACCTAAGTGTATGTAAACTTCCGACTTCAACTGTAGATAAAAATTAATGTTTCTTATTGGACATGTTCAGGTAGTTTCAGTTGGTTTTCGTGCGTTTGGTGTGTAATGTTTTGCAACATTGTGCCCTAATGAACACAACCCTGAATGCCTTATCAAACAACAGATCTGAGTGTCCAGAGTGATAGATATAGGTTTATCTTCCACAGCAACAGACAGAGAGGGGCAGAGAGAGAGAAAAAAGAGAGAAGGGTGAGAGAGAGTGTGAGGGTGAGAGAGAGAGAGATAGAAGGGTGAGAGTGAGTGTGAAAGAGGGATAGAAGGATGGGAGAGAGAGAGTGAAAAAGGGAGGGTGAGAGAGTGAGGGAGAGAGAGTGAGGGAGAGTGAGGGTGAGAGAGGGATAGAAGGTTGGGAGAGAGAGAGTGAGGGAGAGAGAAAGTGAGGGAGAGAGAGAGTGAACCTGTGAAGAACAAACAGTGAGGGGGCAGGGCCAGTGAGGGGGAGGGCCAGTGAGGGGGAAAGGCATGAGTGAATGAGAGGGAGAACGGGTGAGTGAGGGGGAGAATTGTGAGGGGGAGAGAGAAGTGAGTGAAGGAGAGGGGGGTGCCTGTCTGGTGTCAGGGGTGAAGCTCAGGATGACGCAGTTTGGCCGAATAACAAAAATATCCCATCGTAAACATCAAGGCTCACACACAGGGAACACACAAACTGAAAACACACACACACACACACACACACCAGGAAGTCCACTGGACACCTTCCCAGGACCTTCACTCCTCCACCCCTCCAGGGCTACAGCCCTGCTCCTCTCCCCAGGTCAGGGTGAGTCTGGATGACCCTTGGGGAGACACACAGCCTCCCTGGCTGGCCCTCAGCTGTGGATCTAACCATAGGAGTCAGAGAGTAGGACAATGGATGAACGCTCGTTTTGTCATTTGTATCCAACCAGTCAGCCTTCCTCCCATTCCATCTGACCCGGACCTCCTCTTCACCCTCCTCCTCCTTGCTCTCTGTCTCCCTCCCAGTCTCTCTCTCCTATATTCTCCCTCTCCATTAATCTTCTTCCCTGTCTCTCCCCCCATCTTGCCTTCTTGACCCCCCCCATCTCTCCTTCTTGCCCCCGCTGGCTCCGTTTTCACTTCACTTCAGTCTCCGTTCCAAAATGCGGTTACCTCGCTTAACCTCTTAAAGCCTTTTTCTTATCGCCTTCTAAAATTATTGGCCGGCGGTGTGCTGTGTGTGTTTGTGATGTGTGTGTGTATGCTGTGTGTACGTGTGTGTGTGTGTGTGTGTGTGTTTGCTAAAGCATTGATATTTTTTATTTGGCAACAGGACAGGCTCTTTTGAGTATGTAGTGCGGCGATGCATAATGAGCCTGTTTGGAGATGATAAGGCAATGCACATGATAACGTGGCGTAGTGACGTGAAGCACAGTAGAGTGCAAGATGTTACACTCACACCTATTCAGAGGAAGAGGGAGGAAAAGCCCACCTCGGGAGTGATTCACCACACGTCAAGCAAGCCACACTTCAGACCTTTGTTGTACACCTGTTTAGGTGTGAAAAGAGGAGAGGCCATCTCTGGTGGTGACTCGTGATCTCTGAGATTGACTCACTGCGAGACTCACATGCTCTGACCTGGAGGACACCGTGGGAAGAGTGAGGGAGTGTGTGTGTGTGTGTGTCCATGGCCTCAACAGCACAAAGCAGGATTTCACCCTGGTTGGCAGCATACTGCCTGGCACAGACCCTGGGCTCCAGAATAGAGACTGGGGCAGACTGGCACAGACCCTGGGCTCCAGAATAGAGACTGGGGCAGACTGGCACAGACCCTGGGCTCCAGAATAGAGACTGGGGCAGACTGGGCCTATAGCAGTGTTGTTCCAGCTCTGCTAACTAGGAATCAAATCAGGTACTGGGAAGTGATTAGGGTTGGGCGATATGGCCTAAAAATCATATCTAGCTTTAAAAAATAATTATTATTATTTACTTATAGGTGATTCACGATATACTGTATATCTTGATTTTTTTAAAAATGTTTTCTTACAAAAACATTTACATCTTACATTGTTGTACAATTAAAGGTAAAATCCACTGCATTTCAAACATTCAGCAATGATCTCATGAATTCAGGATGTGTGAAATTATACCCAGGCTAAATATAAGCCTTCCACAACCATCAGACACACTAACAATTATATTATTTTATCAAAATAGTTGAACCTGCGTTTTAGCAATAATCACTGATCTGGCTTTCAGGTCTGTTTAAAATCCCCTTTTTGTTACAAATGTAACCAGAACTATGCATAATGCACATTCACTGATGCCCAACTTGTTGTAACAGGCATTCTAGAAAATAAACAGGTCTCATAAACCTTTCTCAAGGGCAAGCCCACGTGCTAGTGATTAGCCAGCTAATCTTTATATTTCAAGTTTAGCTAACAAGGATCTATCTGCTAGTTAACAAGGATCTATCTGCTAGCTAACAAGGATCTATCTGCTAGCTAACAAGGCTCTATCTGCTAGTTAACAAGGATCTATCTGCTAGCTAACAAGGATCTATCTGCTAGCTAACAAGGATCTATCTGCTAGCTAACAAGGATCCATCTGCTAGCTAACAAGGATCCACCTGCTAGTTAACAAGGATCCACCTGCTAGCTAACAAGGATCCACCTGCTAGCTAACAAGGATCTATCTGCTAGCTAACAAGGCTCTATCTGCTAGCTAACAAGGCTCTATCTGCTAGTTAACAAGGCTCTATCTGCTAGTTAACAAGGCTCTATCTGCTAGCTAACAAGGCTCTATCTGCTAGCTAACAAGGCTCTATCTGCTAGCTAACAAGGCTCTATCTGCTAGCTAACAAGGCTCTATCTGCTAGCTAACAAGGCTCTATCTGCTAGCTAACAAGGCTCTATCTGCTAGCTAACAAGGCTCTATCTGCTAGCTAACAAGGCTCTATCTGCTAGCTAACAAGGATCTATCTGCTAGCTAACAGGGATCTATCTGCTAGTTAACAAGGATCTATCTGCTAGCTAACAAGGCTCTATCTGCTAGCTAACAAGGCTCTATCTGCTAGCTAACAAGGATCTATCTGCTAGCTAACAAGGCTCTATCTGCTAGCTAACAAGGCTCTATCTGCTAGCTAACAAGGATCTATCTGCTAGCTAACAAGGCTCTATCTGCTAGCTAACAAGGCTCTATCTGCTAGCTAACAAGGTAGAACACCCTTCTGTCCGTCTCCAACTGTTTGAACAGCATGCTAGCCTGTCCACTTATTTCTCAGAATGAGAACGAGTTGCCAATTCCTTACATAATTGTGTTTTACGCTCATCGCACATTTCTAAAACACAGACTAGACAGCGAGTATAACAGTCTGTGGCTAAAACGCTGCTAGCGGTATCAATGCTCATTGGGTCTGAGTGATATTTCAGTAGTCGAGACATAAAATAAGGCTATCGTTAGAAAGGTTAAGTTCTCCTCTCACAGTAAATGAAATGTCTCAATGTGTTTCGGTGTTGAAACCGCTTGCTGTCAGAGAGGAAGAAGTGATCTCTCCACTTTGTTGTTGTGAGTGGCAGGGGGAGGGGCTTGGTGTGGGGGGGAGGGGCTTGGTGTGTGTGTGGGGGGGCTTGGTGTGGGGAAGGAGGGGCTGTATATGTGTAAATGGGAAGGTTCACAGTCACAGCAGATAGAGCAATGAGACCAAAAAGACAACAAGCGTAAAAACGCTCAGAAAAAGAAAAAAAACGTGATTCTTGCTATACAGGCATTTGGAAAATTGTGTTAAAAGATCAATTAGAATGAATTAGCCCCAGAAGTGAGTATTGTAATGAGAGTGTGGGAATGTGTGCAGCCCAACCCATGGGATACTGCCTATTGACATTAAGCCATTCCATTGCCATTCCAAACAACCTGAAAGCAGTTTACTGAAGTGGCCACAGTGCTCTCTAGTGGTGCTCTATGATATTACAGACAGTCATTCATAAAAATCCCCATTTCACTCTGCACATGGACACTCACTACTCAGTACCCAGCTATTAATACATGGCCTGAAAAATCATTCACCACACAATCTGAGAAACCTTTACATGCTGACCAGACCGCGAGAGTTGCAAAATAAATTTACAAATATATATGTTATTCAATCATTTCACCCAAACTGCCGCGTGAGCCAACAGGCGTCTGCGTAGCCAGGCGGTAAACTAGAACTTGGTTCTGTTTCAATGCTTGAGAACTTGGTTCTGTTTTAATGCTTGAGAACTTGGTTCTGTTTTAATGCTTGAGAACTTGGTTCTGTTTTAATGCATGAAGCGTTGCAAGTCCCGCCTCTTCCATCTCCTCATTGGTTTTTACGAGCATGCAGCCGCGTGGGTAATTGAAAGATGAACGAGGTCCACACTCCAGTCCAGTTGGTGGTGGTAATGCACCTTAATGTTGGTTGCTAACCACCATATAAAGTCCAAAGAAGAAGAAAAAGAACAACGAACGAGGATACATTTATCAAAGAAAACAAAGTAGATTTCCACTTTTTATCCGTGGATTAATTGTTGGAGTAGAGAACTCAACATGGGTCAAAAAGGACCATATGCATTTCAGGTAAAATAACAATACAATGTGTATTGCCCAGGACAAATTAGCTAGCAACAGCAAGCTAGTTAAATGTCCATGAATGTTTCATGTGTGTTTCGTCCTTTCCCCAAATTAATATAGTTGGTTCATAGTTGGTTTTGGTATTTTAACGCGTCTGGTAGGGATAGACAAAGATCGACATGCGCACAATGGCAGACGTGCGTGTGAAGCCTGTCTGGTCAGCATGTTAGTCAGCAAGAGAAAAAGAGCTAAATAAAAATATTAAAAAATACAAACCAAATGCCACCCTATCCTGAGTGGCGCTGAGGCCTCAGCGGTCTAATACACTGCTTCTCAGTGCCAGAGGCTTCACTACAGACCCTGGTTTGATCCCGGGCTGTATCACAACTGGCCTTGATCGGGAGTCCCATAGGGAGGGTTTGTAAAATAAGACATTTGTTCTACTTGCCTAGTTAAATGAAGGTTAAATAAAAATACTATAGTGCACTACTTTCGAACAGAGTCCTATGGATATGTAGGACATAGGGAGCCATTAGGGAAGCAACCCTTGTCCCCCCCAGAGGTCTTAATGTGCTGATGCAGTTCAAACTTAGAATATAAATCACAGCAACAGCTGTCTAACACCAACACAGACCCCTCTTGTCTCTCCTGTCCACCCACCTAGGGCCATTCACAAGGTTCACTGCAAGTGCACTGAGAAAATCTTTAGCGAGACTACAGACTATATTCACAAAAACAGCCTCCTAGAGTTTGAAGTGAGAAAGACGGATCCAAAAACAGCACACAGGGATGTGAGAACACCTTCAGGACGAGACAATCTTGGAATCCCAAAATCAACCCCCCTTGACCCTAATACATAAGCACCTGTGGAGACTCAGAGGATTGGGCCAAGCAATAAGGTGGTAGCTCCATCTTGTCCTCTGATAGGCCAAGTGGAAATGTTACTATATGTGATCAGTTTCAAGAAGCTTGGCGTATGTCACACCTCACTACTTCACAGGAGAGACTTTTAAATGTTTTGTTTCATTATTTTTTATAAAAAAATGCTTTTGGCAGAAATGCCTTCTGGAACATGTGAACTTTCATGTGACTGTAAATAGGAATAAAATAGTTAAATTACGAGCCTAGTTGGTTTAGCCACGGAAAAAGTCAGGAACCTTTCCACTAGCCATGATTGGCTGAGATAATGGATGAGCTGGAGATCCCAGGATGAGTTCGCATTGCTCTGCCATATAGCAAGCTTCTGTCTATAACGTGAGCTGCTCAGTATGTGTAGATAATCCTTGCTACCGCAGCTTCTTTAAAAGATATAACATGGACTGCTCTCAACAACATGGACTGCTCTCAACAACATGGACTGCTCTCAACAACATGGACTGCTCTCAACAACATGGACTGCTCTCAACAACATGGACTGCCCTGAATTATAGCGGGCGTTACAGACAAAGATCAGTGGGAAAAAGTTGTGATGGAATACTACTACTACTACTGTCATTGTGATGGACTACTACTACTACTGTCAGTTGTGATGGATTACTACTACTACTGTCAGTTGTGATGGATTACTACTACTACTACTACTGTCAGTTGTGATGGATTACTACTACTACTACTACTACTACTACTACTACTACTACTACTACTACTACTACTGTCAGTTGTGATGGACTACTACTACTACTACTACTGTCAGTTGTTATGGACTACTACTACTGTCAGTTGTGATGACTACTACTACCACTACTGTCAGTTGTGATGGACTACTACTACTACTACTACTACTACTACTACTACTACTACTGTCAGTTGTGATGGATTACTACTACTACTACTACTACTGTCAGTTGTGATGGATTACTACTACAACTACTGTCAGTTGTGATGGATTACTACTACTACTACTACTGTCAGTTGTGATGGACTACTACTACTACTACTACTACTGTCAGTTGTGATGGATAACTACTACTACTGTCAGTTGTGATGGATTACTACTACTACTGTCAGTTGTGATGGATTACTACTACTACTGTCAGTTGTGATGGATAACTACTACTACTGTCAGTTGTGATGGACTACTACTACTACTACTGTCAGTTGAGATGGATTACTACTGTCAGTTGTGATGGACTAATACTACTGTCAGTTGTGATGGATTACTACTACTACTACTACTGTCAGTTGTGATGGATTACTACTACTACTACTACTACTACTGTCAGTTGTGATGGACTACTACTACTGTCAGTTGTGATGGATTACTACTACTACTGTCAGTTGTGATGGACTACTACTACTACTACTACTGTCAGTTGTGATGGATTACTACTACTACTACTGTCAGTTGTGATGAACTACTACTACTACTACCAGTTGTGATGGACTACTACTACTACTGTCAGTTGTGATGGACTACTACTACTACTACTACTGTCAGTTGTGATGGACTACTACTACTACTACTACTACTGTCAGTTGTGATGGACTACTACTACTACTACTGTCAGTTGTGATGGATTACTACTACTACTACTACTACTGTCAGTTGTGATGGATTACTACTACTACTACTACTGTCAGTTGTGATGGACTACTACTACTACTACTACTACTGTCAGTTGTTATGGACTACTACTACTGTCAGTTGTGATGACTACTACTACCACTACTGTCAGTTGTGATGGACTACTACTACTACTACTACTACTACTACTACTGTCAGTTGTGATGGATTACTACTACTACTACTACTACTGTCAGTTGTGATGGATTACTACTACTACTACTGTCAGTTGTGATGGATTACTACTACTACTACTACTACTACTACTACTACTACTGTCAGTTGTGATGGACTACTACTACTACTGTCAGTTGTGATGGATTACTACTACTACTACTACTGTCAGTTGTGATGGATTACTACTACTACTGTCAGTTGTGATGGATTACTACTACTACTGTCAGTTGTGATGGATAACTACTACTACTGTCAGTTGTGATGGACTACTACTACTACTACTGTCAGTTGAGATGGATTACTACTGTCAGTTGTGATGGACTAATACTACTGTCAGTTGTGATGGATTACTACTACTACTACTACTGTCAGTTGTGATGGATTACTACTACTACTACTACTGTCAGTTGTGATGGACTACTACTACTGTCAGTTGTGATGGACTACTACTACTACTACTACTACTGTCAGTTGTGATGGATTACTACTACTACTACTGTCAGTTGTGATGAACTACTACTACTACTACTACTACCAGTTGTGATGGACTACTACTACTACTGTCAGTTGTGATGGACTACTACTACTACTGTCAGTTGTGATGGACTACTACTACTACTACTACTGTCAGTTGTGATGGACTACTACTACTACTACTACTGTCAGTTGTGATGGACTACTACTACTACTACTGTCAGTTGTGATGGATTACTACTACTACTGTCAGTTGTGATGGATTACTACTACTACTGTCAGTTGTGATGGATTACTACTACTACTGTCAGTTGTGATGGATTACTACTACTACTGTCAGTTGTGATGGATAACTACTACTACTGTCAGTTGTGATGGATTACTACTACTACTGTCAGTTGCGATGGATTACTACTACTACTGTCAGTTGTGATGGACTACTACTACTACTGTCAGTTGTGATGGATTACTACTACTGTCAGTTGTGATGGATTACAACTACTACTACTGTCAGTTGTGATGGATTACTACTACTACTACTACTGTCAGTTGTGATGGACTACTACTACTACTACTACTGTCAGTTGTGATGGACTACTACTACTGTCAGTTGTGATGGACTACTACTACTACTACTACTACTACTGTCAGTTGTGATGGACAACTACTACTACTACTACTACTGTCAGTTGTGATGGACTACTACTACTACTACTACTACTGTCAGTTGTGATGGACTACTACTACTACTACTACTACTGTCAGTTGTGATGGACTACTACTACTACTACTGTCAGTTGTGATGGATTACTACTACTACTACTACTGTCAGTTGTGATGGATTACTACTACTACTACTACTACTACTGTCAGTTGTGATGGACTACTACTACTACTACTACTACTGTCAGTTGTTATGGACTACTACTACTACTACTACTACTGTCAGTTGTTATGGACTACTACTACTGTCAGTTGTGATGACTACTACTACCACTACTGTCAGTTGTGATGGACTACTACTACTACTACTACTACTACTACTACTGTCAGTTGTGATGGATTACTACTACTACTACTACTGTCAGTTGTGATGGATTACTACTACTACTACTGTCAGTTGTGATGGATTACTACTACTACTACTACTACTACTACTACTACTACTGTCAGTTGTGATGGACTACTACTACTACTACTACTGTCAGTTGTGATGGATTACTACTACTACTACTGTCAGTTGTGATGGATTACTACTACTACTGTCAGTTGTGATGGATTACTACTACTACTGTCAGTTGTGATGGATAACTACTACTACTGTCAGTTGTGATGGACTACTACTACTACTACTGTCAGTTGAGATGGATTACTACTGTCAGTTGTGATGGACTAATACTACTGTCAGTTGTGATGGATTACTACTACTACTACTACTGTCAGTTGTGATGGATTACTACTACTACTACTACTGTCAGTTGTGATGGACTACTACTACTGTCAGTTGTGATGGACTACTACTACTACTACTACTACTGTCAGTTGTGATGGATTACTACTACTACTACTGTCAGTTGTGATGAACTACTACTACTACTACTACTACCAGTTGTGATGGACTACTACTACTACTGTCAGTTGTGATGGACTACTACTACTACTGTCAGTTGTGATGGACTACTACTACTACTACTACTGTCAGTTGTGATGGACTACTACTACTACTACTACTGTCAGTTGTGATGGACTACTACTACTACTACTGTCAGTTGTGATGGATTACTACTACTACTGTCAGTTGTGATGGATTACTACTACTACTGTCAGTTGTGATGGATTACTACTACTACTGTCAGTTGTGATGGATTACTACTACTACTGTCAGTTGTGATGGATAACTACTACTACTGTCAGTTGTGATGGATTACTACTACTACTGTCAGTTGCGATGGATTACTACTACTACTGTCAGTTGTGATGGACTACTACTACTACTGTCAGTTGTGATGGATTACTACTACTGTCAGTTGTGATGGATTACAACTACTACTACTGTCAGTTGTGATGGATTACTACTACTACTACTACTGTCAGTTGTGATGGACTACTACTACTACTACTACTGTCAGTTGTGATGGACTACTACTACTGTCAGTTGTGATGGACTACTACTACTACTACTACTACTGTCAGTTGTGATGGACTACTACTACTACTACTGTCAGTTGTGATGGACTACTACTACTACTACTACTACTGTCAGTTGTGATGGACTACTACTACTACTACTACTACTGTCAGTTGTGATGGATTACTACTACTACTACTACTGTCAGTTGTGATGGACTACTACTACTACTACTGTCAGTTGTGATGGACTACTACTACTACTACTGTCAGTTGTGATGGACTACTACTACTACTACTACTACTGTCAGTTGTGATGGACTACTACTACTACTACTACTACTGTCAGTTGTGATGGACTACTACTACTACTACTGTCAGTTGTGATGGACTACTACTACTACTGTCAGTTGTGATGGACTACTACTACTGTCAGTTGTGATGGACTACTACTACTACTACTACTACTGTCAGTTGTGATGGACTACTACTACTACTACTACTGTCAGTTGTGATGGACTACTACTACTACTACTACTACTGTCAGTTGTGATGGATTACTACTACTACTACTACTGTCAGTTGTGATGGACTACTACTACTACTACTGTCAGTTGTGATGGACTACTACTACTACTACTGTCAGTTGTGATGGACTACTACTACTACTACTACTACTACTGTCAGTTGTGATGGACTACTACTACTACTACTACTGTCAGTTGTGATGGACTACTACTACTACTACTGTCAGTTGTGATGGACTACTACTACTACTGTCAGTTGTGATGGACTACTACTACTGTCAGTTGTGATGGACTACTACTACTACTACTACTACTGTCAGTTGTGATGGACTACTACTACTACTACTACTGTCAGTTGTGATGGACTACTACTACTACTACTACTACTGTCAGTTGTGATGGATTACTACTACTACTACTACTGTCAGTTGTGATGGACTACTACTACTACTACTGTCAGTTGTGATGGACTACTACTACTACTACTGTCAGTTGTGATGGACTACTACTACTACTACTACTACTGTCAGTTGTGATGGACTACTACTACTACTACTACTACTGTCAGTTGTGATGGACTACTACTACTACTACTGTCAGTTGTGATGGACTACTACTACTACTGTCAGTTGTGATGGACTACTACTACTGTCAGTTGTGATGGACTACTACTACTACTACTACTACTACTGTCAGTTGTGATGGACTACTACTACTACTACTGTCAGTTGTGATGGACTACTACTACTACTACTGTCAGTTGTGATGGACTACTACTACTACTACTGTCAGTTGTGATGGACTACTACTACTACTACTACTACTGTCAGTTGTGATGGACTACTACTACTACTACTACTACTGTCAGTTGTGATGGACTACTACTACTACTACTGTCAGTTGTGATGGACTACTACTACTGTCAGTTGTGATGGACTACTACTACTGTCAGTTGTGATGGACTACTACTACTACTACTACTACTGTCAGTTGTGATGGACTACTACTACTACTACTACTGTCAGTTGTGATGGACTACTACTACTACTACTACTACTACTGTCAGTTGTGATGGACTACTACTACTACTACTACTACTGTCAGTTGTGATGGATTACTACTACTACTACTACTGTCAGTTGTGATGGACTACTACTACTACTACTGTCAGTTGTGATGGACTACTACTACTACTACTGTCAGTTGTGATGGACTACTACTACTACTACTACTACTACTGTCAGTTGTGATGGACTACTACTACTACTACTACTACTGTCAGTTGTGATGGACTACTACTACTACTACTGTCAGTTGTGATGGACTACTACTACTACTGTCAGTTGTGATGGACTACTACTACTGTCAGTTGTGATGGACTACTACTACTACTACTACTACTGTCAGTTGTGATGGACTACTACTACTACTACTGTCAGTTGTGATGGACTACTACTACTACTACTACTACTGTCAGTTGTGATGGACTACTACTACTACTACTACTACTGTCAGTTGTGATGGATTACTACTACTACTACTACTGTCAGTTGTGATGGACTACTACTACTACTACTGTCAGTTGTGATGGACTACTACTACTACTACTGTCAGTTGTGATGGACTACTACTACTACTACTACTACTACTGTCAGTTGTGATGGACTACTACTACTACTACTACTACTGTCAGTTGTGATGGACTACTACTACTACTACTGTCAGTTGTGATGGACTACTACTACTACTGTCAGTTGTGATGGACTACTACTACTGTCAGTTGTGATGGACTACTACTACTACTACTACTACTACTGTCAGTTGTGATGGACTACTACTACTACTACTGTCAGTTGTGATGGACTACTACTGTCAGTTGTGATGGATTACTACTACTACTACTACTACTGTCAGTTGTGATGGATTACTACTACTGTCAGTTGTGATGGACTACTACTACTACTACTACTACTGTCAGTTGTGATGGACTACTACTACTGTCAGTTGTGATGGATTACAACTATTACTGTCAGTTGTGATGGATTACTACTACTGTCAGTTGTGATGGATTACTACTACTACTACTACTGTCAGTTGTGATGGATTACTACTACTGTCAGTTGTGATGGACTACTACTACTACTACTGTCAGTTGTGATGGACTACTACTACTACTACTGTCAGTTGTGATGGACTACTACTACTACTACTACTACTGTCAGTTGTGATGGATTACTACTACTACTACCTGTCAGTTGTGATGGATACTACTACTACTACTGTCAGTTGTGATGGACTACTACTACTGTCAGTTGTGATGGACTACTACTACTGTCAGTTGTGATGGACTACTACTACTACTACTACTACTACTGTCAGTTGTGATGGATACTACTACTACTACTGTCAGTTGTGATGGACTACTACTGTCAGTTGTGATGGATTACTACTACTACTACCTGTCAGTTGTGATGGATTACTACTACAGTTGTGATGGACTACTACTACTACTGTCAGTTGTGATGGACTACTACTACTGTCAGTTGTGATGGATTACTACTACTGTCAGTTGATGGATTACTACTACTGTCAGTTGTGATGGATTACTACTACTACTACTACTGTCAGTTGTGATGGATTACTACTACTGTCAGTTGTGATGGACTACTACTACTACTACTGTCAGTTGTGATGGACTACTACTACTGTCAGTTGTGATGGACTACTACTACTACTACTACTGTCAGTTGTGATGGATTACTACTACTACTACTGTCAGTTGTGATGGATTACTACTACTACTACTACTACTACTACTACTACTGATGTCAGTTGTGATGGACTACTACTACTACTACTACTGTCAGTTGTGATGGATTACTACTACTACTACTACTGTCAGTTGTGATGGATTACTACTACTGTCAGTTGTGATGGATTACTACTACTACTGTCAGTTGTGATGGATTACAACTACTACTACTGTCAGTTGTGATGGACTACTACTACTGTCAGTTGTGATGGACTACTACTACTACTACTACTACTACTGTCAGTTGTGATGGATTACTACTACTACTACTACTACTGTCAGTTGTGATGGAATACTACTACTACTGTCAGTTGTGATGGATTACTACTACTGTCAGTTGTGATGGACTACTACTACTACTACTGTCAGTTGTGATGGATAACTACTACTGTCAGTTGTGATGGATTACTACTACTACTGTCAGTTGTGATGGATTACAACTACTACTACTGTCAGTTGTGATGGATTACTACCACTACTACTACTACTGTCAGTTGTGATGGACTACTACTACTACTACTGTCAGTTGTGATGGACTACTACTACTACTACTGTCAGTTGTGATGGATTACTACTACTACTACTACTACTACTACTACTACTGTCAGTTGTGATGGACTACTACTACTACTACTACTGTCAGTTGTTATGGACTACTACTACTGTCAGTTGTGATGACTACTACTACCACTACTGTCAGTTGTGATGGACTACTACTACTACTACTACTACTACTACTGTCAGTTGTGATGGATTACTACTACTACTACTACTGTCAGTTGTGATGGATTACTACTACTACTACTGTCAGTTGTGATGGATTACTACTACTACTACTACTGTCAGTTGTGATGGACTACTACTACTACTACTACTACTGTCAGTTGTGATGGATAACTACTACTACTGTCAGTTGTGATGGATTACTACTACTACTGTCAGTTGTGATGGATTACTACTACTACTGTCAGTTGTGATGGACTACTACTACTACTACTACTGTCAGTTGTGATGGATTACTACTACTGTCAGTTGTGATGAACTACTACTACTACTACCAGTTGTGATGGACTACTACTACTACTGTCAGTTGTGATGGACTACTACTACTACTACTACTGTCAGTTGTGATGGACTACTACTACTACTACTGTCAGTTGTGATGGACTACTACTACTACTGTCAGTTGTGATGGATTACTACTACTACTACTACTACTGTCAGTTGTGATGGATTACTACTACTACTACTACTACTACTACTACTGTCAGTTGTGATGGACTACTACTACTACTACTACTGTCAGTTGTTATGGACTACTACTACTGTCAGTTGTGATGACTACTACTACCACTACTGTCAGTTGTGATGGACTACTACTACTACTACTACTACTACTGTCAGTTGTGATGGATTACTACTACTACTACTACTGTCAGTTGTGATGGATTACTACTACTACTACTGTCAGTTGTGATGGATTACTACTACTACTACTACTACTACTACTGTCAGTTGTGATGGACTACTACTACTACTACTACTGTCAGTTGTGATGGATAACTACTACTACTGTCAGTTGTGATGGATTACTACTACTACTGTCAGTTGTGATGGATTACTACTACTACTGTCAGTTGTGATGGATAACTACTACTACTGTCAGTTGTGATGGACTACTACTACTACTACTGTCAGTTGAGATGGATTACTACTGTCAGTTGTGATGGACTAATACTACTGTCAGTTGTGATGGATTACTACTACTACTACTACTGTCAGTTGTGATGGATTACTACTACTACTACTACTGTCAGTTGTGATGGACTACTACTACTGTCAGTTGTGATGGACTACTACTACTACTACTACTACTGTCAGTTGTGATGGATTACTACTACTACTACTGTCAGTTGTGATGAACTACTACTACTACTACTACTACTACCAGTTGTGATGGACTACTACTACTACTGTCAGTTGTGATGGACTACTACTACTACTACTACTGTCAGTTGTGATGGACTACTACTACTACTACTACTGTCAGTTGTGATGGACTACTACTACTACTACTGTCAGTTGTGATGGACTACTACTACTACTACTGTCAGTTGTGATGGATTACTACTACTACTGTCAGTTGTGATGGATTACTACTACTACTGTCAGTTGTGATGGATTACTACTACTACTGTCAGTTGTGATGGATTACTACTACTACTGTCAGTTGTGATGGATTACTACTACTACTGTCAGTTGTGATGGATAACTACTACTACTGTCAGTTGAGATGGATTACTACTGTCAGTTGTGATGGATTACTACTACTACTGTCAGTTGCGATGGATTACTACTACTACTGTCAGTTGTGATGGACTACTACTACTACTGTCAGTTGTGATGGATTACTACTACTGTCAGTTGTGATGGATTACTACTACTGCTACTACTACTGTCAGTTGTGATGGATTACAACTACTACTACTGTCAGTTGTGATGGATTACTACTACTACTACTACTGTCAGTTGTGATGGACTACTACTACTGTCAGTTGTGATGGACTACTACTACTGTCAGTTGTGATGGACTACTACTACTACTACTACTACTACTGTCAGTTGTGATGGACTACTACTACTACTGTCAGTTGTGATGGACTACTACTACTACTACTACTGTCAGTTGTGATGGACTACTACTACTACTGTCAGTTGTGATGGATTACTACTACTACTACTACTACTACTACTACTGTCAGTTGTGATGGACTACTACTACTACTACTACTGTCAGTTGTGATGGACCACTACTACTACTACTGTCAGTTGTGATGGACTACTACTACTACTACTACTACTACTACTACTACTGTCAGTTGTGATGGACTACTACTACTACTACTGTCAGTTGTGATGGACTACTACTACTACTACTGTCAGTTGTGATGGACTACTACTACTACTGTCAGTTGTGATGGACTACTACTACTGTCAGTTGTGATGGACTACTACTACTACTACTACTACTGTCAGTTGTGATGGACTACTACTACTACTACTACTGTCAGTTGTGATGGACTACTACTACTACTGTCAGTTGTGATGGACTACTACTACTACTACTGTCAGTTGTGATGGACTACTACTGTCAGTTGTGATGGATTACTACTACTACTACTACTGTCAGTTGTGATGGATTACTACTACTACTGTCAGTTGTGATGGATTACTACTACTACTGTCAGTTGTGATGGATTACTACTACTACTGTCAGTTGTGATGGATAACTACTACTACTGTCAGTTGTGATGGACTACTACTACTACTACTGTCAGTTGAGATGGATTACTACTGTCAGTTGTGATGGACTAATACTACTGTCAGTTGTGATGGATTACTACTACTACTACTACTGTCAGTTGTGATGGATTACTACTACTACTACTACTACTGTCAGTTGTGATGGACTACTACTACTGTCAGTTGTGATGGATTACTACTACTACTGTCAGTTGTGATGGACTACTACTACTACTACTACTACTGTCAGTTGTGATGGATTACTACTACTGTCAGTTGTGATGAACTACTACTACTACTACCAGTTGTGATGGACTACTACTACTACTGTCAGTTGTGATGGACTACTACTACTACTACTACTGTCAGTTGTGATGGACTACTACTACTACTACTACTACTGTCAGTTGTGATGGACTACTACTACTACTGTCAGTTGTGATGGATTACTACTACTACTACTACTACTGTCAGTTGTGATGGATTACTACTACTACTACTACTACTACTACTACTGTCAGTTGTGATGGACTACTACTACTACTACTACTGTCAGTTGTTATGGACTACTACTACTGTCAGTTGTGATGACTACTACTACCACTACTGTCAGTTGTGATGGACTACTACTACTACTACTACTACTGTCAGTTGTGATGGATTACTACTACTACTACTACTACTGTCAGTTGTGATGGATTACTACTACTACTACTGTCAGTTGTGATGGATTACTACTACTACTACTACTACTACTACTGTCAGTTGTGATGGACTACTACTACTACTACTACTGTCAGTTGTGATGGATAACTACTACTACTGTCAGTTGTGATGGATTACGACTACTACTGTCAGTTGTGATGGATTACTACTACTACTGTCAGTTGTGATGGATAACTACTACTACTGTCAGTTGTGATGGACTACTACTACTACTACTGTCAGTTGAGATGGATTACTACTGTCAGTTGTGATGGACTAATACTACTGTCAGTTGTGATGGATTACTACTACTACTACTGTCAGTTGTGATGGATTACTACTACTACTACTACTGTCAGTTGTGATGGACTACTACTACTGTCAGTTGTGATGGACTACTACTACTACTACTACTACTGTCAGTTGTGATGGATTACTACTACTACTACTGTCAGTTGTGATGAACTACTACTACTACTACTACTACTACTACCAGTTGTGATGGACTACTACTACTACTGTCAGTTGTGATGGACTACTACTACTACTACTACTGTCAGTTGTGATGGACTACTACTACTACTACTACTGTCAGTTGTGATGGACTACTACTACTACTACTGTCAGTTGTGATGGATTACTACTACTACTGTCAGTTGTGATGGATTACTACTACTACTGTCAGTTGTGATGGATTACTACTACTACTGTCAGTTGTGATGGATTACTACTACTACTGTCAGTTGTGATGGATTACTACTACTACTGTCAGTTGTGATGGATAACTACTACTACTGTCAGTTGAGATGGATTACTACTGTCAGTTGTGATGGATTACTACCTACTACTGTCAGTTGTGATGGATTACTACTACTACTGTCAGTTGTGATGGACTACTACTACTACTGTCAGTTGTGATGGATTACTACTACTGTCAGTTGTGATGGATTACTACTACTGCTACTACTGTCAGTTGTGATGGATTACTACTACTGTCAGTTGTGATGGATTACTACTACTGCTACTACTACTGTCAGTTGTGATGGATTACAACTACTACTACTGTCAGTTGTGATGGATTACTACTACTACTACTACTGTCAGTTGTGATGGACTACTACTACTACTACTACTGTCAGTTGTGATGGACTACTACTACTACTGTCAGTTGTGATGGACTACTACTACTACTACTACTACTGTCAGTTGTGATGGACTACTACTACTACTGTCAGTTGTGATGGACTACTACTACTACTACTACTACTACTACTACTACTACTGTCAGTTGTGATGGACTACTACTACTACTGTCAGTTGTGATGGACTACTACTACTACTACTACTACTACTGTCAGTTGTGATGGACTACTACTACTACTACTACTGTCAGTTGTGATGGACTACTACTACTACTACTACTGTCAGTTGTGATGGACTACTACTACTACTACTGTCAGTTGTGATGGACTACTACTACTACTACTACTGTCAGTTGTGATGGACTACTACTACTGTCAGTTGTGATGGACTACTACTACTACTACTGTCAGTTGTGATGGATTACTACTACTGTCAGTTGTGATGGACTACTACTACTACTACTACTACTGTCAGTTGTGATGGACTACTACTACTACTACTACTGTCAGTTGTGATGGATTACAACTATTACTGTCAGTTGTGATGGATTACAACTATTACTGTCAGTTGTGATGGATTACTACTACTGTCAGTTGTGATGGATTACTACTACTACTACTACTGTCAGTTGTGATGGATTACTACTACTGTCAGTTGTGATGGACTACTACTACTACTACTACTGTCAGTTGTGATGGACTACTACTACTGTCAGTTGTGATGGACTACTACTACTACTGTCAGTTGTGATGGATTACTACTACTACTACTGTCAGTTGTGATGGATTACTACTACTACTACTACTACTACTACTACTACTGCTGTCAGTTGTGATGGACTACTACTACTACTACTACTACTGTCAGTTGTGATGGATTACTACTACTACTACTACTGTCAGTTGTGATGGATTACTACTACTGTCAGTTGTGATGGATTACTACTACTACTGTCAGTTGTGATGGATTACAACTACTACTACTGTCAGTTGTGATGGACTACTACTACTGTCAGTTGTGATGGACTACTACTACTACTACTACTGTCAGTTGTGATGGATTACTACTACTACTACTGTCAGTTGTGATGGACTACTACTACTACTGTCAGTTGTGATGGATTACTACTACTGTCAGTTGTGATGGACTACTACTACTACTACTGTCAGTTGTGATGGATTACTACTACTACTACTACTACTGTCAGTTGTGATGGATTACTACTACTGTCAGTTGTGATGGATTACTACTACTACTGTCAGTTGTGATGGATTACAACTACTACTACTGTCAGTTGTGATGGATTACTACTACTACTACTACTACTGTCAGTTGTGATGGACTACTACTACTACTACTGTCAGTTGTGATGGACTACTACTACTACTACTGTCAGTTGTGATGGACTACTACTACTGTCAGTTGTGATGGACTACTACTACTACTGTCAGTTGTGATGGACTACTACAGTCAGTTGTGATGGACTACGACTACTACAGTCAGTTGTGATGGACTACTACTATTACTGTCAGTTGTGATGGACTACTACTACTACTACTACTGTCAGTTGTGATGGACTACTACTACTACTGTCAGTTGTGATGGACTACTACTACAACTGTCAGTTGTGATGGACTACTACTACAACTGTCAGTTGTGATGGACTACTACTACTACTGTCAGTTGTGATGGACTACTACTACTACTGTCAGTTGTGATGGACTACTACTACTACTGTCAGTTGTGATGGACTACTACTACTACTACTACTACTGTCAGTTGTGATGGATTACTACTACTACTACTACTACTGTCAGTTGTGATGGACTACTACTACTACTACTACTACTACTACTACTGTCAGTTGTGATGGACTACTACTACTGTCAGTTGTGATGGACTACTACTGTCAGTTGTGATGGACTACTACTACTACTGTCAGTTGTGATGGACTACTACAGCTACTACTGTCAGTTGTGATGGACTACTACAACTACTACTGTCAGTTGTGATGGACTACTACTACTACTGTCAGTTGTGATGGACTACTACTACTACTACTGTCAGTTGTGATGGACTACTACTACTGTCAGTTGTGATGGACTACTACTACTACTACTGTCAGTTGTGATGGACTACTACTACTACTACTACTGTCAGTTGTGATGGACTACTACTACTACTGTCAGTTGTGATGGACTACTACTACTACTGTCAGTTGTGATGGATTACTACTACTACTACTACTACTACTGTCAGTTGTGATGGATTACTACTACTACTACTACTGTCAGTTGTGATGGACTACTACTACTGTTAGTTGTGATGGACTACTACTACTACTGTTAGTTGTGATGGACTACTACTACTACTGTCAGTTGTGATGGACTACTACTACTACTACTACTGTCAGTTGTGATGGACTACTACTACTACTACTGTCAGTTGTGATGGACTACTACTACTACTACTACTGTCAGTTGTGATGGACTACTACTACTACTGTCAGTTGTGATGGATTACTACTACTACTACTACTACTACTGTCAGTTGTGATGGACTACTACTACTACTGTCAGTTGTGATGGACTACTACTACTACTACTGTCAGTTGTGATGGACTACTACTACTACTACTGTCAGTTGTGATGACTACTACTACTACTACTACTGTCAGTTGTGATGGACTACTACTACTACTGTCAGTTGTGATGGACTACTACTACTACTGTCAGTTGTGATGGACTACTACTACTGTCAGTTGTGATGGACTACTACTACTACTACTACTGTCAGTTGTGATGGACTACTACTACTACTGTCAGTTGTGATGGACTACTACTACTACTACTGTCAGTTGTGATGGATTACAACTACTACTACTGTCAGTTGTGATGGATTACTACTACTACTACTGTCAGTTGTGATGGACTACTACTACTACTACTGTCAGTTGTGATGGACTACTACTACTACTGTCAGTTGTGATGGACTACTACTACTACTGTCAGTTGTGATGGACTACTACTACTACTGTCAGTTGTGATGGACTACTACTACTACTGTCAGTTGTGATGGACTACTACTACTACTGTCAGTTGTGATGGACTACTACTACTGTCAGTTGTGATGGACTACTACTACTACTACTACTGTCAGTTGTGATGGACTACTACTACTACTGTCAGTTGTGATGGACTACTACTACTACTACTGTCAGTTGTGATGGATTACAACTACTACTACTGTCAGTTGTGATGGATTACTACTACTACTACTGTCAGTTGTGATGGACTACTACTACTACTACTGTCAGTTGTGATGGACTACTACTACTACTGTCAGTTGTGATGGACTACTACTACTACTGTCAGTTGTGATGGACTACTACTACTACTGTCAGTTGTGATGGACTACTACTACTACTGTCAGTTGTGATGGACTACTACTACTACTGTCAGTTGTGATGGACTACTACTACTACTGTCAGTTGTGATGGACTACTACTACTACTGTCAGTTGTGATGGACTACTACTACTACTGTCAGTTGTGATGGACTACAACTACTACTGTCAGTTGTGATGGACTACTACTACTACTGTCAGTTGTGATGGACTACTACTACAACTGTCAGTTGTGATGGACTACTACTACTACTGTCAGTTGTGATGGACTACTACTACTGTCAGTTGTGATGGACTACTACTACTACTACTGTCAGTTGTGATGGACTACTACTACTACTACTACTACTACTACTACTACTAGCAGTTGTGATGGACTACTACTACTGTCAGTTGTGATGGATTACTACTACTACTACTACTACTACTACTACTACTACTACTGTCAGTTGTGATGGACTACTACTACTACTACTACTACTACTACTACTGTCAGTTGTGATGGACTACTACTACTACTACTACTGTCAGTTGTGATGGACTACTACTACTACTGTCAGTTGTGATGGACTACTACAACTACTACTGTCAGTTGTGATGGACTACTACTACTACTACTACTGTCAGTTGTGATGGACTACTACTACTACTGTCAGTTGTGATGGACTACTACTACTACTACTGTCAGTTGTGATGGACTACTACTACTGTCAGTTGTGATGGACTACTACTACTACTACTGTCAGTTGTGATGGACTACTACTACTACTACTGTCAGTTGTGATGGATTACTACTACTACTACTGTCAGTTGTGATGGACTACTACTACTGTCAGTTGTGATGGACTACTACTACTGTCAGTTGTGATGGACTACTACTACTACTACTGTCAGTTGTGATGGACTACTACTGTCAGTTGTGATGGACTACTACTACTGTCAGTTGTGATGGACTACTACTACTGTCAGTTGTGATGGACTACTACTACTACTGTCAGTTGTGATGGACTACTACTACTACTGTCAGTTGTGATGGACTACTACAACTACTACTGTCAGTTGTGATGGACTACTACTACTACTACTGTCAGTTGTGATGGACTACTACTACTACTACTACTACTACTGTCAGTTGTGATGGACTACTACTACTACTGTCAGTTGTGATGGACTACTACTACTACTACTGTCAGTTGTGATGGACCTCTACTACTACTGTCAGTTGTGATGGATTACTACTACTACTACTGTCAGTTGTGATGGACTACTACTACTGTCAGTTGTGATGGACTACTACTACTGTCAGTTGTGATGGACTACTACTACTGTCAGTTGTGATGGACTACTACTACTACTACTACTACTACTACTGTCAGTTGTGATGGACTACTACTGTCAGTTGTGATGGACTACTACTACTGTCAGTTGTGATGGACTACTACTACTGTCAGTTGTGATGGACTACTACTACTGTCAGTTATGATGGACTACTACTACTACTACTACTGTCAGTTGTGATGGACTACTACTACTACTACTACTGTCAGTTGTGATGGACTACTACTACTACTGTCAGTTGTGATGGACTACTACTACTACTGTCAGTTGTGATGGACTACTACTACTACTACTGTCAGTTGTGATGGACTACTACTACTACTACTGTCAGTTGTGATGGACTACTACTACTACTACTGTCAGTTGTGATGGACTACTACTACTACTACTGTCAGTTGTGATGGACTACTACTACTACTACTGTCAGTTGTGATGGACTACTACTACTACTGTCAGTTGTGATGGACTACTACTACTACTGTCAGTTGTGATGGACTACTACTACTACTGTCAGTTGTGATGGATTACTACTACTACTGTCAGTTGTGATGGATTACTACTACTACTGTCAGTTGTGATGGACTACTACTACTGTCAGTTGTGATGGATTACTACTACTACTACTACTGTCAGTTGTGATGGATTACTACTACTGTCAGTTGTGATGGACTACTACTACTACTACTACTACTGTCAGTTGTGATGGACTACTACTACTGTCAGTTGTGATGGACTACTACTACTACTGTCAGTTGTGATGGATTACTACTACTACTACTACTGTCAGTTGTGATGGACTACTACTACTACTGTCAGTTGTGATGGACTACTACTACTACTGTCAGTTGTGATGGACTACTACTACTACTGTCAGTTGTGATGGACTACTACTACTACTACTGTCAGTTGTGATGGACTACTACTACTACTGTCAGTTGTGATGGACTACTACTACTACTGTCAGTTGTGATGGACTACTACTACTACTACTGTCAGTTGTGATGGATTACTACTACTACTACTGTCAGTTGTGATGGATTACTACTACTGTCAGTTGTGATGGACTACTACTACTACTACTACTACTGTCAGTTGTGATGGACTACTACTACTGTCAGTTGTGATGGATTACTACTACTACTACTACTACTGTCAGTTGTGATGGATTACTACTACTACTACTGTCAGTTGTGATGGACTACTACTACTACTGTCAGTTGTGATGGATTACTACTACTACTACTACTACTACTGTCAGTTGTGATGGATTACTACTACTACTACTGTCAGTTGTGATGGATTACTACTACTACTACTGTCAGTTGTGATGGATTACTACTACTACTACTGTCAGTTGTGATGGACTACTACTACTACTACTACTACTGTCAGTTGTGATGGATTACTACTACTACTACTACTACTACTACTACTGTCAGTTGTGATGGATTACTACTACTACTACTACTGTCAGTTGTGATGGATTACTACTACTACTACTACTACTACTGTCAGTTGTGATGGACTACTACTACTACTGTCAGTTGTGATGGATTACTACTACTACTGTCAGTTGAGATGGACTACTAGTACTACTACTGTCAGTTGTGACTGACTACTACTGTCAGTTGTGATGGACTACTACTACTACTACTGTCGGTTGTGATGGACTACTACTACTACTACTGTCGGTTGTGATGGACTACTACTACTACTACTACTACTACTGTCGCTTGTGATGGACTATTACTACTACTGGCAGGTGTGATGGACTATTACTACTACTGTCAGGTGTGATGGACAATTACTACTACTGTCAGTCGTGATGGACTATTACTACATCTGTCAGTCGTGATGGACTACTTCTGTCAGTTGTGATGGAGTACTACTACTACTGTCAGTTGTGATGGACTACTACTACTACTACTGTCAGTTGTGATGGACTACTACTACTACTACTGTCAGTTGTGATGGATTACTACTACTACTACTGTCAGTTGTGATGGACTACTACTACTACTACTACTACTACTACGGTCAGTTGTGATGGATTACTACTACTACTACTACTGTCAGTTGTGATGGATTACTTCTACTGTCAGTTGTGATGGACTACTACTACTGTCAGTTGTGATGGACTACTACTACTGTCAGTTGTGATGGATTACTACTACTACTGTCAGTTGTGATGGATTACTACTACTACTACTGTCAGTTGTGATGGATTACTACTACTACTACTACTACTACTGTCAGTTGTGATGGACTACTGTCAGTTGTGATGGACTACTACTACTACTGTCAGTTGTGATGGATTACTACTACTATTACTACTACTACTACTACTACTACTACTGTCAGTTGTGATGGACTACTACTACTACTGTCAGTTGTGACTGACTACTACTGTCAGTTGTGATGGACTACTACTACTACTACTACTGTCAGTTGTGATGGATTACTTCTACTGTCAGTTGTGATGGACTACTACTACTGTCAGTTGTGATGGACTACTACTACTGTCAGTTGTGATGGATTACTACTACTACTACTGTCAGTTGTGATGGATTACTACTACTACTACTGTCAGTTGTGATGGATTACTACTACTACTACTACTACTACTGTCAGTTGTGATGGACTACTACTGTCAGTTGTGATGGACTACTACTACTACTGTCAGTTGTGATGGATTACTACTACTACTACTACTACTACTACTACTACTACTACTGTCAGTTGTGATGGACTACTACTACTACTGTCAGTTGTGACTGACTACTACTGTCAGTTGTGATGGACTACTACTACTACTACTACTACTACTACTACTACTGTCGGTTGTGATGGACTACTACTACTACTACTACTGTCGGTTGTGATGGACTATTACTACTACTGTCAGGTGTGATGGACTATTACTACTACTGTCAGGTGTGATGGACTATTACTACTACTGTCAGGTGTGATGGACTATTACTACTACTGTCAGTCGTGATGGACTATTACTACATCTGTCAGTCGTGATGGACTATTACTACTACTGTCAGTCGTGATGGACTACTTCTGTCAGTTGTGATAGAGTACTACTACTACTGTCAGTTGTGATGGACTACTACTACTACTACAGTCAGTTATGATGGACTACTACTACTGTCAGTTTTGATGGACTACTACTACTACTGTCAGTTGTGATGGATTACTACTACTACTGTCAGTTGTGATGGACTACTACTACTGTCAGTTGAGATGGACTACTACTACTACTACTGTCAGTTGAGATGGACTACTACTACTACTGTCAGTTGTGATGGACTACTACTACTACTGTCAGTTGTGATGGATTACTACTACTACTACTGTCAGTTGTGATGGATTACTACTACTACTACTGTCAGTTGTGATGGATTACTACTACTACTACTGTCAGTTGTGATGGACTACTACTACTACTACTGTCAGTTGTGATGGATTACTACTACTACTACTGTCAGTTATGATGGACTACTACTACTGTCAGTTGTGATGGACTACTACTACTACTGTCAGTTGTGATGGATTACTACTACTACTGTCAGTTGTGATGGACTACTACTACTACTGTCAGTTGAGATGGACTACTACTACTACTACTGTCAGTTGAGATGGACTACTACTACTACTACTGTCAGTTGAGATGGACTACTACTACTACTGTCAGTTGTGATGGACTACTACTACTACTGTCAGTTGTGATGGATTACTACTACTACTACTGTCAGTTGTGATGGATTACTACTACTACTACTGTCAGTTGTGATGGATTACTACTACTACTACTGTCAGTTGTGATGGACTACTACTACTACTACTGTCAGTTGTGATGGATTACTACTACTACTACTACTACTGTCAGTTGTGATGGATTACTACTACTACTACTGTCAGTTGTGATGGATTACTACTACTACTACTACTACTACTACTACTACTACTACTACTGTCAGTTGTGATGGACTACTACTACTACTGTCAGTTGTGATGGATTACTACTACTACTGTCAGTTGAGATGGACTACTAGTACTACTACTGTCAGTTGTGACTGACTACTACTGTCAGTTGTGATGGACTACTACTACTACTACTGTCGGTTGTGATGGACTACTACTACTACTACTACTACTGTCGCTTGTGATGGACTATTACTACTACTGGCAGGTGTGATGGACTATTACTACTACTGTCAGGTGTGATGGACAATTACTACTACTGTCAGTCGTGATGGACTATTACTACATCTGTCAGTCGTGATGGACTATTACTACTACTGTCAGTCGTGATGGACTACTTCTGTCAGTTGTGATGGAGTACTACTACTACTGTCAGTTGTGATGGACTACTACTACTACTGTCAGTTGTGATGGACTACTACTACTACTGTCAGTTGTGATGGATTACTACTACTACTACTGTCAGTTGTGATGGACTACTACTACTACTACTACTACTACGGTCAGTTGTGATGGATTACTACTACTACTACTACTGTCAGTTGTGATGGACTACTACTACTACTGTCAGTTGTGATGGATTACTTCTACTGTCAGTTGTGATGGACT
The DNA here is from genome assembly GCA_030435695.1 of Brachymystax lenok tsinlingensis. NCBI lineage: Eukaryota > Metazoa > Chordata > Actinopteri > Salmoniformes > Salmonidae > Brachymystax > Brachymystax lenok. The sequence continues at coordinate 50,252,555 of CM059818.1, forward strand.
ACTACTACTGTCAGTTGTGATGGATTACTACTACTGTCAGTTGTGATGGATTACTACTACTACTACTGTCAGTTGTGATGGATTACTACTACTACTACTACTGTCAGTTGTGATGGACTACTACTGTCAGTTGTGATGGACTACTACTACTACTGTCAGTTGTGATGGATTACTACTACTGTCAGTTGTGATGGATTACTACTACTACTACTACTACTACTGTCAGTTGTGATGGACTACTACTACTACTGTCAGTTGTGACTGACTACTACTGTCAGTTGTGATGGACTACTACTACTACTACTACTACTGTCGGTTGTGATGGACTACTACTACTACTACTACTACTGTCGGTTGTGATGGACTATTACTACTACTGTCAGGTGTGATGGACTATTACTACTACTGTCAGGTGTGATGGACTATTACTACTACTGTCAGTCGTGATGGACTATTACTACATCTGTCAGTCGTGATGGACTATTACTACTACTGTCAGTCGTGATGGACTACTTCTGTCAGTTGTGATAGAGTACTACTACTACTGTCAGTTGTGATGGACTACTACTACTACTACAGTCAGTTATGATGGACTACTACTACTGTCAGTTGTGATGGACTACTACTACTACTGTCAGTCGTGATGGATTACTACTACTGTCAGTTGTGATGGACTACTACTACTGTCAGTTGAGATGGACTACTACTACTACTGTCAGTTGAGATGGACTACTACTACTACTGTCAGTTGTGATGGACTACTACTACTACTGTCAGTTGTGATGGACTACTACTACTGTGAGTTGTGATGGACTACTACAAGTTTATCAACTATCAAAGCAGATTTACTTTCCCGTTGTTCCTCAACTGCAGTGTATGATATACCATTTTGTCTCTGCTTTAATCCAATGGAAAAATCTACCATTTCAAATGTTGCTACATTGGACTGAATCCAGGTGTTGAGTCATATATTGCTAACACCTATCCAATCCTCTCAGATCTTTAAGATTTGGGATTCAGAGATCCACTAGGCCTTGTGGATTGTTGTATCAGTACCAAGTTTTTTTTTTTTTTAAGTGGTTTACTAACCGTGCTATGAAACACCACACTGTGTCCGTTGCCGGTGCTCTCCATGTGTGTAGCCAGGTTGAGGCAGATGGCCCGGTGTCTGATGGCATCCATGGTCTGGGCATCAAAGAAATCATGAGGTCTCGCTGGTGGAAGAGGAGACACTGGGATGAGAGCAGAGAGAGTCTGGGATGAGAGGTGAGGAGGTACAGTGAGACAGCAGTGAGACCAGACCAGTACCAACACCACTGTCTCCTCGTGAAGACGATCAGTATGACAACATAGTGAAATGACACAGCTTTTAAAAAAAGGTTCATTGTTGCTATTTTACTGCATTATTACTACATTAGCAGAGTTGGGTAGGTTACTTTCTAACTGTAACCGTGTACATTAGCTATGAGCAGAACATATTATTCAAGAGAAGAGGGTTCGAGTTGAAAGAAGGTGTTGCCTGGCTGAATATCAATCAAGGGTATTTTCATGTCAAAATTTATTTAGAAAAGAGCTGTCTGTCCTACTCTCACACTTCTCCTGACAAAAGAGCCAGACAACATCCTGACTTCCTCCTGAGTGCTGTCACAAGTGAGAAGTAATATTTTGAAGGTTGGAACCAAAATTATCTTTCCATTCTGAACAGAACCCCTATTTGTTTTTGTTCCGTTCCAGTGTAATAGTTCCAAGTAATGGTTCATATAGTTATTTTTCATTCATGTTTTAACCCTTGAAATCAACATAGTTTTTACATTGAGTTTATTAATTTACTCCACAATTAACGTGACTAGAGCAGCTTGCTATGGAACAGGTAAGGTGGTTGTTGGCATGTTTGATTGTTCATATAAGTGCAGGAGCGAGACGTGACTGAAATTTCACACAGGTGGTCCAAGTCAAAGTCACCATTATTAGTTAGTTGTACAACCGAATGCCTTCAACCGAAATGTTTCTTCCGCATTTAACCCAACCCCTCTGAATCAGAGAGGTGCGGGTGGCTGCCTTAATCGACATCCACGTCTTCGTCAACATCCACGTCTTCGCGCCCGGGGAACAGTGGGTTAACTGCCTTGTTCAGGGGCAGAACAACAGATTTTTTCCTTGTCAGCTCGGGGATTTGAACTTGCAACCCTCCGGTTACAAGTCCAACGCTCTAACCACTAGGCTACCTGCCGGTAGAGAGAGTGGTGAACATGGAGGGAGCTTGGCTTAAAACGCTGAACATCATGACATGACACGACACTAGTTGGAATGTATTTAGGCTATTACTAGCATCATAACTTCACTGAATTATATACTAGATATTGTATAATGTATTAAATAAAATGTTTAAAACATTATTAACCGGTTATCAAGATTTGAAAATAACGTTTCTGTTCCGGAACACTAGAGAACACTTTCGTTCCCGGTTCAAGTTTCGTTCCTAATTAAATGTCATTCTTCTCCGGGTTTTCAGTTCTGTTCCCTGTGTGTATGTGTGTGTTCAGCGCCAGCAAGGCCGTGAGGGAGCAACCTGAACGTGTATGCTAGGTGAGGTGAAAAACCCCAGCTGACAGTTTGCAGTTGTGAAACGGTGAGCACTTCACATGCCCCAAGGAACTTCTATTTTATTTAACCTTTATTTTAACTAGGCATGTCAGTTAAGAACAAATTCTTATTTACAACGACGGCCTACCCCGGCCAAACCCTCCCCTAACCCGGACGATGCTGAACCAATTGTCCGCCTCCTTATGGGACTCCCAATCACGGCCAGTTGTGATACAGCCCAGGATCGAACCAGGGTCTGTAGTGACTCCTCTAGCACTGAGATGCAGTGCCTTAGATCGCTAAGCATTTCACAGTAAGGTTACACCTGTTGTATTCGGTGCATGTGACAAAAAAAATGATTTGATTACATACCCCTAGAAATTGTCTGATTGCCCTCTAGTGAATCGTCTGATTGCCCTCTAATGAACTGCCAAAATTGCCAAAGAGGAGAATAATTATTATTTCACTCAAAAGTTTATATACAGTGCATTTGGAAAGTATTCAGACCCCTTGACTTTTTCCACATTTGTTACGCTACAGCCTTATTCTAAAATGGATTAAATGTTTTTTTCCTCATCAATCTACACACAATACCCCATAATGACAAAACCAAAAACGTTTTTTAGAGATTTTTGCAAATGTATTAAAAATTGAAAAGGCACTCGCACATCTGAGCTATATTTTTTTGCAGGTGCAAGGTAACAGTTGAATAAAATGAGAAAAAATAAGAAGCAAATTTATTAATAAAAAAAAAAAGAATCCGGAGACCCTCTGTGGAGATGGAAGAACCTTGCAGAAGGACAACCATCAATCAGGCCTTTATGGTAGAGTGGCCAGACGGAAGCCACTCCTCAGTAAAAGGCACATGACAGCCAGCTTGGAGTTTGCCAAAAGGCACCTAAAGACTCTCAGACCATGAGAGGTCTGATGAAACCAAGATTTAACTCTTTGGCCTGAATGCCAAGTGTCACGTCTGGAGGAAACCTGGCACCATCCCTACGGTTAAGCATGGTGGCAGCATCATGCTGTGGGGATGTTTTTTCAGCGGCAGGAACTGGGAGACTAGTCAGGATCGAGGGAAAGATGAACGGAGCAAAGTACAGAGAGGTCCTTGATGAAAACCTGCTGAAGAGTGCTCAGGACCTCAGAATGGGGGCTAAGGTTCACCTTCCAACAGGACAACGACCCTAAGCACAGCCAAGACAATGCAGGTGTGGCTCCAGGACAAGTCTCTGAATGTCCTTGAGTGGCCCAACCAGAGCCCGGACTTTGGTTGAGGTCTAGTGATTGTGGAGGCCAGGGAATCAGTTGAAAAACAAATGATAGTCCCATTAAACGCAAACCAGATGGTGTATCGCTGCAGAATGCTGTGGTAGCCATGCTGGTTAAGTGTGCCTTGAATTCTAAATAAATCACAGACAGTGTCACCAGCAAAGCACCCCCACACCATCACACATCCTCCTCCATGCTTCACGGTGGGAACCACACATGCGGAGATCATTCGTTCACCTACTCCGCGTCTCACAAAGACACGGCAGTTTGAACCAAAAATCTAAAATTTGGACTCATCAGACCAAAGGACAGATTTCCACCGGTCTAATGTCCATCACTCGTGTTTCTTGGCCCAAGCGAGTCTCTTCTTCTTATTGGTGTCCTTTAGTAGTGGTTTCTTTGCAGCAATTCAACCATGAAGGCCTGATTCACACAGTCTCCTCTGAACAGTTGATGTTGAGATGTGTCTGTTACCTGAACTCTGTGAAGCATTTATTTGAGGCTGGTAACTCTAATTAACTTATCACTGTTTCTATTTCTTATCTTCAACTCTGCATTGTTGAAAAAATACCTGTTAGTAAGCATTTCATTGTTAGTCTACACCTGTTTATGAAGCATGTGACAAACAAAATTATATTTTTCACACACACACAGCACTGTAGTTGGTACGTACGTAGGGAGCGCCTGCGTTTGTTCATCTGCGTTCGTTTCTTCCTCTTAGAAAGCCCCGCTTTAGGGGGAGACTCTTCCTTGAGTCTAGACTGACTGGACAGCTTAGAGGAGCTCTGCTGACTGAAGTGGGTGGGCACGTGGCGCGCTAGCCCCCCCTGTGACGCAAAGCTGGCATTGCAGCCCCCCACCACACACTACCGGGGGAGGGAGAGGGGCAGGCAGAGAGAGAGAGGGCAAAGGTCAGTGACAAGCAGGTCACCATTCAGAGAACCACCTGAGACCTGCTAACAACACTAAAGTTGTGGGTTCAATTACCGCAGGGATCCCATACATACCTTGAAGGGTTTGTCTCCGCTGTGTGTCAGCATGTGTCTCTGGAGCCAGCTCGGACTGGTGGAAGGAGTGTTGTACACCTTACAGCCCTTCCACAGACACACAAACACCTGGTGGGGGAGTTGAAGATGGGGGGAGAGAGAGTTAGAGATGGGGGGAGAGAGAGTTAGAGATGGGGAGAGAGAGAGTTAGAGATGGGGAGAGAGAGTTAGAGATGGGGGAGAGAGAGTTAGAGATGGGGGAGAGAGAGTTAGAGATGGGGAGAGAGAGTAGGAGATGGGGGAGAGAGAGTTAGAGATGGGGAGAGAGAGAGTTAGAGATGGGGGAGGGAGAGAGTTAGAGATGGGGAGAGAGAGTAGGAGATGGGGGGAGAGAGAGTTAGAGATGGGGGGAGAGAGAGTTAGAGATGGGGAGGGAGAGAGTTAGAGATGGGGGGAGAGAGAGTTAGAGATGGGGGAGAGAGAGTAGGAGATGGGGGGAGAGAGAGTTAGAGATGGGGGGAGAGAGTTAGAGATGGGGGGAGAGAGAGTTAGAGATGGGGAGAGAGAGAGTTAGAGATGGGGGGAGAGAGTTAGAGATGGGGGGAGAGAGAGTTAGAGATGGGGAGAGAGAGAGTTAGAGATGGGGAGAGAGAGAGTTAGAGATGGGGAGAGAGAGAGTTAGAGATGGGGGAGAGAGAGTAGGAGATGGGGGAGAGAGAGTAGGAGATGGGGGGAGAGAGAGTTAGAGATGGGGGAGGAGAGAGTTAGAGATGGGGAGGGAGAGAGTTAGAGATGGGGGGAGAGAGAGTAGGAGATGGGGAGAGAGAGAGTTAGAGATGGGGGAGAGAGAGTTAGAGATGGGGGAGAGAGAGTTAGAGATGGGGGAGAGAGAGTTAGAGATGGGGAGAGAGAGTTAGAGATGGGGGAGAGAGAGTTAGAGATGGGGGAGAGAGAGTTAGAGATGGGGGAGAGAGAGTTAGAGATGGGGAGAGAGAGTTAGAGATGGGGGAGAGAGAGTTAGAGATGGGGGAGAGAGAGAGAGTTAGAGATGGGGGAGAGAGAGAGTTAGAGATGGGGAGAGAGAGTTAGAGATGGGGGGAGAGAGAGTAGGAGATGGGGGGAGAGAGAGTAGGAGATGGGGAGAGAGAGAGTTAGAGATGGGGGAGAGAGAGTTAGAGATGGGGGAGAGAGAGAGTTAGAGATGGGGGAGAGAGAGTTAGAGATGGGGGAGAGAGGAGAGTTAGAGATGGGGGAGAGAGAGAGTTAGAGATGGGGAGAGAGAGAGTTAGAGATGGGGGAGAGAGAGTTAGAGATGGGGAGAGAGAGTTAGAGATGGGGGGAGAGAGAGTTAGAGATGGGGGAGAGAGAGAGTTAGAGATGGGGAGAGAGAGAGTTAGAGATGGGGGAGAGGGAGTTAGAGATGGGGAGAGAGAGTTAGAGATGGGGGAGAGAGAGTTAGAGATGGGGGAGAGAGAGTTAGAGATGGGGAGAGAGAGAGTTAGAGATGGGGGAGAGAGAGTTAGAGATGGGGGAGAGAGAGTTAGAGATGGGGGAGAGAGAGAGTAGGATATGGGGGGAGAGAGAGTTAGAGATGGGGAGAGAGAGTTAGAGATGGGGAGAGAGAGAGTTAGAGATGGGGAGGGAGAGAGTTAGAGATGGGGGAGGGAGAGAGTTAGAGATGGGGAGAGAGAGTTAGAGATGGGGGAGAGAGAGTTAGAGATGGGGGGAGAGAGAGTTAGAGATGGGGAGAGAGAGTTAGAGATGGGGAGAGAGAGTTAGAGATGGGGGAGAGAGAGAGTTAGAGATGGGGAGAGAGAGTTAGAGATGGGGGAGAGAGAGTTAGAGATGGGGAGAGAGAGAGTAGGAGATGGGGAGAGAGAGAGTTAGAGATGGGGGAGAGAGAGTTAGAGATGGGGGGAGAGAGAGTTAGAGATGGGGGAGAGAGAGTTAGAGATGGGGGAGAGAGAGTTAGAGATGGGGGGAGAGAGTTAGAGATGGGGGAGAGAGAGTTAGAGATGGGGGAGAGAGAGTTAGAGATGGGGAGAGAGAGAGTTAGAGATGGGGGAGAGAGAGAGTTAGAGATGGGGAGAGAGAGAGTAAGAGATGGGGGGAGAGAGAGAGTAGGAGATGGGGGAGAGAGAGAGTTAGAGATGGGGGGAGAGAGAGAGTTAGAGATGGGGAGAGAGAGTTAGAGATGGGGGGAGAGAGAGTTAGAGATGGGGAGAGAGAGTTAGAGATGGGGGAGAGAGAGAGTTAGAGATGGGGAGAGAGAGTTAGAGATGGGGGGAGAGAGAGAGTTAGAGATGGGGGAGAGAGAGTAGGAGATGGGGAGAGAGAGTAGGAGATGGGGAGAGAGAGAGTAGGAGATGGGGAGAGAGAGTTAGAGATGGGGGGGAGAGAGAAACAGGGGAGAGAGAGTTAGAGATGTGATGAGGAGAGAGTTTATTTTTTCCTAACCCTACCACCCCTCCCCTACTTTGAGTAAACCAATGGACAACAAGCTCCATCTATCTCCGAAAACCATCCAGTTTTGATTTACAAAACCATCCAGTTTTGATTTAAAGTATATGTAAACCCTTTGGAAATACCTGGATTTCTGCATTAATTGGTCATCAAATTTGATCGGATATAGAGAAGCCTGGGTCATGTTCATCGGGGCCAAAAGTCGCAAACCAGTTTAAAATTATGGTGTCCAGCTAGTGCCTTCCTGTTTTACTCAGTTTCAAAAGGTATTCTCCCAAATGAACACAACCCTATTTTGTCCTGGTTCCTGATACTACCCACCCCTCCTCTCTGTCCGTCGACGTGCAGGCCCCTGATGTGTTCAGCAAGGTCTGGGCTGCAGGTGAAACAGAGGCCACATTGGTCCCAGCAGCAGGCATTCCCCACTGCCTGGCCCTTGGTACTGGAGTGGCACTGGGCGGCACTGCCCTGCCCGTTCATCATGGCAGGGGTGGAGCGCCCGCTGGATACCGTGCTCTCCATGTCCATCAGGGTACTGCTGATACTGAGACAGACACAGAGAGAGACACAGAGAGAGACACAGAGAGCGAGAGATGCACACAGTCATCATTCTGAAGTAAAGCGACTAGGGATATACACCATAACATCTCAATGAGAGTCTGTCAGACAACCATCTAGTGATTTAGTGAACAAGAGGAAGACATCTTTATTCTGACAAGCTAAACACGTCAGATGACGAGGAACAGGTGCAGCTGTGGATATAGTCTGCATTTACACAGGCAGACCCTTTCTGATATCTTTTGACCAATCACATAAAGATCTTTTCACATCCGATATTTTTCAGAGCTGGTCTGATTGGTCAAAAGAATTGGGCTGCCTGTCTAAAGCAACCTATGTAAAGTCTGGAAGCCTGATTCTACTAGAACGGACTGCCTGTGTGTGCAGAGCTGCTGTTGCTGCTGCTAATTGGGCCCTCATACCATTTCAGGAGGTTTGAGGCACACATTCCAGCACTTCATAGCAACTGTCAAGCAAAACGTACTTCCAGCCTGAATGAATGGAACAGAGGAGCAGTTGATATTTACATGATGAAAGTACACATATCGACCAATAGGAGTAAAGGCTAAATGAAATATCCATTACCTGTTTATAAAGACCTGCAGATACACTGAGTGTACAAAACATTAGGAACACCTTCCAAACATTTAGTTGCACCCCCTTTTGCCATCAGAACAGCCTCAGGTCGTCGGGTCATGGACTCCACAAGGTGTCGAAAGCATAACACAGGGTTGTCTCCATCGCTTCTCACAGTTCTGTCAAGTTGGTTGGTAGTAGATCTCTACTCCGAATAGCTTGTTCCATCTCATCCCACAGATCTGGTGACTGGGCAGGCCACTGCAATAAGCTGAAGTCAATATCATGTTTGTGGAACCATTCAAATCAAATTGTATTGGTCACATACACATGGTTAGCAGATGTTAATGCCGAGTGTAGCGAAATGCTTGTGCTTCTAGTTCCGAACATGCAGTAGTATCTAACAAGTAATCTAACAATTCCCCAACAACTACCTTATACACACAAGTGTAAAGGAATGAATAAGAATATATACATATAAATATATGGATGAGCGATGGCCGACCATTTCAGTTTGTCATTGATGTGTACGCAGAGGAAATTAAAACGTTCCACATTCTCCACTGCTGTCCCGTCGATGTGGATAGGGGGGTGCTCCCGCTGCTGTTTCCTGAAGTCCATGATCATCTCCTTTGTTTTGTTGACGTTGAGTGAGAGGTTATTTTCCTGACACCACACTCTGAGGGTCCTCACCTCCTCCCTGTAGGCCGTCTTGTCGTTGTTGGTAATCAAGCCTACCACTGTAGTGTCGTCAGCAAACTTGATGATTGAGTTGGAGGCGTGCTTGGCCACGCGGTCATGGGTGAACAGAGGGAACTATGGTGTTAAATGCTGAGCTGTAGTCGATGAACAGCATTCTTACATAGGTATTCCTCTTGTCCAGAAGGGTTAGGGCAGTGTGCAGTGTGATTGCGATTGCGTCGTCTGTGGACCTATTGGGGCGGTAAGCAAATTGGAGTGGGTCCAGGGTGTCAGGTAGGATGGAGGTGATATGATCCTTGACTAGCCTCTCAAAGCACTTCATGATGACGGAAGTGAGTGCTACGGGGCGATAGTCATTTAGTTCAGTTACCTTAGCTTTCTAGGGAACAGGAACAAAGGTGGCCCTCTTGAAGCATGTGGGAACAACAGACTGGGATAGGGATTGATTGAATACGTCCGTAAACACAACAGCCACTGGTCTGTGCATGCTCTGAGGACACGGCCAGGGATGCCGTCTGGGCCGGCAGCCTTGCGAGGGTTAACACGTTTAAACGTTTTACTCATGTTGGCTGCGGTGAAGGAGAGCCCGCAGGTTTTGGTAGTGGGCTGTGTCAGTGGTACCACATCACCGATGCACTTTCTAATAAACTCGCTCACCGAATCAGCGTATACATCAATGTTATTGTCCGATTCCTGGACAATCCTAGCCTTGTGGACTGGGGAATTATCCAACTGGGGAAAAAAATCCACTGCCATGAAGGGATGCACATGATTGGCAATGATGTTCAGATATCCTGTGGCATTCAAACGTTGCTCCACTTTTATCAAGGGGTCCAATGTGTGTCATGAAAACACACCACACACTATCACACCACCACCAGCCTGTAATGTTGACACGCGACATGATGGATGCATGTACTCCTGTGGTTCTCTCCATACCTTGTCCTCCAATCAGCGTGAAACAGCAGGAACCAGGACTCATCAGACCAGGCAATGTTTTTCCAATTCTCCAGTGTTTTTGTTCCTTAGCCCACTGCAACCACAGTTTCTTGTTTTTTTGCTGAAGGAAGTGGAACTGTTTAAGGTCTTTGGCTGCCGTACCGTGTCAAGGTACGATGTCTACTAGAGGTCGACCGATTATTATTTTTCAACGCCGATACCGATTATTGGGAGGACCAAAAAAGCAGATACTGATTAAATCGGCCAATTTTATATATATATATATATATGTAATAATGACAATTACAACAAAACTGAATGAACAATGAACACTTTTATTTTAACTTAATATAATACATACAGTGAGGGAAAAAAGTATTTGATCCCCTGCTGATATTGTGCGTTTGCCCACTGACAAAGAAATGATCAGTCTATAATTTTAATGGTAGGTTTATTTGAACAGTGAGAGACAGAATAACAACAACAAAAAAATCCAGAAAAACGCATGTGAAAAATGTTATAAATTGATTTGCATTTTAATGAGGGAAATAAGTATTTGACCCCTCTGCAAAACATGACTTAGTACTTGGTGACAAAACCCTTGTTGGCAATCACAGAGGTCAGACGTTTCTTGTAGTTGGCCACCAGCTTTGTACACATCTCAGGAGGGATTTTGTCCCACTCCTCTTTGCAGATCTTCTCCAAGTCATTAAGGTTTCGAGGCTGACGTTTGGCAACTCGAACCTTCAGCTCCCTCCACAGATTTTCTATGGGATTAAGGTCTGGAGACTGCCTAGGCCCCTCCAGGACCTTAATGTGCTTCTTCTTGAGCCACTCCTTTGTTGCCTTGGCCGTGTGTTTTGGGTCATTGTCATGCTGGAATACCCATCCACGACCCATTTTCAATGCCCTGGCTGTGGGAAGGAGGTTCTCACCCAAGATTTGACGGTACATGGCCCCGTCCATCATCCCTTTGATGCGATGAAGTTGTCCTGTCCCCTTAGCAGAAAAACACCCCCAAAGCATAATGTTTCCACCTCCATGTTTGATGGTGGGGATGGTGTTCTTGGGGTCATAGGCAGCATGATTCCTCACTATTCTCATGATCATTGCAACTCCACGAGGTGAGATCTTGCATGGAGCCCCAGGCCGACGGAGATTGACAGTTCTTTTGTGTTTCTTCCATTTGCGAATAATCGCACCAACTGTTGTCACCTTCTCACCAAGCTGCTTGGCGATGGTCTTGTAGCCCATTCCAGCCTTGTGTAGGTCTACAATCTTGTCCCTGACATCCTTGGTGAGCTCTTTGGTCTTGGCCATGGTGGAGAGTTTGGAATCTGATTGATTGCTTCTGTGGACAGGTGTCTTTTATACAGGTAACAAGCTGAGATTAGGAGCACTCCCTTTAAGAGTGTGCTCCTAATCTCAGCTCGTTACCTGTATAAAAGACTGGGAGCCAGAAATCTTTCTGATTGAGAGGGGGTCAAATACTTATTTCCCCTCATTAAAATGCAAATTAATTTATAAAAATTTTCACATGCGTTTTTCAGGATTTTTTTTGTTGTTATTTTGTCTCTCACTGTTCAAATAAACCTACCATTAAAATTATAGACTGATCATTTTTTTGTCAGTGGGAAAACGTACAAAATCAGCAGGGCATCAAATACCTTTTTCCCTCACTGTAAATAAAATCTATTTAGTCTCAAATAAATAATGAAACATGTTCAATTTGGTTTAAATAATGCAAAACACAGTGTTGGAGAAGAAAGTAAAAGTGTAATATGTGCCATGTAAAAAAGCTAACGTTTAAGTTCCTTGTTCAGAACATGAGAACATATGAAAGCTGGTGGTTCCTTTTAACCTGAGTCTTCAATATTTCCAGTTAAGACGTTTTAGGTTGTAGTTATTATAGGAATTATAGGGCTAATTCTCTCTATACCATTTGTATTTCATATACCTTTGACTATTGGATGTTCTAATAGGCACTATAGTATTGCCAGCCTAATCTCGGGAGTTGATAGGCTTGAAGTCATAAACAGCGCTGTGCTCCAAGCATTGCTAAGAGCTGCTGTCAAACGCAGTAAAGTGCTGTTTGAATGAATGCTTACGAGCCTGCTGCTGCCTACCACCGCTCAGTCAGACTGCACTATCAAATATCAAATCATATACTTAATTATAATAAACACACAGAAATACGAGCCTTTGGTCATTAATATGGTCAAATCCGGAAACTATCATTTTAAAAAAAACAAAACGTTTATTTTTTCAGTGAAATACGGAACCGTTCCGTAATTTGTTGAACGGGTGGCAACCCTAAGTCTAAATATTGCTGTTACATTGCACAACCTTCAATGTTATGCCATAATTATGTAAAATTCGGGCAAATTAATGACGGTCTTTGTTAGGAAGAAACACAGTTCGCAACGAGCCAGGCAGCCCAAACTGTTGCATATAACCTGACTCTGCTTGCACTGAACACAAGAGAAGTGACACAATTTCCCTAGTTAATATTGCCTGCTAACATGCACTTATTTTAACTAAATAAGCAGGTTTAAAAATGTATACTTCTGTGTATTGATTTTAAGAAAGGCATTGATGTTTATGGTTATGGCACACATTATGGCACAAGTTTTTCGCGAATGCGCTTTTGTTAACCTAGTAATATCATCAACCATGTGTAGTTAACTAGTGATTATGTGAAGATTGATAGTATTTTTTAAGATAAGTTTAATGCTAGCTAGCACCTTCCCTTGGCTCCTTCTGACGCTGCACTCGTGTGGTCAGCCGGCCACGCAGTTTCCTCGCGGATTGCAATGTAATCAGCCATAATCAGCATCCAAAAAGGCAGATTACCGTTTGTTATGAAAACATGAAATTGATCCTAATTAAATCGGCCATGCCGATTAATCGGCCAACCTCTAGTGTCAAGGTACGGTGTCAAGGTACGGTGTCAAGGTACGACGAGTTGTGCATTCTTTTATGGGTCTTTGGGCACCAATGTTGTACTGGACTGTCAGTTGACTAAACGTAGCCCGTCTGTTGCTCTGCACAATTTATGTCAGCCTCCTTTGTCTTCTTTCATCAATGAACTGTTTTCAACCACTGGTCCTTTGGACGGTGGACCATTCGTGATAAACAAACATGGGAAACTGTTGAGCATGACAAACCCAGCAGTGTTGCAGTTTTTGACCCACTCAAACTGGTCTGGAACCTATTACCATACACCATTCAAAGGCACTTAAATATTTAGTCTTGCCCATTCACCATCTGAATGGCACACATACACAATCCATGTCTCAATTGACTCAAGGCTTAAAAATCCTTCTTTAACGTGTCTCAACAAGGGATCATAGCTTTCACCTGGATTCACCTGGTCAGTCTATGCCGTGGAAAGAGCAGGTGTTCCTAATGTTTTGTAGCCTACACTCCGCTATGCTTCACAGATCATGAACACGTCCTTTCAGGATATGATTGTGGAGCAACAGCGGGAAGCACATCTGCATGGCAACAATGTAGCTGAGCTGATGAAAGCACCAGCAACTAATTATAGGACAAAGTGTAGCCTCTGTTGCAGACACTATGTCAGCATTCCTGTGAGCTTATCCGAGATTTAGAGCATTTGTTTGAGGGGGTTAAACAAATGAACACCGTGTTCCAAACATTTATCTTGAAATTGTATAGTTAACCAAGTACCAACCTGTCCTCAGAATCCATCCGGCTGATTGGCTCTCCGTCCGAGGATGACATCTCTACGCTGGCCCTCCGCTTGTCTCCCACCGCAAGCTCCTCGCGGTCCCCACCTCTGGAGCTTGTTTTGTCCTCCCCAGGCTGCGGAGCATCGTCACTGACTTGTATTTTCCCCACACAGTCCCTCACTGTAACAGGCGACTGGCTCTCCTCTCGCTGTTCTTCTGGTTTACTTTCTATTTCCTTCGCCGCATCTTTAACGGTCTCGCTAGTCTCAGCGCCGTCCACTGTGCTACTCTGTTTCTCAGGGTCCACATCTGTTTTACTAAGTTCGCATCCCACCGCCTTTTCTTCCTCTTCTTCATCATCATCATCTGCGACCCCTGTTGCTGCTGCGACTGTTGTCGCCGTTGTCACCACCACCGCCGCTTCCGCAGCCTCCTCATCTGCCTCTGCAGCAGGTTTCAGGTCCCCTTCTTCTCCGTCTTGTCCGCATTCCGCTACCCCTACTTCTATTTTCAGCCGTGCGTCTACACCGCTATCATCACCCGTCTCATCTGTATCGGGGTCCGGTTGCTTTTCCTCCTCGGTCTTTTCTGTAAGCGTTTCACTGTTTTCCTCGCTCAATGCGGGAGTTTGCAATTCAGAAGAAGCGGAAGCCATTTTCACTGAACACCAAAGGCTATTTTCACGAGTGAGTCCTGCGCGGCGTCATCCGTCCCAGAACTGGAGCGGTGGACACGTTGGGCGGAAGCGTTGCGGGGCGGGGAAAATAGTGGATTTTCACTCACTGAAGCGTTCCAAGTGTTGGAGAAATCACGGGCTTGCAAACCACTGAATATTATTTTCACCTTTATTTAACTAGGCAAATAAATCAGTTCAAGAACAAATTGTTATTTACAATGGCGGCCTACCCGGCCAAACCCTCCCCTAACCCAGACAACGCTGGGCCAATTGTGCGCCTCCCTATGGAACTCCCGATCACGGCCGGTTGTGATACAGCCCGAGATCGAACCCGGGTCTGTAGTGACCCCTTTAGCACAGCGTTGCAGTTCCTTAGAATCCTCAAATAATCTCGTTTAAATCAAATCTAAACTGGATTAGAGCGAATGGGATGATCCTCGATGAACCCACATGGCCTATTGAAAAATGTATGTCTGATGGGAACTGTTACAATTGCAAATGGTTATTGCAGCCTGCCAGTGCAGATCAGTGTTTTACTCTGTGACCACATGGCAGTGCTAGTGCTTTAGTTTTGGACAGGGATTTCCTTTCGACCTCTGGCGTTCTACAGTTATCAACTACACAATACCGACATTTGTCCCATGGAAATGTATTCCTTCTTTGATTACATTTGCGACCTATAATAATCTCTATAATGTATATAAAATCCCAGAACCTAGTACCCGTTCAAAACTACATCATCTTACCCAGAACATCAGAGTTGGTGAGAGATTCATTCAGCTGTAGGCAGAATCTTACCCAGAACATCAGTTGGTGAGAGATTCATTCAGCTGTAGACAGAATCTTACCCAGAACATCAGAGTTGGTGAGAGATTCATTCAGTTGTTTGTGGAGCATTCCAGGGTGCTGGAGTTATTTTCTTTCTATGAATACTGTCGTTTTTTCTTTCTCAATAAACCTGGATAGGTGTGCAAACCCGAATATAACTCTATGAAAAGCACTTAGGCAGGATATACAGTCAACCCACAACTTTATTAACAGCAACAATTAGGGGCCAATATAAAGTATTTTTGTACTATGCTCATTGTCAATATAACATATTTGCTAGTTTCTAATATGGTGTAGCATCCAGTCCACTCTTTACAATCACCACACCCACACACACACCAATGTGTAAGAACACCGACATTTATTTAACATCATATAAAACAAATGGGATATAAATATTGTGATATCATCACCTCTAAATATAATGTAGTAGTAGCCTGTTATGGATGTATAGCCTACGCCCTCCAATCCTCTTCTCTCTGTACTGGGTACTACAGTACTGTGGTACAGTATGTACACTAGTGCTGAGCGATTAACCAAAATCTAAGTTCATTTTCTTCTTTTTTTTAAAACTAATTGACCGACATCGGTTCAATTATTTAAATTCCATTTCAGTTTTTTTCCTATGAACTCCATGCAGTTTCTCTGGAGATAAATAAGCTCATGCCTCGACCTGTGCGATGTACTGTAGTAGGGAGTTGTAGTTTCCAACAGGCCAATATTCTATAGTTTAGTGCAGAAAACTTGGTAATTAAACTACAATGACCATAATCCATAGCGCGTCCGCCTACTTGTCCAGTCTGTGTGGAGCATACACAGAGAGGGATAGAAAACAGTTGGTTTGCGAGGTATCTCTACCTGAAAATGTATCATCTAAGTGGTTGATAGTTGGTATTCAGTAGTCATAAAAGCAGGGATGAAAGTAAGGCGGTCAGGTACGGCGTCCCAGCAAAAGAAATAGTGGGGCTACGCAGTACCTGTAAAACATGAGCCTGTCACAATAATTAAAACACTGTTACGCCACTATTTATCATTACATCAGGAGGCATGAAAAATGAGCAAATGAACTTGAAAACGGGTAGTATAGCTTACACTCCAAAATGCGATGCGGTTTGACAAGAACACAGGAATTTTGCCAAGGCAGAGATACGTGGCCGACACAGAGAAGCGTGCGGACAGCGGTGGCCGCATAAATTCTGCCCCAATGACAGTCTGCAAATGTCATTAGACTTTGTGGTGTTTTGTGTAACAGAAGTGTCTTTCCATTCACCTGTTTTGGTGGCTGGAAATATGTTGCGAGTGGAAGAACATGCGCAGGTAACTGAGTAAAGGAGCCTTTTGAAGTGACTGTTTGACAAATCCAATAAAAAAAACATCATGACTGGTTGTGTTTAAGGCCACAATAAAAAGGGAATACATTTTTAAAAGTCTTTACGACTAGGCCCACAGAGATCCTATTGAATTAAAAGGGATTCTATATGTAGTTCTATGATTAGGCCTACAACATGCTCTGGTGCCCCCTCGCGCAAGCCCATAGGAGGTCCTGAAATGGGAAAACAATTTATTTATGCCTTATTGATTTTGAAGAACCCCATTTTTTTTTTGATTTTGTCAGACAACAGGCAACAGCTCTATAGAGATGAGATGATGACTTGGAATGAAATAATAAAGTCATCAAATAAAACAAACGCAATATACACAACAACTGAAATATTTTATTAAAGTAATGTGAATAAATTATGGTTAATAAGTGATAAGCAGTAATGGGCAGCCACTACCATCATGGGACTTTTATTCATTGTTTTATTCTGTGTTGTTACAGCATTAAACCCACATAATAATGCACTGTGCATTTCATGTCTAAAAAAAAAAACTATCGAAAGTGAAATAGAATTTTTAATTTTTTCATATAACCTATCCAAACCAACCTCAAACAGCACTAATCGCTCAGCACTAATACACAATGTACCGCGGTAC
This sequence comes from Brachymystax lenok tsinlingensis, assembly GCA_030435695.1. Lineage (NCBI taxonomy): Eukaryota > Metazoa > Chordata > Actinopteri > Salmoniformes > Salmonidae > Brachymystax > Brachymystax lenok. Next base: position 50,269,810 of record CM059818.1, read on the forward strand.
AGTTTATACTAGGGGTTGGAACCTAAATTATTTTCCAATCGTTCGTTCTGAACAGAACCATAATTTGTTTTCGTTCCGTTCCACTCTTCCGACCAGCAATATAAAGTTCTGAACCGGTTCGAACCCCCCAAAAAAGTTACGTTTTATATTGTTCCTTTCTGTTCCTTTTTAAACCTCTGAAATTAAAATGTTGTTTTTCATATAGCTCTACATCAAATGACTTCACCAGTGGGTAGAGGAGCTTGCTACGGAGCAGGCATGCTACAGAATGTACACTGAAACAAAATATAAAACATGTAAAGTGTTGGTCCCATGTTTCATGAGCTGAAATAAAAGATACCCGAAAATGTCCATAATCACAAAAAAACATTTCTCTCAAATGTTGTACACACATTTGTTTACATCGCTGTTAGTGAGCATTTATAATTTGCCAAGATAATCCATTCACCTGACAGGTGTGGCATATCAAGAAGCTGATTAAACAGCATGATCATTACACAGGTGCACCTTGTGCTGGGGACAATAAAAGTCCAGAGTGCCGAATGGTGGCGGTGGGGTTATGGTATGGGCAGGCATAAACTACGGGCAATGAACAACAATTGCATTTTATCTATGGCAATTTGAATGCACAGATACAGTGACGAGATCCCGAGGCCCATTGTGAGGCCCATTTTCTTTTTTAGGTATCTGTGACCATGCATATCTGTATTCCCAGTCATGTGAAATCTAGATTAGGGCCTAATGAATTTATTTAAATTGACTGATTTCCTCATGTGAACTCTATCTCCGTAAAATCGATAAAATTGTTGAATGTTGCGTTTATATTTTTGTTCTGTATAAATGCATTGGACAGACCAGTGTAGTGTAGGGTGCGACATGCACCTGAAATGTTGCAGGTGAAGAGAGGGCTGGGGGCATGACGCCTACGGAGGAACGGCTTCGGTTTCTGTTTAGGCTGGGTTTCTGGAAAGCACTTGCTAGCTAGCTAACAAGCTTGTGTGTGCAGAGCAGCACCAGAATAAAATCCAATGTGAAACTATAGTATCCTTAACCAGCATTGAAACAGTTAATCCATTGTTCTCTAATCAAAACTATTTTCCCTTTAATTTCTGAATCACACCTGTAACTTCAGTAGCTCCAGTAGATTATGCATATGCATGCTTTGGAGGGAGGGGGGAAGGGCCGATAGCCTACACACCGGCAAAGATTTTCAGTTGGCAGGAAGGCAGCAGGCAGGCAGGCAGACACTGGAATAAGTTTGAGTGACAGGTGAGGGAGGCAGACTCTGTAAATCATTTCTGAGTGACTGGTCAGGGCTTTGCATACAGTAGGTTCTGTGTTGCGTTTTTTTTTTTTTTTTGTGACTGAAAAAAATAAATGCCCTGAACATAAAATCAATTTATTAACCGATTCCCATGCTTTTAAAATAATGGTTCTGTTCCGGAACAGTATAGATCACTTTCGTTCTCGTGGTTCTGTTCCAGTTCTGTTCCCTGAACCGGTTCCAACCCCTGATAAATACACAATGCGTACCGTACACTATATACACACAATGTACCGCACAGTGTATATACACAAAGAACTTAATTCTGGTAATTACAGTTTGTACACTAAAACTATTCCGTGTCCCAAATGACACCCTATTCCCTATATAGTGCACTACTTTTAACCATGGCCCATAGGGCTATTTAGGGAATAGGGTGCCATGGCCCATAGGGGATGTGGTCAAAAGTCGGGCACTTTATAGGAAGCAGGGTGCCATTTGGGAGACAACCGTAAAACAAACCATTTGATTATTGCTTTTAACATGTGCTATCCTACCCCTTTGTCTTTTTGTTCCCAGGACACCCCAAAACCACCTAGTCGTAAAATAGACTTCTAAAAACCAAACCTCGGTCTGAAAACATTTTTAAATATATCTCTTCTCGTCTCAGCAATAGAAAAACAAAATGAAGCATCTCTTTTTTAAAGCCAAAACATTCACGTGTGTGTCGGCAACAACAGTGCGACAGGGTTTGAGTCCGAAACGGCACCCTGTTCCTTACTACGTAGTGCATTCTTTTTGAACAGAGTCCTATAGACCCTGATACAAAGTAGTGCACTACATAGGGAATACGGTGCCTTTCGGGTACAGACGGGGAACTGCAGAAGATCCGACATATAAATATAATTACAACCAACCAGAAAAAAATATTACAAATCTCATCCATCCTCCTCTGCAACAATAAAGTGGCACGTTCTTCAAAATCTATAAATCAACTATATTTGTTTCTTGTATATTTAGACATATAAAACAGAAATGGTTTGTACACTGGATTTGAATTACTAAAATATGCAGTGTTGTGAACTAAAAAATATATTTTTTTAAAAACTTAAACGAACTAAAATATTTATAAAACCAAGCTGAACAGTGGAACTGTTGATCTGTGAACTGTCTGTGTGTACGGAACACCTGACAGTCATCACAGCAGGACCTTATGCTCTGAACACACCCTAACCATCAGACAATATGCAATCAGAATCATCAACTCCAACTATATAAATAACGGCAATAGAACTAATTATACTCTAAAAGCAACAGTATCGATGCCTTATTGTCTCATTGTTGCAAAGATCAAATATGATACCATGAAGAGTAGCTGAGGGGGGAGAAGGGTGATACCATGGAGAGTAGGTGAGGGGGGAGAAGGGTGATACCATGGAGAGTAGCTGAGGGGGGAGAAGGGTGATACCATGGAGAGTAGCTGAGGGGGAGAAGGGTGATACCATGGAGAGTAGGTGAGGGGGAGAAGGGTGATACCATGGAGAGTAGCTGAGGGGGAGAAGGGTGATACCATGGAGAGTAGCTGAGGGGGAGAAGGGTGATACCATGGAGAGTAGGTGAGGGGGAGAAGGGTGATACCATGGAGAGTAGGTGAGGGGGAGAAGGGTGATACCATGGAGAGTAGGTGAGGGGGAGAAGGGTGATACCATGGAGAGTAGGTGAGGGGGAGAAGGGTGATACCATGGAGAGTAGGTGAGGGGGAGAAGGGTGATACCATGGAGAGTAGCTGAGGGGGAGAAGGGTGATACCATGGAGAGTAGCTGAGGAGGGAGAAGGGTGATACCATGGAGAGTAGGTGAGGGGGAGAAGGGTGATACCATGGAGAGTAGGTGAGGGGGAGAAGGGTGATACCATGGAGAGTAGGTGAGGGGGAGAAGGGTGATACCATGGAGAGTAGGTGAGGGGGAGAAGGGTGATACCATGGAGAGTAGGTGAGGGGGAGAAGGGTGATACCATGGAGAGTAGGTGAGGGGGAGAAGGGTGATACCATGGAGAGTAGGTGAGGGGGAGAAGGGTGATACCATGGAGAGTAGGTGAGGGGGAGAAGGGTGATACCATGGAGAGTAGGTGAGGGGGAGAAGGGTGATACCATGGAGATTAGCTGAGGGGGAGAAGGGTGATACCATGGAGAGTAGGTGGGGGGAGAAGGGTGATACCATGGAGAGTAGGTGAGGGGGAGAAGGGTGATACCATGGAGAGTAGGTGAGGGGGAGAAGGGTGATACCATGGAGAGTAGGTGGGGGAGAAGGGTGATACCATGGAGAGTAGCTGAGGGGGAGAAGGGTGATACCATGGAGAGTAGCTGAGGGGGGAGAAGGGTGATACCATGGAGAGTAGCTGAGGGGGGAGAAGAAGGGAAAGTGGTGGTGATGTTAAAGGGAGGAGATGACAGAGGCAACATGAATTGACGTCATGGCACAGGAGGCTGTGATGTCATAATGTAGTAAGGTATAGATTGAACAGAAAGCACATAAGGCCCAGAGCCTGGCTTGGTTTAACGGGCCATCAGTCTGTCAGTCAGTCCAGTTCTGTTGGATTTTGTGCTGGGTGTGTCATGTCCTAGGGTAGAGGTCTTCTCATGTGTAGGTCTTCATTGAGGCCAGGGCTAAAAAGAGAGGGAAAGAAAGAGATTATTAAAAAAGGAGAGAGAGCGAGGGAGAGGGAGGGAGAAAGAGAGAGGGAGATGGAGAGAGAGAAAGAGAAAGGAAGAGCAACAGGAAACATTGAGTTTACAGGCCTGAGTTTTCAGTCAAAAATGTAGTGAGCTTGAGGCCGAACAGAGAGGAGAGAGAGAGAGACACACCGAACAGAGAGAGAGAGAGACACACCGAACAGAGAGGAGAGAGAGAGACACCGAACAGAGAGGAGAGACACCGAACAGAGAGGAGAGACACCGAACAGGGAGGAGAGACACCGAACAGAGAGGAGAGACACCGAACAGAGAGGAGAGACACCGAACAGAGAGGAGAGACACCGAACAGAGAAGAGAGACTCTTACGGGCGTTCCTACACACACTTACTGCTGCTACTACTAGACACAGATGAAGTGGGAGCCGTCAGTGAGCTGGGGGGGTGGCTGTGTGTTAGGAGGCGGAGATGAGGAGGGTTGGGGCTCAGGAGGAGGTGAGGAGGAAGACAAGCTGCGCACTACAAACCACACAGGACGTACATGGTCACACACATCAAATAAAACAAATTATACTGTTATGTCATGTTATGCATGTGACTAAATCTATGTTATATCCTGTGGCGTAGAACATTAGTTGACTAAAATATGAAGTCACATAAGCAGCATGAATTGATTGCATATTATGAACAAAACTAGACAAATTGCTAAGCTGTGTTCTTGTTCTGCGATCTTGTCCTGTGTTGTGTGTCTGGAGGCCTCGGCAACCAGCTCAGATGTCATTGGTCACATGCACATATTTAGCAGATGGTATTGGTCACATGCACATATTTAGCGAATGGTATTGGTCACATGCACATATTTAGCAGATGGTATTGGTCACATGCACATATTCAGCAGATGGTATTGGTCACATGCACATATTCAGCAGATGGTATTGGTCACATGCACATATTCAGCAGATGGTATTGGTCACATGCACATATTTAACAGATGGTATTGGTCACATGCACATATTCAGCAGATGGTATTGGTCACATGCACATATTTAGCAGATGGTATTGGTCACATGCACATATTTAGCAGATGTTATTGGTCACATGCACATATTTAGCAGATGGTATTGCTCACATGCACATATTCAGCAGATGGTATTGGTCACATGCACATATTTAGCAGATGGTATTGGTCACATGCACATATTCAGCAGATGGTATTGGTCACATGCACATATTTAGCAGATGGTATTGGTCACATGCACATATTTAGCAGATGTTATTGGTCACATGCACATATTTAGCAGATGGTATTGGTCACATGCACATATTCAGCAGATGGTATTGGTCACATGCACATATTTAGCAGATGTTATTGGTCACATGCACATATTTAGCAGATGGTATTGGTCACATGCACATATTTAGCGGATGTTATTGGTCACATGCACATATTTAGCAGATGGTATTGGTCACATGCACATATTTAGCGGATGTTATTGGTCACATGCACATATTTAGCAGATGGTATTGGTCACATGCACATATTTAGCGGATGTTATTGGTCACATACACATAATATTCTACATTGTAGAATAATAGTGAAGACATCAAAACCACGAAAGAACACATATGGAATCATGTAGTAACCAAAAAAGTGTTAAACAAATCTAAATATATTTTATATTTGAGATTCCTCAAAGTAGCCACCCTTTGCCTTGACAGCTTTGCACACTCTTGCCATTCTCTCAGCCATCTTCATGAGGTAGTCACCTGGAATGCATTTCAATTAACAGGTGTGCCTTGTTAAAAGTTAATTTGTGGAATTTCTTTCCTTCTTAATGCGTTTGAGCCAATCAGTTGTGTTGTGACAAGGTAGGGGTGGTATACAGAAGATAGCCCTATTTGGTAAAAGACCAAGTCCAAATTATGTCAAGAACAGCTCAAATAAGCAAAGAGAAACGACAGCCCATCATTACTTTAAGACATGAAGGCCAGTCAATGCAGAACATTTTAAGAACTTTGAAAGTTTCTTCAAGTGCAGTTGCAAAAACCATCAAGCGCTATGATGAAACTGGCTCTCATGAGGACCGCCACAGGAAAGGAAGACCTAGAGTTACCTCTACTGCAGAGGATAAGCCAGAAGAGGACTGGCCACCCCTAACAGCCTGGTTCCTCTCTAGGTTTCTTCCTAGGTTCTGGCCTTTCTAGGGAGTTTTTCCTAACCACCGTGCTTCTACACCTGCATTGCTTGCTGTTTGGGGTTTTAGGCTGGGTTTCTGTACAGCACTATGTGACATCAGCTGATGTAAGAAGGGCTTTATGAATACATTTGATTGATTGAAGTTAGAGTTACCAGCCTCAGAAATTGCATCCCAAATAAATGCGTCACAGAGTTCAAGAACAGACACATCTCAACATCAACTGTTCAGAGGAGACTGTGTGAAATCAGGCCTTCATGGTTGAATTGCTGCAAAGAAACCACTACTAAAGGACACCAATAAGAAGAAGAGACTTGCTTGGGCCAAGAAACACGAGTGATGGACATTAGACCGGTGGAAATCTGTCCTTTGTTCTGATGAGTCCAAATTTGAGATTTTTGGTTCCAACCGCAGTGTCTTTGTGAGACGCAGAGTAGGTGAACAGATGATCTCCGCATGTGTGGTTCCCATCATGAAGCATGGAGGAGGAGGTGTGATGGTGCTTTGCTGATGACACTGTCTGTGATTTACTTAGAATTCAAGGCACACTTAACCAGCATGGCTACGACAGCATTCTACAGCGAATCGTCATCCCAACTGGTTTGCACTTAGTGGGACTATCATTTGTTTTTCAACAGAACAATGACCCAACACACCTCCAGACTGTGTAAGGGCTATTTGACCAAGAAGGAGAGTGATGGAGTGCTGCATCAGATGACCTGGCCTCCACAATCACCCGACCTCAACACAATTGAGATGGTTTGAGATGAGTTGGACAGCAGAGTGAAGGAAAAGCAGCCAACAAGTGCTCAGCATATGTGGGAACTTCAAGACTGTTGGAAAATTATTCCAGGTGAAGCTGGTTGAGAGAATGCCAAGAGTGTGCAAAGCTGTCATCAATGCAAATGGTGGCTACTTTGAAGAATCTCAAATATAAATATATATATATATATGTTGACTAGAATACAGTATATGCATATGAATTGGGTAAAACAGCATGTAAACATTATTAAAGTGACCAGTTCCATGTCTATGTACATAGGGCAGCAGCCTCTAATAAAATAAAATTTGATTTGATTCTAAGGAGCATGGTAGAGTTACCGGGTGGTAGCCGGCTAGTTCAGGGCAGGGTACTGGGCGGAGGCTGGTTAGTGGTCATAGGAGAAGCTCTAGTATGTGTTCTGTACTGCTATACTGTGTTGTATAAACTGTATTGTTCTATGTGATCCTGTACTGTTATACTGTGTTGTAATAAACTGTATTGTTCTATGTGATCCTGTTCTGTTATACTGTGTTGTAATAAACTGTATTGTTCTATGTGATCCTGTTCTGTTATACTGTGTTGTAATAAACTGTATTGTTCTATGTGATCCTGTTCTGTACTGCTATACTGTGTTGTATAAACTGTATTGTTCTATGTGATCCTGTTCTGTTATACTGTGTTGTAATAAACTGTATTGTTCTATGTGATCCTGTTCTGTACTGTTATACTGTGTTGTAATAAACTCTATTGTTCTATGTGATCCTGTTCTGTACCGTTATACTGTGTTGTATAAACTGTATTGTTCTATGTGATCCTGTACTGTTATACTGTGTTGTATAAACTGTATTGTTCTATGTGATCCTGTACTGTTATACTGTGTTGTAATAAACTGTATTGTTCTATGTGATCCTGTACTGTTATACTGTGTTGTATAAACTGTATTGTTCTATGTGATCCTGTTCTGTTATACTGTGTTGTATAAACTGTATTGTTCTATGTGATCCTGTTCTGTTATACTGTGTTGTATAAACTGTATTGTTCTATGTGATCCTGTTCTGTTATACTGTGTTGTATAAACTGTATTGTTCTATGTGATCCTGTTCTGTTATACTGTGTTGTAATAAACTGTATTGTTCTATATGATCCTGTTCTGTACCGTTATACTGTGTTGTATAAACTGTATTGTTCTATGTGATCCTGTTCTGTTATACTGTGTTGTATAAACTGTATTGTTCTATGTGATCCTGTTCTGTTATACTGTGTTGTAATAAACTGTATTGTTCTATGTGATCCTGTTCTGTACTGTTATACTGTGTTGTAATAAACTGTATTGTTCTATGTGATCCTGTTCTGTTCTACTGTGTTGTAATAAACTGTATTGTTCTATGTGATCCTGTTCTGTTCTGTTATACTGTGTTGTAATAAACTGTATTGTTCTATGTGATCCTGTTCTGTTCTACTGTGTTGTAATAAACTGTATTGTTCTATGTGATCCTGTTCTGTTCTACTGTGTTGTAATAAACTGTATTGTTCTATGTGATCCTGTTCTGTTATACTGTGTTGTAATAAACTGTATTGTTCTATGTGATCCTGTTCTGTACCGTTATACTGTGTTGTAATAAACTCTATTGTTCTATGTTATCCTGTTCTGTTATACTGTGTTGTATAAACTGTATTGTTCTATGTGATCCTGTTCTGTTATACTGTGTTGTATAAACTGTATTGTTCTATGTGATCCTGTTCTGTTCTGTTATACTGTGTTGTAATAAACTGTATTGTTCTATGTGATCCTGTTCTGTTATACGGTGCTGTAATAAACTGTATTGTTCTATGTGATCCTGTTCTGTTATACTGTGCTGTACTGTACCTGCCACCAGCTTGCTGCGTTTGGAGGCCTCAGCAGCCAGTTCATAGGATATGTTGATCATTTTCTCCTGATCCTGAGCTGTGGCCTCCTCCTCAGCCTCCTTCTCTGGACCAGGAGGAGAGAGCACATTCTGCATACTAGAGAGACACAGAGAGACACACAGAGCGAGAGAGAGAGAGCGAGAGAGAGAGAGCGAGAGAGAGCGAGAGAGAGCGCGAGAGAGAGAGCGAGAGAGAGACAGAGAGAGAGAGAGAGAGGTTAGGGTTAAGACACACTGTGGCCTCCTCAGCTTCCTCCTCAGGGCTCAGCACATCAGGAGGAGAGAGCACATTGCATTTGCACAAAACACAATTACCCCAGGACAGGACACAAAATAAGTATGTTTTATAAATCAAATATCTGACATTTAGAATGTGGCAATTTCACGCCAGCTGGAAATATTTTTGGTATCTCAGATTGTTCTCGCAATTCTTACATAGAAACTTCATTGGGAGGAAGGATGTTTGAAATGCCTTTTACATTTGTACAATATATATATATATATATATATATATATATATATATATATATATATATATATATATATACAAAAGTATATGGACACCCCTTCAAAGTAGTGGATTCAGCTATTTCAGCCACACTCTTTGCTGACAGGTGTATACAATCGAGCACACAGCCATACAATCTGGCCTTACTGAAGAGCTCAGTGACTTTCAACGTGGCACTGTCTTAGGATGCCACCTTTCCAACAAGTCAGTTCGTCAAATTTCTGGAGTGGTGTAAAGCTCACTGACGTTGGACTCTGGATCAGTGGAAACACATCCTCTGGAGTGATGAATCACGCTTCACCATCTGGGTTTGGCAGATGCCAGGAGAACACTACCTGTCCGAATGCATAGTGCCAACTGTAAAGCTTGGTGGAGGAGGAATAATGGTCTGGGGCTGTTTTTCATGGTTCGGGCCCTTGAGTTCCAGTGAAGGGAAATCTTAACGCTACAGCATACAATGACATTCTAGACGATTCTGTGCTTCCAACTTTGTGGCAACAGTTTGAGGAAGGCCCTTTCCTGTTTCAGCATGACAATGCACCCGTGCACAAAGCGAGGTCCATACAAAAATGGTTTGTCCAGATCGGTGTGGAAGAACTTGACCTGCCTGCACAGAGTCCTGACCTCAACACCATCGAACACCTTTGGGATTAATTGGAACGCCGACTGCGAGCCAGGCCTAATTGCCCAACATCAGTGCACGACCTCACTAATGCTCTTGTGGCTGAATGCAAGCAAGTGCCTGCAGCAATGTTCCAACATTTAGTGGAAAGCTATCATAGAAGAGTGGAGGCTGTTATAGCAGCAAAGGGGGGACCAACTACATATTAATGCCCATGATTTTGGAATGAGATGTTCGACGAGCAGGTGTCCACATACATTTGGTCGTGTAGTGTTATCACAAACAGTTTGGGGAAAATCATGATAAAAGTGAACATTTCAGGCCCTTTTTAGACCTCATGATCTGGGAACTGTAAATTATACGGACAACATATTGGTGCCATTATACACCTTGTAATGTGCTCTGAAATATGGAGTATGTCTACATTCTGATACATAACATATTCAACATTGACCATATTATTAGGAATATCTTAAAACTACTCTTTATGACATATTGTTTGGAACAATAATATACTCTACACATACATCACATCTCCAGTGGGCTAATTATGAAGGTGTGATTTTATGAGCACCACCAACCCCGACCAGCTGGTCAACACCAACCCCGACCAGCTGGTCAACACCAACCCTGACAAACTGGTCAACACCAACCCTGGCCAACTGGTCAACACCAACCCTGGCCAACTGGTCAATACCAACCCTGACCAGCTGGTAAATACCAACCCTGACCAGCTGGTAAATACCAACCCTGACCAGCTGGTAAATACCAACCCTGACCAGCTGGTAAATACCAACCCTGACCAGCTGGTAAATACCAACCCTGACCAACTGGTAAATACCAACCCTGACCAGCTGGTAAATACCAACCCTGTCCAACTGGTACATACCAACCCTGACCAACTGGAATGAATGACATTTCAGAACAGAACAGAAAGACACACTTCCGTGTCTGAATTTTTTTGGTTTTCTAAAAAGTATTATTGTACTTGCAGTTTGATAGAGGTTGTGTTCGGATGATCCCATTTCCTGAGACTACAGTTAGAACATTGAATTGAACAGGTCTGTACTGCTGAGTGGTGTGTTTACTTACTTGAATGGTATACAGTAGTTCTTGGTGGGTGGGTGAGTGTGTGTGAGCGTTAGCTACCTGTTTTTGGCGATGAGGGCTTTGATGCGGTCCACTTTCTTTTGTTTGTCAGCCTCTTGCTCTGGACTGAGAGACTCCTCCTCTGGATCTGACTCCACATAACGCTCTGGAATCAACACCTTCTCAGGGACTGACAGCTAGAGAGAGAAGGAGAGGGGAAGAGGGAGGGAGATTAGTATCAGGGCTGAGGACTGGGAGCATCCTCTGGATCTGAAGAAGCCTAGAGAGGAACCAGGCTCAGAGGGAAGAAGCCTAGAGAGGAACCAGGCTCAGAGGGAAGAAGCCTAGAGAGGAACCAGGCTCAGAGGGAAGAAGCCTAGAGAGGAACCAGGCTCAGAGAGGAACCAGGCTCAGAAGGGAAGAAGCCTAGAGAGGAACCAGGCTCAGAGGGAAGAAGCCTAGAGAGGAACCAGGCTCAGAGGGAAGAAGCCTAGAGAGGAACCAGGCTCAGAGGGAAGAAGCCTAGAGAGGAACCAGGCTCAGAGGGAAGAAGCCTAGAGAGGAACCAGGCTCAGAGAGGAACCAGGCTCAGAAGGGAAGAAGCCTAGAGAGGAACCAGGCTCAGAAGGGAAGAAGCCTAGAGAGGAACCAGGCTCAGAGGGAAGAAGCCTAGAGAGGAACCAGGCTCAGAAGGGAAGAAGCCTAGAGAGGAACCAGGCTCAGAGGGAAGAAGCCTAGAGAGGAACCAGGCTCAGAAGGGAAGAAGCCTAGAGAAAAAACCAGGCTCAGAAGGGAAGAAGCCTAGAGAGGAACCAGGCTCAGAAGGGAAGAAGCCTAGAGAGGAACCAGGCTCAGAAGGGAGGCTCATCCATACATACCTCTCTGTCCATGTTGTAGTGGTCAGTGTGTGTGGCCTCTTTAAGGCGTGCTATCTCCTCGGCCGGCGTCTCCTGCTCTCTGACCACTTCCTGTTCTCTGAGTGACGCCTCCAACTCCAGGATGTCACTGCTCATCCCCTCGCCACGTTGACGCCGGTTCTGCTGGAACACAACGACACTTGAGCCCAGGTGTGTGAACCAACATGCGTCTCTGTGTGTGTCGGTTCTGAGGTCCGGCACCGTCGGGTTGGGGTTGGGGTTGATTAAAATGGTTTAAACCAGGAGCTTCAAACAGATTTGGAATGCACTGTACTTCCGACTTTAACTGTATTTAAAATGATATTGTTTCCAATCCTGCAGCACTGTACCTGTGGTGCGTGTGCCCAGAGACCTATATTTCGATGGCTCTGTGTGTAACTACCTGCATGCTGCGGAAGGGGTTCTCCTTGGTGAACGAAGGGCTACGTGATGGTGTTGATGTGGTACTGTGGCTGTGCGTGGTGTTGTCCTGCGGGCTGCTGCAGCTACTTCCTGCCAGGATGTGAAGCCCCTTCTTCTTCTCTCTTAGCGCCCCTTGTTGGTGTCTCCTGATCCTCTCCAGCTGCTCCTCTACACTCATCCTGGATCTGCCGCTGTCCTTCTCCACAGCCCCACCACACAGCTGCTCTACTGCACTATAGGGTCGCTCCTATAGGAGGGAGAGAGAGAGAGGGAGGAAGGGACATGGTTAGAGAGAGTCACAGTACACTCATCCTGGATCTGCCACTGTCCTTCTCCACAGCCCCACCACACAGCTGCTCTACTGCACTATGGGGTGAATAGAGAGACTTGCTCACAGTAGGACACACCACACACACACACACACCCACACACACACACACACACACCCACGATGCTAATGCCTGTAATATCCTGCGGTAAGGAATGGCTGATGAAGTCAACTCTGAGAAGTTCACTCTCAGGCCTGTTCCGTGCTAGAGGGGTTGCTGTGCGTGTGTCCTGGACCGGGTCCTGACCCTGAGGAGGGCCCAACGGCCTGCTGTCAGAACCACTCACTGGGTCTCCTCTCTGCCCAACACACTCCTAGCTCCTATCACTGCAGGCTATGTGGCTGAAATAGACCACAACCTACAGGGACCGGTGACTGACAGGGACCGGTGACACAAACACACACACAGACAGGAAAAGTGGGCACAGACAGAAGTCAGCCACACCCTGTCATCCACAACTAGCCTAATAACATGGCGAATAATAATAACAAAACCATCGCGTCCCGCAACAAAACGATCATGTCCCGCAACAAAACGATCATGTCCCGCAACAAAACGATCATGTCCCGCAACAAAACCATCGTGTCCCGCAACAAAACGATCATGTCCCGCAACAAAACGATCATGTCCCGCAACAAAACGATCATGTCCCGCAACAAAACGATCATGTCCCGCAACAAAACCATCGTGTCCGCAACAAAACGATCATGTCCCGCGAACAAAGCGATCGTGTCCCGCAACAAAGCGATCATGTCCCGCAACAAAGCGATCATGTCCGCAACAAAACGATCATGTCCCGCAACAAAACCATCGTGTCCCTCAACAAAACGATCATGTCCCGCAACAAAACGATCATGTCCCGCAACAAAACGATCATGTCCCGCAAAAAAACCATCGTGTCCCTCAACAAAACGATCATGTCCCGCAACAAAACGATCATGTCCCGCAACAAAACGATCATGTCCCGCAACAAAACGATCATGTCCCGCAACAAAACAATCGTGTCCCGCAACAAAACAATCGTGTCCCGCAACAAAACGATCATGTCCCGCAACAAAACGATCGTGTCCCTCAACAAAACAATCGTGTCCCGCAACAAAACGATCATGTCCATAACAAAGCGATCATGTCCCGCAACAAAACGATCATGTCCCGCAACAAAACAATCGTGTCCCGCAACAAAACGATCATGTCCCGCAACAAAACGATCATGTCCCGCAACAAAACGATCATGTCCCGCAACAAAACGATCATGTCCCGCAACAAAACGATCGCGTCCTGCAACAAAACGATCGTGTCCCGCAACAAAACGATCATGTCCCGCAACAAAACAATCGTGTCCCGCAACAAAACGATCATGTCCCGCAACAAAACGATCATGTCCCGCAACAAAACGATCGCGTCCTGCAACAAAACGATCATGTCCCGCAACAAAACGATCATGTCCCGCAACAAAACGATCATGTCCCGCAACAAAACAATCGTGTCCCGCAACAAAACAATCGTGTCCCGCAACAAAACAATCGTGTCCCGCAACAAAACAATCGTGTCCCGCAACAAAACGATCATGTCCCGCAACAAAACGATCATGTCCCTCAACAAAACGATCGTGTCCCGCAACAAAACGATTGTGTCCCGCATTTTATCAACCTTATTCAAGCGCCACTAATTTAGACACAAAAGTTGATTTGTCCTTTATTTCAGTCAGACATTCCAACCTGCCTCACGTCGTGCTTCTGATGATATACAGTATATTCCATCAGGATGACGTAGTGTAGTGGTGATGTTCAACACTTCTCCGATCGTTGATAAGATCTGATATTCTGCGCAGCGCATGACGTAGGGCCAACGTCATAGAGCCCAGTGCTGAATTTGAGCAGGATCCTGTCCAGTTCAGCATCACCACCTCCACTAGCAAGTAGGCCTACTAGCGACTCGGCGAGGCGAGAGGGGGACCGGGAGCAGGGGGAGACTCAGTTCAACAACAACCAAACGTATAACCCCTGGTTTGTCATGCACAATTCAAAGCTGGGTTGTACAACATGCAGAAAAGGTAGGAAGGTTGGTTGTAGAAAAGACCGGATGGATTAAACAGTGGGATGTGCGGTAATATCCTCCGCCTCCGATGTCAAAACAACTACAACAAAAGAGCCCCTCAGAAAAAAAAAGAAGGTTTTTGAACATGTCCGAACCAAGGCGTGTTTAGTGGCAGCAAGCCTTGTAGACAAGGCTGAAGAGGACACCCAGGTTAACATAGACAATACAACCAGAGGTGTTGTTCTCTGCCTTAGAGAAGGAGTCTAAACATCACAGCCACAGGCCCGCTCATGGCTTTGAGCAGGAAACTGACTGTCAGGAGTTAAATGGACTTGACATGGGGAGAGGCATTGTGGGAAGTTTAGAAAACCACTTTTTCCCTTTACAAACTTGTTCTGTGAAGTTAATCTGAATATGCACTTCATATTATATCTTCCTGATTGTTCTGCTCTAGCCTACATTGATGTATTTTATTTGAAGTTATATTCCGATATTGTCAATTTGTTCTACCGCTACATTGATGTCTTGAAAATGAGGCTAGAAGAAATTCATTTCACCACCATAGATAGTAAACTACTTAGTAAACTACAAACTATCTAGGTCAAATAGGGGAGAGGCGTTGTGCCGCGAGGTGTTGCTTCATCTGTTTTTTTTATACCAGATTTTCTGTTTATTTGAGCAATATGAGATGGAAGGAAGTTCCATGCAATAAGGGCTCTATATAATACTGCACGTTTTCTTGAATTTGTTCTGGATTTGGAGACTGTGAAAAGACCCCTGGTGGCATGTCTGGTGGGGTAAGTGTGTGTCAGAGCTGTGTGTAAGTTGACTATGCAAACAATTTGGGATTTTCAACACATTTTTTCTTATAAAAAGAAGAAGTGATGCAGTCAGTCTCTCCTCAACTCTTAGCCAGAGAGACTGGCATGCATAGTATTTATATCAGCCCTCTGACTACAATGAAGAGAAAAATGTGCCGCTCTGTTCTGGGCCAGCTGCAGCTGAACTAGGTCTTTCCTTTTCAGCACTGGACCACACGACTGGACAATAATCAAGATTAGACAAAACTAGAGCCTGCAGAACTTGCTTTTTGGAGTGTGGTGTCAAAAAAGCAGAGCATCTCTTTATTACGGCCCAGACCTCTCCCCATCTTTACAACCATTGAATCTATATGTTTTGACCATGACAGTTTACAATCTAAGGTAACGCCAAGTCATTTAGTGTCTTGTTGTTCAACAGCCACACCCTTCATTACCAGATTCAGCTGAGGTCTTGGACTTAGGGAATGATTTGTACCAAATACAATGCTCTTAGTTTTAGAGATGTTCAGGACCAGTTTATTACTGGCCACCCATTACAAAACAGACTGCAACTCTTTGTTAAGGGTTTCAGTCTGTTTTGTAATTGCTGATGCGTATATGGTTGATTCATCAGCATACATGGACATATGCTTTGTTTAATGCCAGTGGCAGGTTATTGGTAAAAATAAAAAAAGAGTAGAGGGCCTAGAGAGCTGCCCTGTGGTACACCACACTTTACATGTTTGACATTAGAGATGCTTCCATTAAAGAAAACCCTTTGAGTTCTATTAGACAGATAGCTCTGAATCCACGATACGGCAGAGGTTGAAAAGCCATAGCACTTTTTCAACAACCGGCTATGGTCAATAATATCAAAGGCTGCACTGACATCTAACAGTACAGCTCCCACAATCTTCTTATTATCAATTTCTTTCAACCAATCATCAGTAATTTGTGTCAGTGCAGTACATGTTGAGTGTCCTTCTCTATAAGCATGCTGAAAGTCTGTTGTTCATTTGTTTACAGACAAATAGCATTGTATTTGGTCAAACACAATTTTATCCAACAGTTTGCTAAGAGCTGGCAGCAAGCTTACAGGTCTGCTGTTAGAACCAGTAAAGGCCGCTTTACCACACTTGGGTAGCGGAATGACTTTGGTTTCCCTCCAGGCCTGAGGACAAAGAGTTTCCTCTAGGCTCAGATTAAAGATATGACAGATAGGAGTGGCTATAGAGGCAGCTACCATCCTCAGTAGCTTTCTATCTAAGTTGTCAATGTGAAGCAAAAAGGTGTGCTTCAATTCAGTGAATCAGGGGTCTGGACTGCACGGAGCAGAGCAGGGGTCTGGACTGCACGGAGCAGAGCAGGGGTCTGGACTGCACGGAGCAGAGCAGGGGTCTGGAGAGCACGGAGCAGAGCAGGGGTCTGGAGAGCACGGAGCAGAGCAGGGGTCTGGAGAGCACGGAGCAGAGCAGGGGTCTGGAGAGCACGGAGCAGAGCAGGGCTCTGGAGAGCACGGAGCAGAGCAGGGGTCTGGAGAGCACGGAGCAGAGCAGGGGTCTGGAGAGCACGGAGCAGAGCAGGGCTCTGGAGAGCACGGAGCAGAGCAGGGGTCTGGAGAGCACGGAGCAGAGCAGGGGTCTGGAGAGCACGGAGCAGAGCAGGTGTCTGGAGAGCACGGAGTAGAGCAGGGGCCTGGAGAGCACGGAGCAGAGCAGGGGTCTGGAGAGCACGGAGCAGAGCAGGTGTCTGGAGAGCACGGAGCAGAGCAGGGGCCTGGAGAGCACGGAGCAGAGCAGGTGTCTGGAGAGCACGGAGTAGAGCAGGGGCCTGGAGAGCACGGAGCAGAGCAGGGGTCTGGAGAGCACGGAGCAGAGCAGGTGTCTGGAGAGCACGGAGCAGAGCAGGGGCCTGGAGAGCACGGAGCGTTGCTCCACCACTTCTCACAATGGTATTGGTTTAGTAGGCTAAAGTTAGACAACGATTAATCAGTATTCTACATAACCAAATGTTTTAGGCTACACTGTACCGTAAAATCATCCTGTTGTCACGCATTTGGGAATTTTAAAATGTGGTCAACCTAAACATGACACAAAGCATGAAATAAGGGACTGTTAACAATTTATGGTAGCCAACACCACTACCACCAAAAGAGACAACAACAGTGTCATATCAAAGGTGACAGGCTCATGGTGCTGAAAGGGCAGCAACTGTAATACATGTTCACTCCATGGCGCAGAAGGTAGAGGCCGTTTTGGTCAAACACATAAAGACGGCTGATAGACAGGCGACAGCAGACACACAGCATCCAATAGTGATTATTTTCTCTTGCGCCGCCTTCGTCTTTAAGGTTTTATGGCAGACTACATCCTATATCCAGGTTGTATCACATCCAGCCATGATCGGGAGTCCCATAGGGCGGCGTACAATTGGCCCAGCGTCGTTCGGGTTTGGCCGGGGTAGGCCGTCATTGTAAATAAGAAATAACTGACTTTCCTAGTTAAGTAAAGGTAAAAAAAATATCTATATATATATCTATATATACTGATCTAATATCCACTTCATAAACTATATTGATGTCCACACATGTCATAGACACACTCACCATGCGCGGGTCTGGCCTCCCTCCCCTCCTCAGTGTGACGTAAGAGGTGATGCTGGAAGACTCTGGCATTTTGGGAGATTTGGTTCTGGGGGGAACGATGCCAACGGGGTAGGACATTCCTGGAGGAAAAACAGAGGGCAAGCAGAGCATCAGTAAGAAATCATTAACATTCCCTAACCAAGTCACACAGCTGTTGCATTTCTGACTGTTACGAATCCCTTTTGCCCAGCAGTTTAGGGGGGGGGATGGAAACGAGACCCGCAACATATCTCATGCAAATTATAACAGTGAAAAGGAACAGTGAGAACTAAAAAGAAATTCACAGACAACTTAAACCTACCGTCAAACACTTCCTGGTTTATTTTTAAACCCACATTAATGGGGGTGTGGGGGAAAGGGGCTGAGCTGGACCCAAGGAAAGAACTAATAAATATCCAAACACCCCTAAGCTAATCTACCTGCTTAAAGAACACCTAACTAACTAACCAATACAATACAGTGGTTGGTCCGCCCAGTTCTAACTAGGGTATTTAGACAATGGTTTAGATTTACTCAGCTGAATAGATTTATGCGACTGTCAAAGTGACTGACAGTAATGGCTCTACGCTCACATTCTTTTCAAAGAGCACGTGCTCCTAAATTGAAAAAAATGTAAGAGCGCACAAATTCATTTAAGAGCATAAGGAAAGTAAGGTTTAAATCAAAAAGACAAATGTCCATGATCTGCAAAAGAAATGGACAATAGAATTCAAAATGAGTGGACAACAAACCAACCAACCATATAATACAAACAGAACCAGTCAAGTAAACTGGAATAAACTCCCAAACGACAGAAACACACAAACAGAACCAGTCAGGTAAACTGGAATAAACTCCCAAACGACAGAAACACACAAACAGAACCAGTCAGGTAAACTGGAATAAACTCCCAAACGACAGAAACACACAAACAGAACCAGTCAAGTGAACTGGAATAAACTCCCAAACGACAGAAACACACAAACAGAACCAGTCAAGTAAACTGGAATAAACTCCCAAACGACAGAAACACACAAACAGAACCAGTCAAGTGAACTGGCATATAGCATATAGTCATATAGGAGCACACAAACACATTTAAAATCAAATGTAATTTGTGACATGCACCGAATACAACAGGTGTAGACCTTACCGTGAAATGCTTACTTACAAGCCCCTTAACCAACAATGCAGTTTTCAGAAAATAGAGTTAATAAAATATTTACTAAGTAAACTAAACTAAGGTAAAAAAATAAATACAAATAAATATGTGTGGGTGTACAGGTTAGTCGAGGTAATTTGTACATGTAGGTAGGGGTAAAGTGACTATGTATAGATAATAAACAGACAGTAGCAGCAGTGTACATGTAGGTAGGGGTAAAGTGACTATGTATAGATAATAAACAGACAGTAGCAGCAGTGTACATGTAGGTAGGGGTGAAGTGACTATGTATTGATAATAAACAGACAGTAGCAGCAGTGTACATGTAGGTAGGGGTAAAGTGACTATGTATAGATAATAAACAGCCAGTAGCAGCAGTGTACATGTAGGTAGGGGTGAAGTGACTATGTATAGATAATAAACAGACAGTAGCAGCAGTGGACATGTAGGTAGGGGTGAAGTGACTATGTATAGATAATAAACAGACAGTAGCAGCAGTGTACATGTAGGTAGGGGTGAAGTGACTATGTATAGATAATAAACAGCGAGTAGCAGCAGTGTACATGTAGGTAGGGGTAAAGTGACTATGCATAGATAATAAACAACGAGTAGCAGCAGTGTACATGTAGGTAGGGGTAAAGTGACTATGCATAGATAATAAACAGCCAGTAGCAGCAGTATACATGTAGGTAGGGGTAAAGTGACTATGCATAGATAATAAACAGCCAGTAGCAGCAGTGTACATGTAGGTAGGGGTGAAGTGACTATGTATAGATAATAAACAGACAGTAGCAGCAGTGTACATGTAGGTAGGGGTGAAGTGACTATGTATAGATAATAAACAGCGAGTAGCAGCAGTGTACATGTAGGTAGGGTAAAGTGACTATGTATAGATAATAAACAGCGAGTAGCAGCAGTGTACATGTAGGTAGGGGTAAAGTGACTATGTATAGATAATAAACAGCGAGTAGCAGCAGTGGACATGTAGGTAGGGGTGAAGTGACTATGCATAGATAATAAACAGCCAGTAGCAGCAGTGTACATGTAGGTAGGGGTGAAGTGACTATGTATAGATAATAAACAGACAGTAGCAGCAGTGGACATGTAGGTAGGGGTGAAGTGACTATGTATAGATAATAAACAGACAGTAGCAGCAGTGTACATGTAGGTAGGGGTAAAGTGACTATGTATAGATAATAAACAGACAGTAGCAGCAGTGTACATGTAGGTAGGGGTAAAGTGACTATGTATAGATAATAAACAGCGAGTAGCAGCAGTGGACATGTAGGTAGGGGTAAAGTGACTATGCATAGATAATAAACAGCCAGTAGCAGCAGTGTACATGTAGGTAGGGTGAAGTGACTATGTATAGATAATAAACAGCCAGTAGCAGCAGTGTACATGTAGGTAGGGGTGAAGTGACTATGTATAGATAATAAACAGACAGTAGCAGCAGTGTACATGTAGGTAGGGTGAAGTGACTATGTATAGATAATAAAAAGACAATAGCAGCAGTGTACATGTAGGTAGGGGTGAAGTGACTATGTATAGATAATAAACAGACAATAGCAGCAGTGTACATGTAGGTAGGGGTGAAGTGACTATGCATAGATAATAAACAGCCAGTAGCAGCAGTGTACATGTAGGTAGGGGTGAAGTGACTATGTATAGATAATAAACAGCGAGTAGCAGCAGTGTACATGTAGGTAGGGGTGAAGTGACTATGTATAGATAATAAACAGCGAGTAGCAGCAGTGTACATGTAGGTAGGGGTAAAGTGACTATGCATAGATAATAAACAGACAGTAGCAGCAGTGGACATGTAGGTAGGGGTGAAGTGACTATGCATAGATAATAAACAGACAGTAGCAGCAGTGGACATGTAGGTAGGGGTGAAGTGACTATGTATAGATAATAAACAGACAGTAGCAGCAGTGGACATGTAGGTAGGGGTGAAGTGACTATGTATAGATAATAAACAGACAGAAGCAGCAGTGGACATGTAAGTAGGGGTGAAGTGACTATGTATAGATAATAAACAGACAGTAGCAGCAGTGGACATGTAGGTAGGGGTAAAGTGACTATGTATAGATAATAAACAGCGAGTAGCAGCAGTGTACATGTAGGTAGGGGTAAAGTGACTATGCATAGATAATAAACAGCGAGTAGCAGCAGTGGACATGTAGGTAGGGGTGAAGTGACTATGTATAGATAATAAACAGCGAGTAGCAGCAGTGGACATGTAGGTAGGGGTAAAGTGACTATGTATAGATAATAAACAGCGAGTAGCAGCAGTGGACATGTAGGTAGGGGTGAAGTGACTATGCATAGATAATAAACAGCCAGTAGCAGCAGTGTACATGTAGGTAGGGGTGAAGTGACTATGTATAGATAATAAACAGACAGTAGCAGCAGTGGACATGTAGGTAGGGGTGAAGTGACTATGTATAGATAATAAACAGACAGTAGCAGCAGTGTACATGTAGGTAGGGGTAAAGTGACTATGTATAGATAATAAACAGACAGTAGCAGCAGTGTACATGTAGGTAGGGGTAAAGTGACTATGTATAGATAATAAACAGCGAGTAGCAGCAGTGGACATGTAGGTAGGGGTGAAGTGACTATGCATAGATAATAAACAGCCAGTAGCAGCAGTGTACATGTAGGTAGGGGTGAAGTGACTATGTATAGATAATAAACAGCCAGTAGCAGCAGTGTACATGTAGGTAGGGGTGAAGTGACTATGTATAGATAATAAACAGACAGTAGCAGCAGTGTACATGTAGGTAGGGGTGAAGTGACTATGTATAGATAATAAACAGACAATAGCAGCAGTGTACATGTAGGTAGGGGTGAAGTGACTATGTATAGATAATAAACAGACAATAGCAGCAGTGTACATGTAGGTAGGGGTGAAGTGACTATGCATAGATAATAAACAGCCAGTAGCAGCAGTGTACATGTAGGTAGGGGTGAAGTGACTATGTATAGATAATAAACAGCGAGTAGCAGCAGTGTACATGTAGGTAGGGGTGAAGTGACTATGTATAGATAATAAACAGCGAGTAGCAGCAGTGGACATGTAGGTAGGGGTAAAGTGACTATGCATAGATAATAAACAGCGAGTAGCAGCAGTGGACATGTAGGTAGGGGTGAAGTGACTATGTATAGATAATAAACAGACAGTAGCAGCAGTGGACATGTAGGTAGGGGTGAAGTGACTATGTATAGATAATAAACAGACAGAAGCAGCAGTGGACATGTAGGTAGGGGTGAAGTGACTATGTATAGATAATAAACAGACAGTAGCAGCAGTGGACATGTAGGTAGGGGTAAAGTGACTATGTATAGATAATAAACAGCGAGTAGCAGCAGTGTACATGTAGGTAGGGTAAAGTGACTATGCATAGATAATAAACAGCGAGTAGCAGCAGTGGACATGTAGGTAGGGTAAAGTGACTATGCATAGATAATAAACAGCCAGTAGCAGCAGTGTACATGTAGGTAGGGTAAAGTGACTATGCATAGATAATAAACAGCGAGTAGCAGCAGTGGACATGTAGGTAGGGGTGAAGTGACTATGTATAGATAATAAACAGACAGTAGCAGCAGTGTACATGTAGGTAGGGGTGAAGTGACTATGTATAGATAATAAACAGACAGTAGCAGCAGTGTACATGTAGGTAGGGGTGAAGTGACTATGCATAGATAATAAACAGCCAGTAGCAGCAGTGTACATGTAGGTAGGGTAAAGTGACTATGCATAGATAATAAACAGCGAGTAGCAGCAGTGGACATGTAGGTAGGGGTGAAGTGACTATGTATAGATAATAAACAGACAGAAGCAGCAGTGGACATGTAGGTAGGGGTGAAGTGACTATGTATAGATAATAAACAGACAGTAGCAGCAGTGGACATGTAGGTAGGGGTGAAGTGACTATGTATAGATAATAAACAGACAGTAGCAGCAGTGGACATGTAGGTAGGGGTGAAGTGACTATGTATAGATAATAAACAGCCAGTAGCAGCAGTGTACATGTAGGTAGGGGTAAAGTGACTATGCATAGATAATAAACAGCGAGTAGCAGCAGTGGACATGTAGGTAGGGGTGAAGTGACTATGTATAGATAATAAACAGCGAGTAGCAGCAGTGTACATGTAGGTAGGGGTAAAGTGACTATGTATAGATAATAAACAGACAGTAGCAGCAGTGTACATGTAGGTAGGGGTGAAGTGACTATGTATTGATAATAAACAGACAGTAGCAGCAGTGTACATGTAGGTAGGGGTAAAGTGACTATGTATAGATAATAAACAGCCAGTAGCAGCAGTGTACATGTAGGTAGGGGTGAAGTGACTATGTATAGATAATAAACAGACAGTAGCAGCAGTGGACATGTAGGTAGGGGTGAAGTGACTATGTATAGATAATAAACAGACAGTAGCAGCAGTGTACATGTAGGTAGGGGTGAAGTGACTATGTATAGATAATAAACAGCGAGTAGCAGCAGTGTACATGTAGGTAGGGGTAAAGTGACTATGCATAGATAATAAACAACGAGTAGCAGCAGTGTACATGTAGGTAGGGGTAAAGTGACTATGCATAGATAATAAACAGCCAGTAGCAGCAGTATACATGTAGGTAGGGGTAAAGTGACTATGCATAGATAATAAACAGCCAGTAGCAGCAGTGTACATGTAGGTAGGGGTGAAGTGACTATGTATAGATAATAAACAGACAGTAGCAGCAGTGTACATGTAGGTAGGGGTGAAGTGACTATGTATAGATAATAAACAGCGAGTAGCAGCAGTGTACATGTAGGTAGGGGTAAAGTGACTATGTATAGATAATAAACAGCGAGTAGCAGCAGTGTACATGTAGGTAGGGGTAAAGTGACTATGTATAGATAATAAACAGCGAGTAGCAGCAGTGGACATGTAGGTAGGGGTGAAGTGACTATGCATAGATAATAAACAGCCAGTAGCAGCAGTGTACATGTAGGTAGGGGTGAAGTGACTATGTATAGATAATAAACAGACAGTAGCAGCAGTGGACATGTAGGTAGGGGTGAAGTGACTATGTATAGATAATAAACAGACAGTAGCAGCAGTGTACATGTAGGTAGGGGTAAAGTGACTATGTATAGATAATAAACAGACAGTAGCAGCAGTGTACATGTAGGTAGGGGTAAAGTGACTATGTATAGATAATAAACAGCGAGTAGCAGCAGTGGACATGTAGGTAGGGGTAAAGTGACTATGCATAGATAATAAACAGCCAGTAGCAGCAGTGTACATGTAGGTAGGGGTGAAGTGACTATGTATAGATAATAAACAGACAGTAGCAGCAGTGTACATGTAGGTAGGGGTGAAGTGACTATGTATAGATAATAAAAAGACAATAGCAGCAGTGTACATGTAGGTAGGGGTGAAGTGACTATGTATAGATAATAAACAGACAATAGCAGCAGTGTACATGTAGGTAGGGGTGAAGTGACTATGCATAGATAATAAACAGCCAGTAGCAGCAGTGTACATGTAGGTAGGGGTGAAGTGACTATGTATAGATAATAAACAGCGAGTAGCAGCAGTGTACATGTAGGTAGGGGTGAAGTGACTATGTATAGATAATAAACAGCGAGTAGCAGCAGTGTACATGTAGGTAGGGTAAAGTGACTATGCATAGATAATAAACAGACAGTAGCAGCAGTGGACATGTAGGTAGGGGTGAAGTGACTATGCATAGATAATAAACAGACAGTAGCAGCAGTGGACATGTAGGTAGGGGTGAAGTGACTATGTATAGATAATAAACAGACAGTAGCAGCAGTGGACATGTAGGTAGGGGTAAAGTGACTATGTATAGATAATAAACAGCGAGTAGCAGCAGTGTACATGTAGGTAGGGGTAAAGTGACTATGCATAGATAATAAACAGCGAGTAGCAGCAGTGGACATGTAGGTAGGGGTGAAGTGACTATGTATAGATAATAAACAGCGAGTAGCAGCAGTGGACATGTAGGTAGGGTAAAGTGACTATGTATAGATAATAAACAGCGAGTAGCAGCAGTGGACATGTAGGTAGGGGTGAAGTGACTATGCATAGATAATAAACAGCCAGTAGCAGCAGTGTACATGTAGGTAGGGGTGAAGTGACTATGTATAGATAATAAACAGACAGTAGCAGCAGTGGACATGTAGGTAGGGGTGAAGTGACTATGTATAGATAATAAACAGACAGTAGCAGCAGTGTACATGTAGGTAGGGGTAAAGTGACTATGTATAGATAATAAACAGACAGTAGCAGCAGTGTACATGTAGGTAGGGGTAAAGTGACTATGTATAGATAATAAACAGCGAGTAGCAGCAGTGGACATGTAGGTAGGGGTGAAGTGACTATGCATAGATAATAAACAGCCAGTAGCAGCAGTGTACATGTAGGTAGGGGTGAAGTGACTATGTATAGATAATAAACAGCCAGTAGCAGCAGTGTACATGTAGGTAGGGGTGAAGTGACTATGTATAGATAATAAACAGACAGTAGCAGCAGTGTACATGTAGGTAGGGGTGAAGTGACTATGTATAGATAATAAACAGACAATAGCAGCAGTGTACATGTAGGTAGGGGTGAAGTGACTATGTATAGATAATAAACAGACAATAGCAGCAGTGTACATGTAGGTAGGGGTGAAGTGACTATGCATAGATAATAAACAGCCAGTAGCAGCAGTGTACATGTAGGTAGGGGTGAAGTGACTATGTATAGATAATAAACAGCGAGTAGCAGCAGTGTACATGTAGGTAGGGGTGAAGTGACTATGTATAGATAATAAACAGCGAGTAGCAGCAGTGGACATGTAGGTAGGGTAAAGTGACTATGCATAGATAATAAACAGCGAGTAGCAGCAGTGGACATGTAGGTAGGGGTGAAGTGACTATGTATAGATAATAAACAGACAGTAGCAGCAGTGGACATGTAGGTAGGGGTGAAGTGACTATGTATAGATAATAAACAGACAGAAGCAGCAGTGGACATGTAGGTAGGGGTGAAGTGACTATGTATAGATAATAAACAGACAGTAGCAGCAGTGGACATGTAGGTAGGGGTAAAGTGACTATGTATAGATAATAAACAGCGAGTAGCAGCAGTGTACATGTAGGTAGGGGTAAAGTGACTATGCATAGATAATAAACAGCGAGTAGCAGCAGTGGACATGTAGGTAGGGGTAAAGTGACTATGCATAGATAATAAACAGCCAGTAGCAGCAGTGTACATGTAGGTAGGGGTAAAGTGACTATGCATAGATAATAAACAGCGAGTAGCAGCAGTGGACATGTAGGTAGGGGTGAAGTGACTATGTATAGATAATAAACAGACAGTAGCAGCAGTGTACATGTAGGTAGGGGTGAAGTGACTATGTATAGATAATAAACAGACAGTAGCAGCAGTGTACATGTAGGTAGGGGTGAAGTGACTATGCATAGATAATAAACAGCCAGTAGCAGCAGTGTACATGTAGGTAGGGGTAAAGTGACTATGCATAGATAATAAACAGCGAGTAGCAGCAGTGGACATGTAGGTAGGGGTGAAGTGACTATGTATAGATAATAAACAGACAGAAGCAGCAGTGGACATGTAGGTAGGGGTGAAGTGACTATGTATAGATAATAAACAGACAGTAGCAGCAGTGGACATGTAGGTAGGGGTGAAGTGACTATGTATAGATAATAAACAGACAGTAGCAGCAGTGGACATGTAGGTAGGGGTGAAGTGACTATGTATAGATAATAAACAGACAGTAGCAGCAGTGTACATGTAGGTAGGGGTGAAGTGACTATGTATAGATAATAAACAGACAGTAGCAGCAGGGTAAACACAAAGGGGGGTCAATGGAAATAGTCCAGTTGGCCATTTGATTCATTGTAATTTAGGAGCACAGTGAAAGAACTTTTGAGGAGGAGCGTTTTTATGATAAGAAGTTACTAAAAGTTCATGAACAAAAGGTTTTTGTGGTGTTCCATGCTAAATCAAGTACAATGTACCCTCAAAAATATTCAGCTGAATCACATGTTGGAACAGTGAGTGCATTCTGACATCACGTGTGTAAAACAACTCACGCCTGGGGATCGACCGTTAAGAGATATTTGGATGTCATACCTGGGGGGCGACCGTTAAGAGATATTTGGATGTCATACCTGGGGGGTGACCGTTAAGAGATATTTGGATGTCACACCTGGGGGGTGACCGTTAAGAGATATTTGGATGTCACCCCTGGGGGGGTGACCGTTAAGAGATATTTGGATGTCACACCTGGGGGGTGACCGTTAAGAGATATTTGGATGTCATACCTGGGGGGGGCGACCGTTAAGAGATATTTGGATGTCACCCCTGGGGGGGTGACCGTTAAGAGATATTTGGATGTCATACCTGGGGGGGGTGACCGTTAAGAGATATTTGGATGTCACACCTGGGGGTGACAGTTAAGAGATATTTGGATGTCACCCCTGGGGCGACCGTTAAGAGATATTTGGATGTCACCCATGGGGGTGCCCGTTAAGAGATATTTGGATGTCATACCTGGGGCGACCGTTAAGAGATATTTGGATGTCACCCTGGGGGCGACCGTTAAGAGATATTTGGATGTCACACCTGGGGGTGACCGTTAAGAGATATTTGGATGTCATACCTGGGGGCGACCGTTAAGAGATATTTGGATGTCACCCTGGGTGACCGTTAAGAGATATTTGGATGTCATACCTGGGGGCGACCGTTAAGAGATATTTGGATGTCACCCCTGGGGGGTGACCGTTAAGAGATATTTGGATGTCATACCTGGGGGGCGACCGTTAAGAGATATTTGGATGTCATACCTGGGGGGCGACCGTTAAGAGATATTTGGAACCTGTGAAACGGTTAGAGGAATGATTCCATACGTGTTTCAAATGAACTGCCGATATGCCAACGTTCCATTCAAACAATGCAGTCAATCCACAGCCAAACACCGGCTGACATCAGTACATGATGGGACTTAGACAAATTGTAAACGCAACAACTACTGATATTGTATCATATAATAGCACTCTCAGCATTCCAAGAAAAACGAAATCTGAGACATTTGTGCTCTGTTTACATATATTTTATATAGAAAAATGGTATAAAAACAATTATATTGTTATTAGTTCTACAATAGTGTGGCTCTAGAGTGCTTTTCAAACTGACAGCAGCAAACAGAGATTCATAATGAAAAAAAAGTACCCTTTTTTCTCCCCAATTTCCTGGTATCCAATTGGTAGTTCCAGTCTTGTCCCATCGCTGCAACTCCCCTACGGACTCAGGAGAGGTGAAGGTCGAGAGCCGTGCGTCCTCCGAAACGCGACCCCGCCAAGCCTCACTGCTACTTGACACACTGCTGGCTTAACCCGGAAGCCAGCCGCACCAATGTGTCGGAGGAAACACCGTACACCTGGCGACCGTGTCAGCGTGCACTGCGCCCGGCCCGCCACAGGAGTCGCTAGTGCACGATGGGACAAGGACATCCCTGCCGGGCCAAACCCTCCCCTCCACCTAACCCGGACGACACTGGGCCGAACCCTCCCCTAACCCGGACGACACTGGGCCAATTGTGCGCCGCCCCATGGGTCTCCCGGTCGCGGCCGGCTGCAACAGAGCCTGGACTTGAACCAGGATCTCTAGTGGCACAGATAGTGCCAGACTAGTGCCTTAGACCACTGCATCACTCAGGAGGCCCCTTGATTCATTATTTTTGATGTGTGTACTTTATCCTTGGTGTTTGAAGGGTCTCTGGTCTCAGTGTGTGTGTGTGTGTGTGTGTGTGTGTGTGTGTGTGTGTGTGTGTGTGTACCTTTGGTGTTTGCTAGGTCTCTGTCAGACTGTTCTGATCTGTCCTCTCCATTGGTTTCATCCACCTCTGCTACGGTGGTCAACTCTGGTTCACTCTTATACAGCCTGTAGTCAGGACCCTATAGGGAGAGAGGAGAGAGAGGTCAGGACCCTACAGGGAGAGAGGAGAGAGAGAGAGGTCATGACCCTACAGGGAGAGAGGAGAGAGGAGAGAGAGGTCAGGACCCTACAGGGAGAGAGGAGAGAGAGAGGTCATGACCCTACAGGGAGAGAGGAGAGAGAGAGAGGTCATGACCCTACAGGGAGAGAGGAGAGAGAGAGAGAGGTCAGGACCCTACAGGGAGAGAGGAGAGAGAGAGAGGGGTCAGGACCCTACAGGGAGAGAGGAGAGAGAGAGGTCATGACCCTACAGGGAGAGAGGAGAGAGAGAGAGAGGTCAGGACCTTACAGGGAGAGAGGAGAGAGAGAGAGAGGTCATGACCCTACAGGGAGAGAGGAGAGAGAGGTCAGGACCCTACAGGGAGAGAGGAGAGAGAGAGAGGTCATGACCCTACAGGGAGAGAGGAGAGAGAGAGAGGTCAGGACCCTACAGGAGGAGAGAGAGATCAGTCAGGACCTTACAGGAGGAAAGACAGCTCAGTACACACACTGACATGAGGAAATATGGGTAAAGAAATGATTCACAGTGAAGACATGCTGATAAGTTTAAATCAATGTCCATGATCTGCAAAGGAAATGGACAATAGTATTCAAAATGAGAGGACAGCAAACCAACCAACCATATAATACAAAACAAAACCAGTCAAGTGAAAATAAATAACTGCCAAAACGACAAAAAACTAATTAAACGGAAACAAAACAAAACCAAAACAAATGTGGATGATTCACAAAGCAAGCTGAACTAATATCAGATGTTTGATGAACAGCAGCAGCAAACACTGGATGGTCCTCATGATGAGGGAAATGAAACCAAAAAACACATCCACATTTATGACCAGCTAGGATCCAGGGAAAACTCGAAAGAATCAAAAAGTCCACCAAAATGTTATTGAAAAAGGGGAAATCTGGATGAATCACAAAGCAAGCGAGTAAAGGAAAACAATATGATGAGGAAAACTGAAAAGAATCCCAAAAATATGTCCACCAAAAATGATATAGTGAAATAAATCAAGAGGGATCAAGCAATGATGAGGAACGACAGCGCATGGTCGAGTAATGCTGCCATTAGTCAGAGGTCAACAGCTTACGCTGTGTGTTCCGTTCCTCTGGCCGGCCTTCCTGTCCCTGTCCTCTGGACTCCGGTGTGGTGGCGGTGGGGGTGCCGGTCGCCCGCTGGAGGCAACACGAGAGGGGAAGGGGGGTACAGCAGGGGTGTTGGGCTCGTAGGCCTGGGGTAAGGGCGGCCTTGGGGGAGCTGAGAGGTCCTCCACTTCCTCCTAGAGATGTTATATAGCCTTTATTTATACAACATTGCTTTGAAAAGGAACTTGTCTCAGTAGCTATAGTTCCATTAACTTGTCTCAGTAGCTATAGTTCCGTTAACTTGTCTCAGTAGCTATAGTTCCATTAACTAGTCTCAGTAGCTATAGTTCCATTAACTAGTCTCAGTAGCTATAGTTCCATTAACTTGTCTCAGTAGCTATAGTTCCATTAACTAGTCTCAGTAGCTATAGTTCCATTAACTTGTCTCAGTAGCTATAGTTCCGTTAACTTGTCTCAGTAGCTATAGTTCCATTAACTAGTCTCAGTAGCTATAGTTCCATTAACTAGTCTCAGTAGCTATAGTTCCATTAACTTGTCTCAGTAGCTATAGTTCCATTAACTTGTCTCAGTAGCTATAGTTCCATTAACTTGTCTCAGTAGCTATAGTTCCATTAACTTGTCTCAGTAGCTATAGTTCCATTAACTTGTCTCAGTAGCTATAGTTCCATTAACTTGTCTCAGTAGCTATAGTTCCGTTACCTTGTCTCAGTAGCTATATTTCCGTTAACTTGTCTCAGTAGCTATAGTTCCGTTAACTTGTCTCAGTAGCTATAGTTCCATTAACTTGTCTCAGTAGCTATAGTTCCGTTAACTTGTCTCATTAGCTATAGTTCCATTAACTAGTCTCAGTAGCTATAGTTCCATTACCTTGTCTCAGTAGCTATAGTTCCGTTAACTTGTCTCAGTAGCTATAGTTCCATTAACTTGTCTCAGTAGCTATAGTTCCATTAACTAGTCTCAGTAGCTATAGTTCCATTAACTAGTCTCAGTAGCTATAGTTCCATTAACTTGTCTCAGTAGCTATAGTTCCATTAACTTGTCTCAGTAGCTATAGTTCCATTAACTTGTCTCAGTAGCTATAGTTCCATTAACTTGTCTCAGTAGCTATAGTTCCATTAACTTGTCTCAGTAGCTATAGTTCCGTTAACTTGTCTCAGTAGCTATAGTTCCGTTAACTTGTCTCAGTAGCTATAGTTCCGTTAACTTGTCTCATTAGCTATAGTTCCGTTAACTTGTCTCAGTAGCTATAGTTCCATTAACTTGTCTCAGTAGCTATAGTTCCGTTAACTTGTCTCATTAGCTATAGTTCCGTTAACTTGTCTCAGTAGCTATAGTTCCATTAACTTGTCTCAGTAGCTATAGTTCCGTTAACTTGTCTCAGTAGCTATAGTTCCGTTAACTTGTCTCAGTAGCTATAGTTCCATTAACTAGTCTCAGTAGCTATAGTTCCATTAACTTGTCTCAGTAGCTATAGTTCCGTTAACTTGTCTCAGTAGCTATAGTTCCATTAACTAGTCTCAGTAGCTATAGTTCCATTAACTAGTCTCAGTAGCTATAGTTCCATTAACTTGTCTCAGTAGCTATAGTTCCATTAACTTGTCTCAGTAGCTATAGTTCCATTAACTTGTCTCAGTAGCTATAGTTCCATTAACTTGTCTCAGTAGCTATAGTTCCATTAACTTGTCTCAGTAGCTATAGTTCCATTAACTTGTCTCAGTAGCTATAGTTCCGTTACCTTGTCTCAGTAGCTATAGTTCCGTTAACTTGTCTCAGTAGCTATAGTTCCGTTAACTTGTCTCAGTAGCTATAGTTCCGTTAACTTGTCTCAGTAGCTATAGTTCCGTTAACTTGTCTCAGTAGCTATAGTTCCGTTAACTTGTCTCAGTAGCTATAGTTCCGTTAACTTGTCTCAGTAGCTATAGTTCCGTTAACTTGTCTCAGTAGCTATAGTTCCGTTAACTTGTCTCAGTAGCTATAGTTCCATTAACTTGTCTCAGTAGCTATAGTTCCATTAACTTGTCTCAGTAGCTATATTTCCATTAACTTGTCTCAGTAGCTATAGTTCCATTAACTTGTCCATTGATATTATTTGTTGACATTTATAAAGTTTGCCCAGAAAATAGATACGACAATTTCCTGCTATGGTGCGTTTCCAATGAACTGTCTTTGTGTTGATAAAAACAGCTGGACGTTATGATGTCACACTTTAAAAAAAATATGGCTTTTTCACAAAAACCTAGAATGTGGAATAAAATCGATGTGGTTGAAGTGTTTCCATTTAGACAAATTGCGCATTAATAAATTGACGACAGCCTGTTTTGCCCCGCCCACCTATCTGTTTTAATTGACGACAGCCTGTTTTGCCCCGCAGACCTATCTGTTTTAATTGACGACAGCCTGTTTTGCCCCGCCCACCTATCTGTTTTAATTGACGACAGCCTGTTTTGCCCCTCCCACTGATAATACAAAGACTAATATTTGCCATATGCTAATAATAATCCCGGTCCGTGTCATGGTGACACACTCCTCTAGATGTGTAATAATTGGATGATGAAACTTGCATCCAGCCAACCAGAAAAGCGACACAATTCAGGCATTCTTGAAAGTCAGAACAATCTTTGTCCTGCAAATAAACATCCTTTCTTAATTTTTTTTTTTTATAGTTTAATAAATGGATTTTGCAAGCAGTAGGCCTTTAGAAGGAAATGTGGAGTGCAGCTTTACAGTGAGCCTACGTGATAACATCACGGCAATCAGCATTTATTCCAAAAACACTGTTTCCATCATCATTTATCAACAATAAAGACAACTAGACAAAAGAAAAATCCACCCCTGTCGAACAGATAAAAAGCGTTGTGGATCTTTACAACATGTCTCCTACAGCGGAGACATGCCTAGTGACGGGTAGTTGACACACGAGCCCTGTTCTGCCCAGTTCTGCCACCCAGCCTTGTTATAGACCGAGTCACAGTAGGAGACGACAAGGTCAGAGACTCTGACACACGAGCCCCGTTCTGCCTGTGGTGGCAGTGGCGTAAGGGTACACACCCAGGGGGGTAACTAGTAGCCAGCCTTGTTATAGACCGAGTCACAGTAGGAGACGACAAGGTCAGTGACTCCGACACATCCAGTCACGTAGCACAACAGGGTAGTCATACATAGGGATTTACACAACCCTCCACTAGCTGCTGACTATAACCATCAACACACTGTGCAACCAAGGAGTCTAGTCGACAAGATGTGTGTGTGTGTGTGTGTGTGTGTGTTTGCCTGCTTGCTAGCATTTGTCTGGTCCTCACCTCACTGTTGTGTTTGTTGGAGATGGGTGTGGAACCATAGTATCCCTGTGTGTCTGTGTGTCTCTGGGCCTTGTTCTTGTTGAGGGCCTCCATCACATCCTGGATCCTCCACAGCTCCTTCTGGATGTGGACATGCTGATGGCTGGGGGGCTCCGTCTGAACACACACACACACACGAACAGGACACACAGCTTGTAAATTAACAATGTTAATTGGACAGAAAGAAAAGGGGAAAGAGAGAGACAGAGAGAGAGACAGAGAGAGAGACATCGAGAGAGAGAGAGAGAGAGAGAGAGAGAGAGAGACATTGAGAGAGAGACAGAGAGAGAGCGAGAGAGAGAGAGAGAGAGAGAGAGAGAGAGCGAGAGAGAGAGAGAGAGAGAGAGACAGAGAGAGAGACAGAGACAGAGAGAGAGACAGAGTGAGAGAGAGAGAGAGAGAGAGACAGAGACAGAGAGAGAGACAGAGTGAGAGAGGGGGGGAAGATTTCCAGGCCCAGGGACATGTACTAGTCTGTGGCGACCTAAATGCAGACCTGGGCCCTGACAGTAAATCTCAGTAAGATAATGGTGTTCCAAAAAAGGTCCAGTCGCCAGAACCACAAATTCCATCTAGACACCGTTGCCCTAGAGCACACAAACAACTATACATACCTCGGCCTAAACATCAGCGCCACAGGTTACTTCCACAAAGCTGTCAACGATCTGAGAGACAAGACAAGAAGGGCCTTCCAAAATGGGACAAACACCAAATTGAGACTCAGAATTCAGAATTCTGCAAAAATATTGTGTGTGTACAACGTAGAACACCAAATAATGCATGCAGAGCAGAATTAGGTCGATACCCGCTAATGATCAAAATTCAGAAAAGAGCTGTTAAATTCTACAACCACCTAAAAGGAAGTGATTCCCAAACCTTCCATAACAAAGCCATCACCTACGGAGAGATGAACCTGGAGAAGAGTCCCCTAAGCAAGCTGGTCCTAGGGCTCTGTTCACAAACACAAACAGACCCTACAGATCCCCAGGACAGCAACACAATTAGACCCAACCAAATCATGAGAAAACAAAAAGATAATTATTTCCAAAGTGTCAAGTAATTAACACAGTGGCAGAATACCTGACCACTCTGAGTGACCCAAACTAAAGGAAAGGTTTGACTATGTACAGACTCAGTGAGCATAGCCTTGCTATTGAGACAGGCCCGCCGTAGGCAGACCTGGCTCTCAAGAGAAGACAGGCTATGTGCACACTGCCCACAAAATGAGGTGGAAAGTGAGCTGCACTTCCTAACCTCCTGCCAAATGTATGACCATATTAGAGACACATATTTCCCTCAGATGACACAGACCCAAAAACAAATCCAATTTTGATAAACACCCATATCTATTGGGTGAAATACTACAGTGTGCCATCACAGCAGCAAGAATTGTGACCTGCTGCCACAAGAAAAGGGCAACCAGTGATGAACAAACACCATTGTAAATACAACCCATATTTATGTTAGTTTATTTTCCCTGTTGTACTTTAACCATTTGCACATCATTACAACACTCTATATAGACATAATGACAATTGAAATGTCTATATTATTTTGGAACTTTTGTGAGTTTAATGTTTACTGTAAAAATATGTATTGTTTATTTCACTTTTGTATATTATCTACCTCACTTGCTTCGGCAATGTTAACATGTTTCCCATCCTAATAAAGCCCCTCATATTGAATTGAGAGAAAGAGAGAGAGAGAGTGAGAATATATATTATATTGAATTGAAAGAGAGAGAGAGAGAGAGAGAGAGAGAGAGAGAGAGAGAGAGAGAGAGAGAGAGAGAGAGAGAGAGAGAGAGAGAGAATATATTATATTGAGCGAGAGAGAGAGAGGGAGAGGGAGAGGGGGAGAAAGAGAGAGAGAGATGAGCATATGCTTTTATCTATATCAGAGAATCCTTCCATTAGGCCTGTGGCTGAGAGATAAGGGAAGAGAGAAGCAGATAATAAGACTCACCCTGTTGATGACAGGCCTGTGTGTGTGTGTGTGTGTGTGTGTGTGTGTGAAGGGCATAGAGGCTGAGGCTGCCATCTTACATCTCTCACATCTCTTTGAGGCTATATTAATGAATCTGCGCTCTGACTGAGGAATACATTAATCAAGAATGCTGGGAAGGAAAAGGCTTTTTTCTGTCAAAATGAAAAGAGAATGTTATAAGAGAGAACGAGAGAGAGAGAGAGAGAGAGAGAGAGAGAGAGAGAGAGAGAGAGAGAGAGAGAGAGAGAGAAAGGTTTACCTGAGGGCTCCCCAGGGCCTCTAGCTGCTCGGTGCTGGGACCCCTATTCCTCATCAACTAGGGGTTGTTGTGGTTTACCTGAGGGCTCCCCAGGGCCTCTAGCTGCTCGGTGCTGGGACTCCTATTCCTCATCAACTAGGGGTTGTTGTGGTTTACCTGAGGGCTCCCCAGGGCCTCTAGCTGCTCGGTGCTGGGACCCCTATTCCTCATCAACTAGGGGTTGTTGTGGTTTACCTGAGGGCTCCCCAGGGCCTCTAGCTGCTCGGTGATGGGACCCCTATTCCTCATCAACTAGGGGTTGTTGTGGTTTACCTGAGGGCTCCCCAGGGCCTCTAGCTGCTCGGTGCTGGGACCCCTATTCCTCATCAACTAGGGGTTGTTGTGGTTTACCTGAGGGCTCCCCAGGGCCTCTAGCTGCTCGGTGATGGGACCCTATTCCTCATCAACTAGGGGTTGTTGTGGTTTACCTGAGGGCTCCCAGGGCCTCTAGCTGCTCGGTGCTGGGACCCCTATTCCTCATCAACTAGGGGTTGTTGTGGTTTACCTGAGGGCTCCCCAGGGCCTCTAGCTGCTCGGTGCTGGGACCCCTACTCCTCATCAACTAGGGGTTGTTGTGGTTTACCTGAGGGCTCCCCAGGGCCTCTAGCTGCTCCAGCAGGTTGTTCTTGGCCAACGAGACGTCTCCCTCCAGCTTCTCATACTCCCTCCACGACCGCTCCAGCTCCTGGGGTAGGGGAAGAGAGTTCACTAACTCTCCTCTCTCTGGTAAGATTTCAGTGTGTTTGTATCTGCGTGTAGAGTGGATATAGGTATTAACTCACAGTGTTGACTCGTGCCAGTTCTCTACACGTGCTGAGCAGGCCACTTTGCAGCACGTCTCTCTGCTGGATAACACCGTGTACGGCTGCTGGGGTATCAGCACTCATCTCTATCTCCTGACTGGCCGACAGCAGGGCCGTCTCCAGGGTGTGCTGTAGTCGGGGACCACCGTCAGATATTGGAAAAGTTAACTTTAACACTGGAACACAGTGTCATTATAAACACGACATCTTGTATCTCTAGATGTAGCCGGCAGGCAGCCTAGTGGTTAGAGTGTAGGGACGGCAGGCAGCCTAGTGGTTAGAGTGTAGGGACGGCAGGCAGCCTAGTGGTTAGAGTGTAGGGACGGCAGGCAGCCTAGTGGTTAGAGTGTAGGGACGGCAGGCAGCCTAGTGGTTAGAGTGTAGGGACGGCAGGCAGCCTAGTGGTTAGAGTGTAGGGACGGCAGGCAGCCTGGTGGTTAGAGTGTAGGGACGGCAGGCAGCCTAGTGGTTAGAGTGTAGGGACGGCAGGCAGCCTAGTGGTTAGAGTGTAGGGACGGCAGGCAGCCTAGTGGTTAGAGTGTAGGGACGGCAGGCAGCCTAGTGGTTAGAGTGTAGGGACGGCAGGCAGCCTAGTGGTTAGAGTGTTGGACTAGGAACCGAAAGGTTGCAAGATCGAATCCCCGAGCTGAGGTAAAAAAAAAAAAAAAAAAGGTCAAATCTGTCGTTTCTGCCCCAGAACACCACCCCACTGTTCCCCGGTAGGATGTCAATGAAAATAAGAATTTGTTCTTAACTGACTTTGCCTGGTAAAAAAAGACATGTAAAAGTCAAGTGACAAGGCAGTGTAATTGGCCATGTTGTTTTCCAACAGTTATGATAGGTGTCATGACATGTTGGCCAAAGCTTTATGACAGCTACATATTGGGCCCACTTGTTGTGTTGAATGCAGTACGTGGTGACGAGATACTGCCAGCCAACTGAACATGGTGTACTGTAGACAGATCCTTTACCTTCTCTCTGTGTAGTTGCTGTAGCTTGTCCTCGCGTGTCCTCACAACCTTGTCCTGTTCACACAACCTGCTCAGCTTGGCCTGAGGAGAAACACCATTATGGATCATTAGATCAGATAGCCCAGGTTAGATCAGATAGCCCATCTTTCTAGAGACAACAACACAGGTTATCTTCCTAGAGACAACAACACATGTTATCTTTCTAGAGATCAGATAGCCCAGGTTATCTTTCTAGGGATCAGATAGCCCAGGTTATCTTTCTAGAGATCAGATAGCCCAGGTTATCTTCCTAGAGACAACAACACATGTTATCTGTCTAGAGACAAAACCACCGGTTATCTTCCTAGAAACAACAACACCGGTTATCTTCCTAGAGACAACACAGGTTATCTTTCTAGAGACAACAACACAGGTTATCTTCATAGAGACGACAACACAGGTTATCTTTCTAGAGATCAGATAGCCCAGGTTATCTTTCTAGAGACAACAACACAGGTTATCGTCCTAGAGACAACAACACAGGTTATCGTCCTAGAGACAACAACACAGGTTATCTTTCTAGAGACAACAACACAGGTTATCTTTCTAGAGACAACAACACATGTTATCTTCATAGAGACGACAACACAGGTTATCTTTCTAGAGATCAGATAGCCCAGGTTATCTTTCTAGAGACAACAACACGGGTTATCGTCCTAGAGACAACAACACATGTTATCTGTCTAGAGACAACAACACATGTTATCTGTCTAGAGACAACAACACATGTTATCTGTCTAGAGACAACAACACATGTTATCTGTCTAGAGACAACAACACAGGTCATCTTTCTAGAGACAACAACACAGGTCATCTTTCTAGAGACAACAACACATGTCATCTTTCTAGAGACAACAACACATGTTATCTTTCTAGAGACAACAACACATGTTATCTGTCTAGAGACAACAACACAGGTTATCTTTCTAGAGATCAGATAGCCCAGGTTATCTTTCTAGAGACAACAACACATGTTATCTTTCTAGAGACAACAACACATGTTATCTTTCTAGAGACAACAACACATGTTATATGTCTAGAGACAACACAGGTTATCTTTCTAGAGACAACAACACATGTTATCTTCATAGAGACGACAACACAGGTTATCTTTCTAGAGATCAGATAGCCCAGGTTATCTTTCTAGAGACAACAACACAGGTTATCGTCCTAGAGACAACAACACAGGTTATCGTCCTAGAGACAACAACACAGGTTATCGTCCTAGAGACAACAACACATGTTATCTGTCTAGAGACAACAACACATGTTATCTGTCTAGAGACAACAACACAGGTTATCTGTCTAGAGACAACAACACAGGTTATCTTTCTAGAGACAACAACACAGGTTATCTTTCTAGAGACAACAACACATGTTATCTTTCTAGAGACAACAACACATGTTATCTTTCTAGAGACAACAACACATGTTATCTGTCTAGAGACAACAACACATGTTATCTGTCTAGAGACAACAACACAGGTTATCTTTCTAGAGACAACAACACAGGTTATCTGTCTAGAGACAACAACACAGGTTATCTGTCTAGAGACAACAACACATGTTATCTGTCTAGAGACAACAACACATGTTATCTGTCTAGAGACAACAACACAGGTTATCTGTCTAGAGACAACAACACAGGTTATCTGTCTAGAGACAACAACACAGGTTTTCTTTCTAGAGATCAGATAGCCCAGGTTATCTTTCTAGAGACAACAACACAGGTTATCTTTCTAGAGACAACAACACAGGTTATCTTTCTAGAGACAACAACACATGTTATCTTTCTAGAGACAACAACACATGTTATATGTCTAGAGACAACACAGGTTATCTTTCTAGAGACAACAACACATGTTATCTGTCTAGAGACAACAACACATGTTATCTGTCTAGAGACAACAACACAGGTTATCTGTCTAGAGACAACAACACAGGTTTTCTTTCTAGAGATCAGATAGCCCAGGTTATCTTTCTAGAGACAACAACACAGGTTATCTTTCTAGAGACAACAACACAGGTTATCTTTCTAGAGACAACAACACATGTTATCTTTCTAGAGACAACAACACATGTTATATGTCTAGAGACAACACAGGTTATCTTTCTAGAGACAACAACACAGGTTATCTTCCTAGAGACAACAACACAGGTTATCTTCCTAGAGACAACAACACATGTTATCTTTCTAGAGACAACAACACATGTTATATGTCTAGAGACAACACAGGTTATCTTTCTAGAGACAACAACACAGGTTATCTTCCTAGAGACAACAACACAGGTTATCTTCCTAGAGACAACAACACATGTTATCTTTCTAGAGACAACAACACGCTGTACCGGGTCTGTAGTAGTACAGCAGAACAGCAGTAGCATGGTGGGTCAGGACGTGCTGAAACTTACATCAATATCAACCTCCTCCGGGCTGCACATGTAGGCGTGTTCCCTGTAGTCCTCTGGGCTCATCTGTAGGAAGGACAGTTGTTAGATGGACATAAAGACACCAACAGACACATAGCCTATAGGTAGAATCAGATCTAATGCAGCTTCATGACAATGCTCTTAGTGTCCTGTACGAACTACTGCACCTGTAGTGCTTGTATTATTACTACACTGAACAAAACATATAAAACGCAACATGTAAAGTGTTGGTCTCATGTTTCATGAGCTGAAATAAAAAATATCCCAGAAATGTTAAATAGGCACAATTTTTTTGTTGTCCCAAATGTGTTTCCATCCCTGTTAGTGAGCATTTCTCCTTTGCCAAGATAATCCATCCACCTGACAGGTGTGGCATATCAAGAAGCTGATTAAACAGCATGATCATTACACAGGTGCACCTTGTGCTTGTGCAATTGGCATGCTGACTGCAGGAATGTCCACCAGAGTTGTTGCCACATAATTTTATGTTACTTTCTCTACCATAAGCCGGCCTCCAACGGCGTTTTAGAGAATTTGGCAGTACGTCCAACCGGCCTCACAACCGCAGATCGAGTGTAACCACGGCAGCCCAGGACCTCCACATCCAGCTTCTTTCAATTGACTGATTTCTTTATATGAACTGAACTGCCTAGTTAAATAAAGGTAAAATAAAAATAATAAATAAAAATCTTTGAAATTGTTGCATGTTGCATTTATATTTTTGCTCAGCATAAGTGTACACTATTGTATTTCAATTGGTATCTTATGTCTGCCAGCAATAATAGCACCTTGTGGATAAATAAAGTGTCACGACTTCAGCCGAAGTTGGTCCCTCTCCTTGTTCGGGCGGCTTTCGGCGTGCGACGTCACCGCTTTTCTAGCTGCCACCGATCTACTTTTCATTTTCTATGTTTTTGTCTTCATTATACACACCTGGTTTCCAATCACTTAATTATTTGTTCCTTATTTAAACCCTCTGTTTCCCCTCATGGTTTTGTGCGTGTTTGTTTATTGTTAGATGTCTTTCATGTTTGTGAGCACGTAACTTTTACTACCAATTTTGGTAGTTTGTTTTATGAGTAAATCTGATTGTTTACTCATCTCCGTTGTCCTGCGCCTGACTCTACCTACATGCTACACTGAGAATCTTGACAGAACGTTTATAGAATGAAGGGACTAAATAGTAAACTTTTGACTACTTTATTTAAAAGAATCTTTAGGGGTGTCAATAATTT
Organism: Brachymystax lenok tsinlingensis; assembly: GCA_030435695.1. Classification (NCBI taxonomy): domain Eukaryota; kingdom Metazoa; phylum Chordata; class Actinopteri; order Salmoniformes; family Salmonidae; genus Brachymystax; species Brachymystax lenok. The sequence continues at coordinate 50,311,340 of CM059818.1, forward strand.
TGACCCTTTACCCTTTTGAGAAAAAAATATTACTAGAGAATCTCTATCTCTGAGCTATTGTATTAGTATCAAGTGATGCAATTTCACTTTATTCTCTCTCCATACAATATAGCTCATTATTTGAAACATGTATTTCATACAGTCATTATTGCTCATCTTTGTCAATAATTTCATAACCCCACAGTATTTGGTCCAGGCCCCAGTGGTTGTATAGTATCTGTGATCCAGGCCCCAGTGTTTCTCTAGTATCTGTAGACCAGGCCCCAGTGTTTCTCTAGTATCTGTAGACCAGGCCCCAGTGTTTCTCTAGTATCTGTAGACCAGGCCCCAGTGTTTCTCTAGTATCTGTAGACCAGGCCCCAGTGTTTCTCTAGTATCTGTAGTCCAGGCCCCAGTGTTTCTCTAGTATCTGTAGACCAGGCCCCAGTGTTTCTCTAGTATCTGTAGACCAGGCCCCAGTGTTTCTCTAGTATCTGTAGACCAGGCCCCAGTGTTTCTCTGGTAGCTGTAGTCCAGGCCCCAGTGTTTCTCTAGTATCTGTAGTCCAGACCCCAGTGTTTCTCTGGTATCTGTAGTCCAGGCCCCAGTGTTTCTCTAGTATCTGTAGACCAGGCCCCAGTGTTTCTCTAGTATCTGTAGACCAGGCCCCAGTGTTTCTCTGGTAGCTGTAGTCCAGGCCCCAGTGTTTCTCTAGTATCTGTAGTCCAGACCCCAGTGTTTCTCTGGTATCTGTAGTCCAGGCCCCAGTGTTTCTCTAGTATCTGTAGACCAGGCCCCAGTGTTTCTCTAGTATCTGTAGACCAGGCCCCAGTGTTTCTCTGGTATCTGTAGTCCAGGCCCCAGTGTTTCTCTAGTATCTGTAGTCCAGACCCCAGTGTTTCTCTGGTATCTGTAGTCCAAGCCCCAGTGTTTCTCTAGTATCTGTAGTCCAGACCCCAGTGTTTCTCTAGTATCTGTAGTCCAGGCCCCAGTGTTTCTCTAGTATCTGTAGTCCAGACCCCAGTGTTTCTCTAGTATCTGTAGTCCAGACCCCAGTGTTTCTCTAGTATCTTTAGTCCAGGCCCCAGTGTTTCTCTGGTATCTGTAGTCCAGGCCCCAGTGTTTCTCTGGTATCTGTAGTCCAGACCCCAGTGTTTCTCTAGTATCTGTAGTCCAGGCCCCAGTGTTTCTCTAGTATCTGTAGTCCAGACCCCAGTGTTTCTCTAGTATCTGTAGTCCAGACCCCAGTGTTTCTCTAGTATCTTTAGTCCAGGCCCCAGTGTTTCTCTGGTATCTGTAGTCCAGGCCCCAGTGTTTCTCTGGTATCTGTAGTCCAGGCCCCAGTGTTTTTATAAACAGGATTGGTTGACTTTTCCCATTTCCTCTCAGCTCCTAGTAGAGCGAAGAGCCTCATCCTGAGTTTGGACTAAATAACGGGCAGTAAGAGGAAAGAGTTTGAGAGGTGTCCTCTGCTAATTAGAGTCAATATTACCACGTATACTTTACAACACATAATGCCTTGTACTCAATTGCTTTTACCCCAATTTAATTCTTATTCATTTCAACTGCATTGGATTCCATTCTGTACTTTTTTTCAAAGAAAAACACGTAAAGTCAGTCCAGAAAAACAGCAATCTGTCTCACTCTCTCTTCCACACACACACAGTTTTCTGACGGCAAACACAGCACAGAGAAATCCTGTGGACCAGGTGGTAAGTCGGTGGCATTCGACACGGAGCATGCAAAACTTTCTGTAATCGCAGGGGAGTTTCAGCATGGGAGGGAGAGTCATGTCTCTGACAGTCAGGTGTGGTGAAGATGTAGCAGGTCACCATGCTGATAATGCCAACAACATATGGGGACAGAGGGAGACAGCAGCACTTTTACACCTTCTAAAGGTGGTCACAAAAGTGGCAGAGAAGGGGATGTCACACCACGCGCCGCACCATCATACAAACTTCACACAAAAAACAAACAGCATGAACGCATAGGCCCACCTTACACTCTACAAGGGAGCAAGCAAGGTCTAAAATGACAAATGGTATCAGTACCAGGTATCTCAGTTCATGATATCAAAACAAAACCACGATGAGTTGGTCATTTCAGATACTTCATTTTTTTTTTTTTTCAAGTGGGAAAATTCTCACTTTCCCATGCAGAGAGACTGGTGGAAACAGAGTTGTGCTGTTGGCCAATTAACACTGGCAACACAAAGCTGTGTCACACCAATTACAGTCCCCGGGCAACACAATACAGTGTCACACTAACTACAGTCCCCGGGAAACACAATACTGTGTCACACCAATTACAGTCCCCGGGCAACACAATACTGTGTCACACCAATTACAGTCCCCGGGCAACACAATACTGTGTCACACCAATTAGCGTCCCCCAGCAGGGACAACACTGGCAACAACACCTTGTAACACCAATTACAGTCCCCTAGCTAGCCATGTCGGTCAAGAGGGTAGGAAATGGAAAAATTAATTTTGCACGAGGGTTCCAGAATTCACAGACACACTAATCCCCTGCTTCAAAAAAACACAAGACTACAATACTAACTACGACTCAGGTTAAAAACTTCCTGTACTTATTCATAGGCTGTACAACTTCCCAACATCCAAGTCTTTTGACTCGTAGACAGCAGAGAGTAAGGGAATACACACACACACACACACACACACACACACACACACACACACACACACACACACACACACACACACACACACACACACACACACACACACACACACACACACACACACACACACACACACACACACGACAGTGAAGAGGAGTGAGTCAGACAGTGAATCATACAGTACTACTGCATATGAGCCATGCCTACATATTGGTGGTATGACCTTCCAACCAATAGAGGAGACAGTAAAGGAAAAGCTGAATGAATAACCAAGTGCTACATTAACAGTAACACAAACACTACAGGAAAGAGAGTATTGTGACGCCATGAGAGACTTGCAGGTTTGCAAGACGGACCGACGACAACAACAACAACAACAAAACAACTGGAGTGGATGGAAAGCAACATTCAGGCGGGCAGCGCTGGCTGGCCAAGACCTTACTGTTACGTGGTGGTGGTACAGCTGAGGCCTGGGGGCCGACTTCTCTATCAACGTGTGAATCATCATGATTAAAGGCTGATTTTCCTTCACCTGGTAGTCCAGTGTGGAGGAAGGGGAGGAGGAGCAATATGGGAATAGTCAGTTCATAGCAGAGCTTCAGACAGTCCCCAGACAACACTCACTGACTGTCAACAATGCTGCTAGCTCCGCTTTTCCCCTCTGTATACGACAGACCTCACACACACACACACACACACACACGCACACACACACACACAAAGAGATGACAAAAATGAATAGAAACCTAATAGATCACAAAACACACTGTCATTCACAATGTCACACGACATGGGAAATCACTCCCCAAAAAGACATGTTAAACACACAGGCTAGTTTTCACTGCAGACTTTCAAACTTTTTCAAATTTTTCAAAAGTTAACCTACATGAGACGCCATCTTGAACGCAGCGAGGAAAAATAAAAACTTTTAGACAGGCATAAACATCCAGAAAAACACACAGACAGACAGACGGCATGTGTGAAAGGCGGCAGATAGATCAGTCCAATAGTTAAAGAGGGTGTTACCCCACCTGGTTATCCAGATACATGAGGTTTCTTTGGAGATGATGAGACACAATGTCGTTCTAGCGTCGGTCGGCAGTTCAGAGGAAAGAGAGAAGAGGAATGAATGAGAGAAAGGAGAGGAATGAGAGAAGAGTATTTTGATTTGATTAGGATCCCCATTCGCAGACGCCAATGGCGACAGCTAGTCTTACTGGGTTCCCGACACATAACGAAAAAGACATTACAGACTTTACAATTTACATCCAGTACATGTCAGTACATACACACAACAAGTAGGTCAGATTAGAGAGAAGAGGAGAGGAGAGGAGACAGAAGAGGAGAGAGAAGAGGAGAGGAGAGGAGAGAGAGAAGAGGAGAGGAGACAGAAGAGGAGAGAGAAGAGGAGAGGAGAGGAGAGAGAGAAGAGGAGACAGAAGAGGAGAGAGAAGAGGAGAGGAGAGGAGAGAGAGAAGAGGAGAGGAGACAGAAGAGGAGAGGAGAGGAGAGAGAGAAGAGGAGAGGAGACAGAAGAGGAGAGAGAAGAGGAGAGGAGAGGAGAGAGAGAAGAGGAGAGGAGACAGAAGAGGAGAGAGAAGAGGAGAGGAGAGGAGAGAGAGAAGAGGAGAGGAGACAGAAGAGGAGAGAGAAGAGAAGAGGAGAGGAGAGAGATCGAGGCAAAGGATAGTTAGGCATTAGAAACAGGCAGACAGGCAGAAAGAGAGACATGCAAAAAGAGAGACAGGCAGAGAGGAAGATAGGTAGAGAGGAAGACAGGCAGTAAGAGAAAGACAGGCAGAAAGGGACACAGGCAGACAGCGAGACAGGCAGACATCGAGACAGGCAGACATCGAGACAGGCAGACATCGAGACAGGCAGACATCGAGACAGGCAGACATCGAGACAGCCAGAGAGGGAGAAAGGCAGCCAGAGAGGGAGAAAGGCAGCCAGAGAGGGAGAAAGGCAGCCAGAGAGGGAGAAAGGCAGCCAGAGAGGGAGAAAGGCAGCCAGAGAGGGAGAAAGGCAGCCAGAGAGGGAGAAAGGCAGAGATGGAGACTGGCAGAGATGGAGACAGGCAGACAGCGAGACAGTCAGACAGCGAGACAGTCAGACAGCGAGACAGTCAGACAGCGAGACAGTCAGGACAAGACAATGCAAGGTAAAAAGGTAAATTATAGATGGATACAAGGACAAACTGTTGGAGATGAGAAGGGGAATGGGTGTAGATCAGAGCCCTGCACGGGTATGAATTTTACACCCAAGCCCTACCCATGCCCACAACGCTTAAGCCCTACCCTACCCAAGCCCAATTGCCTGTGCCAAATTTAAGGCCCGGCCCCCCTTGCTGTATGTTGCCCTGCCCTGCTCCCTCAGTAAATCTATGAGCTCCTCCTCTCTGTCTGTCACTGGCTCCGTGTGTGTAGCTCGCTCTTCAATGCAGAGACATGAGCTACTTTTCATCCCTCTGAACTCCGACAACTCAAGAAACATTATTATTTCCTGTGAAATAATCTCTCCTGCGTTTTTAAATCGAAGTGCTTCTGACACCATGTTATGATCTTAAGTCAGATAAGACTGTGATGCAGCAGCAGAGCTTCAAAATGTCAGTACCCTAGTTATTGATGAGACTACAGACCCTACAGTACCCTAGTTATTGATGAGACAACAGACCCTACAGTACCCGAGTTATTGATGAGACTACAGGCCCTACAGTACCCTAGTTATTGATGAGACAACAGACCCTACAGTACCCGAGTTATTGATGAGACTACAGGCCCTACAGTACCCTAGTTATTGATGAGACAATAGACCCTACAGTACCCTAGTTATTGATGAGACTACAGACCCTACAGTACCCTAGTTATTGATGAGACAACAGACCCTACAGTACCCTAGTTATTGATGAGACTACAGGCCCTACAGTACCCTAGTTATTGATGAGACTACAGGCCCTACCGTACCCTAGTTATTGATGAGACAACAGACCCTACAGTACCCTAGTTATTGATGAGACAACAGACCCTACAGTACCCGAGTTATTGATGAGACTACAGGCCCTACAGTACCCTAGTTATTGATGAGACAATAGACCCTACAGTACCCTAGTTATTGATGAGACTACAGACCCTACAGTACCCTAGTTATTGATGAGACAACAGACCCTACAGTACCCTAGTTATTGATGAGACTACAGGCCCTACAGTACCCTAGTTATTGATGAGACTACAGGCCCTACCGTACCCTAGTTATTGATGAGACAACAGACCCTACAGTACCCTAGTTATTGATGAGACTACAGGCCCTACAGTACCCTAGTTATTGATGAGACAACAGACCCTACAGTACCCTAGTTATTGATGAGACTACAGACCCTACAGTACCCTAGTTATTGATGAGACAACAGACCCTACAGTACCCTAGTTATTGATGAGACTACAGGCCCTACAGTACCCTAGTTATTGATGAGACAACAGACCCTACAGTACCCTAGTTATTGATGAGACAACAGACCCTACCGTACCCTAGTTATTTATGAGACTACAGACCCTACAGTACCCTAGTTATTGATGAGACAACAGGCCCTACAGTACCCTAGTAATTGATGAGACTACAGACCTTACCCGGCCCTAACCCGGGCTCGGGTCAGGTAGCAGAACTCTATCGTAGACGGAGGACAGAAAACATCACCTCTGTGTGAATTCTACGAGGACACTGAGTTGTAGCGGTGTTACTATTAAGCCTTCAACACTTCCAAACCATTTCAAGTGTGGGTGGCCCTACGTCACTCAAATCCTTGTCTGACGTCTAAAATGGCCCAGCCAGTTAAGCAATGCTTAGCTGTCCCACACATTAAGATCACCAAGTTGGAGTTTCTCATTTCCCGGGGCAACATCTGTTCAGTTTCATTTTAGGAAGTAAGCAACTACACCCACTGTGTTGTCTCTGTCCTAAACTACTACAATAAACAACCAAGTCATCACCGGATATGTCCAGCAACAATGATTCATGGGTTAACAGTTCAAACAGAGAAATAACCTCTCCCAAAAAAAAAAAAAATGATGAATGACGCGGATGTGGATGGAGAGTTGAAGACGGCGGCACGGCACACGACTAGACAACAAGACACAGCAGCGACCTCAGTGACCCTGACCTTTGGGTTGTGGCCACCATCGAGGTTTAGTTGCATAAGCTGTGCTACAGTGTGCTCCTGGACGCTGTTTAGGTCGGCCTGCTGCCGACGAAGCTTTATCAGCAGCAGGGTCAGCTCCTCAGGCTGCAGGGGGAAGGAGGAGCAGAGGGACACCAAAGAGGAGAGAGGAGGACAGGTGTAAGCAGAGAGGAGGAGAGAGGAGGAGAACTCAAGAGGGACAGGAGACACAGCCAGGCAGGACCAGGGCAAGATGACAGGTGAAGGGGGCAGGGGTGGCAACAAGGATCAGAGGAGAGGAAGGATAGGTCAGGGGTCAGAAGAGCAGGGGGCAAAGGGACACGACGGAAGAGAGGAAGGGGGTATAGAGAAGGCAGAGGGAGAAGAAGTCGGGACCGGAGGAGAAGGGAACAGGTCAGAGAAACACCACAGATACACAATAGGGAGGAGATGAGGACGGACAGGAAGACAGGTTAGGACCATAGACACACAGCAGGACAGCAGGGAGGAAATGAGGACAGACAGAAGGACAGGTTAGGACCATAGACACACAGCAGGGAGGAGATGAGGACAGACAGAAGGACAGGTTAGGACCATAGACACACAGCAGGGAGGAGATGAGGACAGACAGGAGGACAGGTTAGGACCATAGACACACAGCAGGGAGGAGATGAGGACAGACAGAAGGACAGGTTAGGACCATAGACACACAGCAGGGAGGAGATGAAGACAGACAGGAGGACAGGTTAGGACCATAGACACACAGCAGGGAGGAGATGAGGATAGACAGGAGGACAGGTTAGGACCATAGACACACAGCAGGGAGGAGATGAGGACAGACAGGAAGACAGGTTAGGACCATAGACACACAGCAGGGAGTGGAGGACAGACAGGAAGACAGGTTAGGACCATAGACACACAGCAGGGAGGAGATGAGGACAGACAGGAGGACAGGTTAGGACCATAGACACACAGCAGGGAGGAGATGAGGACAGACAGGAGGACAGGTTAGGACCATAGACACACAGCAGGGAGGAGATGAGGACAGACAGGAAGACAGGTTAGGACCATAGACACACAGCAGGGAGTGGAGGACAGACAGGAAGACAGGTTAGGACCATAGACACACAGCAGGGAGGAAATGAGGACAGACAGGAGGACAGGTTAGGACCATAGACACACAGCAGGACAGCAGGGAGGAAATGAGGACAGACAGAAGGACAGGTTAGGACCATAGACACACAGCAGGGAGTGGAGGACAGACAGGAAGACAGGTTAGGACCATAGACACACAGCAGGGAGGAGATGAGGACAGACAGGAAGACAGGTTAGGACCATAGACACACAGCAGGGAGTGGAGGACAGACAGGAAGACAGGTTAGGACCATAGACACACAGCAGGGAGGAGATGAGGACAGACAGGAGGACAGGTTAGGACCATAGACACACAGCAGGGAGGAGATGAGGACAGACAGGAGGACAGGTTAGGACCATAGACACACAGCAGGGAGTGGAGGACAGACAGGAAGACAGGTTAGGACCATAGACACACAGCAGGGAGTGGAGGACAGACAGGAAGACAGGTTAGGACCATAGACACACAGCAGGGAGGAAATGAGGACAGACAGGAGGACAGGTTAGGACCATAGACACACAGCAGGACAGCAGGGAGGAAATGAGGACAGACAGAAGGACAGGTTAGGACCATAGACACACAGCAGGGAGTGGAGGACAGACAGGAAGACAGGTTAGGACCATAGACACACAGCAGGGAGGAGATGAGGATAGACAGGAGGACAGGTTAGGACCATAGACACACAGCAGGGAGGAGATGAGGACAGACAGGAGGACAGGTTAGGACCATAGACACACAGCAGGGAGGAGATGAGGACAGACAGGAGGACAGGTTAGGACCATAGACACACAGCAGGGAGGAGATGAGGACAGACAGGAGGACAGGTTAGGACCACAGTATAGGCAGGAGACAGTAGGAGGACACTGCACACCAGCAGAGTTTTTGTTGAGTACTGGATCCCTGGGAGCTGAGTGGAAGGTCCCTGTCACAGACATCCACTGTGTCACACTAAGTCACAATGTACCCAAAATGGCAGGGGGTAAAGAAATGACAGACAACCCAGCTATGGCTCAAACGAGCTGTGAACAACAGGGCTGATGTAGCAAGTGTTAGGGAGGTAATAGGAGTAAACACATGTTAAACCACCTGGAACACTGATCTGAGTCCTGTCTAAACATGCCTCTACAGCTGTTCTGAGACAATATCTTCTTGGAAGAGAAAGAGAGGAGAGTGATTACTAAAATGTATGGTCTTTGGAATTAGCCCAATTAGACCAGAATGGAAAACTAAGTCTTTAACTGACATTCCAGGGTGGTATTAATAGCCGGTATTTAACAGAAGTGAACCTGACTGTGTATCGAGGCCAAGGGCAGGGTACAGTAGGCCAGATCAGGGGAAAGAAGGAGGGGGGAAGAGAGCGAGAGGGGGAGAGAGAGAGAGAGAGGGGAGGTAGAGAGCGAGAGAGTGGGAGAGGGAGGAGGGAGAGAGTGGGAGAGGGAGGAGGGAGAGGGAGAGGGAGGAGGGGGAGAGGGAGAGGGAGGAGGGAGAGGGAGAGGGAGAGGGAAAGGGAGGAGGGAGAGGGAGGAGGGGGAGAGGGAGAGGGAGAGGGAGAGGGAGAGGGAGGAGGGAGAGAGTGTGAGAGGGAGAGGGAGAGGGAGGAGGGGGAGGGAGGTGAACTAACCGTTTTTCCTTGCAGAGACTGGGCAGTGATGGTCTGGACAGGGATCCCTGCTGGCATCGACCTCCTGTCAGGCGGGTAGGAATACTGTAGGACACAGAGAGAGATGATCCTGAAGGTGTTTGTGTGCCATATAACCTTGTTTCACATTAAACAAAAGGTTCCTGTACTCCTTTCTAGAGAGTGAGTCGTGGGTCAAAAATAGATACTTCTGGAAGCCTCTGGCCCACAGGCCCCACTTTGAGCGGCCCAGGATTCTTGATTTTGCAATCCTCAACCACTGAAAACAGGCACTACAAAATGTCTTAAAGAGGGTGTACGAGAATGTTGGACTACCTGGTTGAGATGTGGTGTCCTGTGTCTTCTGTCTATAGTAACATCCCCCCGGTATACAGGCAAGGCCACCTCAGACCTGCTGGAGCTGTGGTTGTAGGAGAAGTGGAGGGGCGAGTAGCCCCCGTACATGGACAGGGTCCCATGGGAGGGTGAGGGGGGGATGGAGTGGTGACCGTGGCCCTGGTGCTCAGACAGGTTGATCATGGTTTTGGGGCTGGGCAGTGTCCCGTAGGGTCTGGGAGTGGAGGACATAGGCCTGGTGAAGAGGAGGAGATGGTTAGACCTGGGTATAAATACTATTTGAAATATTGTCAAATACTTTAGCTTGCCTGTTGCAATGGACCAATAGAAACGTTTTAAAGTACAAACTCTGCCCAACTGGCACTCCAAGCTGAATGAAGCAAAACTTCAAAATCAAATCCCGCAAATGGTAAAAAGACGCAACACTTTCAAAATAGAACAGTCATACCGTGTGGGGGTATAGGCCTGCCTCTGTTGCCACTCATACAGCTGCCACATGGTGTCATCCCTCATGGAGCGTCTCTTGTCTGCAGAGGATAGCCCCAAGCCCAGCCCCATGGCCTGGTCATACATGGAGGGGGACATGCTGCAGATACTGTCCGGCCGGGCCATGCTGTTCCTGGGTAAGGTACGGTAGCCAGGGTCCCCGTAGTGGGGCATGGCTGGAGGGGCTCGGTGGCTGGGCATGTTCCTGGGCAGTGTCTGGTACGACATGACGCTGAAGGAGGAACAGAAAGAAGAGGTTTAAATATTCGATCAGCACAACATAGAAAATTAGGAAATAGAGAATATTGGTTTGGGCTGTAGGTCAATTTCAACCAGCATAGAGGATACATAAAAGGATACATAAAAAATTATGTTTGATTTGTTTGGACAAAGTTGATAGGTATAATTTGAACGCGTTCTCTTCACGGTTCAATGGGTGACTCGACGGTGGATTTTCTGAACATAACGCGCCATAAAGATTTATGGATATAATAAATGACTTTTTCTAACAAAAGAACCATTGGATGTCTTCGTTGGACACTTGGGAAGCCCTCAGCAGAAGTTATTCGAAAGGTAAGTGATTTATTTTAGCTCTTATATGGGTTTTGTGCGACCCGCGCTGGTTATGAATTTATGCTAATGCATAAATGTTAGAGGTGCTATCCTCAAACAATCAAATGTTGTGCTTTTGCCGTAAAGCCTTTTTAAAATCTGACAATGATGTGATATTGTCAAGAATCAGAGCTTTTGATGACTATGCAACACTTGTATATTGATGAATGTTTAATAATTCAACTTTTGGATTTTGAATTTGGCGCCTTACATTTCACCGGGTAGTGTCGGGAACGGCCCGCTGGCGCCCCGTTTCTCCCTAAGTATTTAACGTTATCCCTGGAGGGTACATTATGAAGAGTTAACGTATCCCTGGAGGGTACATTATGAAGAGTTAACGTATCCCTGAAGGGTACATGATGAAGAGTTAACGTATCCCTGGAGGGTACATTATGTAGAGTTAACGTATCCCTGGAGGGTACATTATGAAGAGTTAAAGACTTCATTTACATGTTCTTCTCTTCTGCAACCTCTGTCCCTGTGAAACTCATTATGAACAATCTTACAGCAATAGGCATTGATTGGGGGTGGGGTGGGGTGGGGGTTAAAGGGGTTAATCTGACAGACTGTCCACATTACAGTCAGACATCTAATGGTAGTGGTGGGGGTTAATCTGACAGACTGTCCACATTACAGTCAGACATCTAATGGTAGTGGTGGTGGGTTAATCTGACAGACTGCCCACATCACAGTCAGACATCTAATGGTAGTGGTGGGGGTTAATCTGACAGACTGCCCACATTACAGTCAGACATCTAATGGAGGGTAACACAGGCTGTTATAGACCCATTTTCCTAGCTGAACATCAGATGATATTTTTAACCTGACCTTGTGATGAGAGAGTTCATCAGTGCTGTGACCCATTAGCCCGTTAACGTGAATACTTTGTCAGCTGCCAGAACCCACGCGTGATGGTAACAGATATGATTAAACACACCACGGTGTGTGAAATCGTTTGAATGCGGAACACGTGTGTCTCTTTGTGCATCTCTCTCGCACACACACACATTCACATACGCTTGACAGAAGAGAGAGAAGCAACAGCCCTTAGGCAAAAAAAAAAGATTATTCCACCAACAATGTTCTGATTATGAACAGCGCCACATACGCAGCAGCATCAGAGCCAATGCAGACAGAGGCAGACAGAGAGCAGCCCTACTCCCTTCACTTACAGAATATCACATACCTGTACATAGCCCATCTGTTAATAGCCCAACCAACTACCTCATCCCCTACCGTAGTCATTTATTTATCTTGCTCCTTTGCACCCCAGTATTTCTACTTTGCACATTCATCTACTGCACATTTACCATTCCAGTGTTAAATTGCTATATTGTAATTACTTTGCCACCATGGCCTATTTATTGCCTTACGTTCCTTATCCTACCTCATTTGCACACATTGTATATTCATATATATATATATTTTTTTTCTTCTTCTACTGTATTATTGACTGTATGTTTGTTTTACTCCATGTGTAACTCTGTGTTGTTGTTTTGGTGTCGAACTGCTTTGCTTTATCTTGGCCAGGTCGCAGTTGTAAATGAGAACTTGTTCTCAACTAGCCTACCTGGTTAAATAAAGGTGACATAAAATAAAAAAACATTTAAATAAGAGACTGTAGACAACAACTGAACACAGAGGAAATTGAGAATCATGCAAGACAACATTTTCATAATGCGACTACTACGTTGGAGCGGGGTGGGGGTGGAACAGGGACAACACCAGTACGCCCAGTAACGATAAACATAGTGTTCAGCTGGAGAAAACAACAAAGAACAACAAAAAAGAAAATGAGGAATTCAGTCCGTTTTCTTCAATTTGGTGCCTAATGAACACACCCCTAGCCTGACGGGCAGTCTGTTAGTCAGGCCGTCTCTCATTTCTCTGTGCTGCCTTTGTTTACCTCGGCAGCTCTGCGGTTTCACTGCATCCATTAATGTCTTCGATGGTTCTGTTTGGCTTGGAGGAAGGCTACGCTCACTGATTTTGGAGGCACAAGACATGCAAAAGCATAGATGAATATACAATGAACTCAGATTGCAGATCGGAACTTTCAACTGCTGCAAAGTCGTAGGGTCACAGTAGTTACACCAAGTGTGTAGCCTGTGTAGACTGTGTGTGTCTACATTTAAGTATTGTGGAATTAAAAGTAAGCTATATGAGCAAGAGTTGCCAATGAGGTTTGAGATTTCTCAACTTTAAATTGCAGTGTTTAAAAAAACAGTAGCAGGTTAATGATGAGAGAGAGAAACAGGACAGGTACGGTAGCAGGTTAATGATGAGAGAGAGAAAAAGGACAGGTACGGTAGCAGGTTAATGATGAGAGAGAGAAACAGGACAGGTACGGTAGCAGGTTAATGATGAGAGAGAGAAAAAGGACAGGTACGGTAGCAGGTTAATGATGAGAGAGAGAAACAGGACAGGTACGGTAGCAGGTTAATGATGAGAGAGAGAAAAAGGACAGGTACGGTAGCAGGTTAATGATGAGAGAGAGAAAAAGGACAGGTACGGTAGCAGGTTAATGATGAGAGAGAGAAAAAGGACAGGTACGGTAGCAGGTTAATGATGAGAGAGAGAAACAGGACAGGTACGGTAGCAGGTTAATGATGAGAGAGAGAAACAGGACAGGTACGGTAGCAGGTTAATGATGAGAGAGAGAAACAGGACAGGTACGGTAGCAGGTTAATGATGAGAGAGAGAAACAGGACAGGTATGCGGTAGCAGGTTAATGATGAGAGAGAGAAACAGGACAGGTACGGTAGCAGGTTAATGATGAGAGAGAGAAAAAGGACAGGTACGGTAGCAGGTTAATGATGAGAGAGAAACAGGACAGGTACGGTAGCTAGCTAACGATGACAAAGAGAAACAGGATCCCGGCTGACTGGCTTTACATACACACACACCCCTGTGGACTGTATTTAGATGCTGCGGTGTGATTCAGCATTTCTAACAATGGGCCAAGACAGGTTCCCTCCACTCTCTCCCTCTACTGTCAGAGGATGCAGGCAAACAGAAGAAGAATACATTATTGATCTAATACCATACATCACTGGACTCAGACTCTAATACCATACATCACTGGACTCAGAGCAGACTAATAAAATACATCACTGGACTCAGACTCTAATACCATACATCACTGGACTCAGAGCAGACTAATAAAATACATCACTGGACTCAGACTAATACCATACATCACTGGACTCAGACTCTAATACCATACATCATTGGACTCAGACTCTAATACCATACATCACTGGACTCAGACTCTAATACCATACATCACTGGACTCAGACTCTAATACCATACATCACAGGACTCAGAGCAGACTAATAAAATACATCACTGGACTCAGACTCTAATACCATACAACACTGGACTCAGAGCAGACTAATAAAATACATCACTGGACTCAGACTCTAATACCATACATCACTGGACTCACACTCTAATACCATACATCACTGGACTCAGACTCTAATACCATACATCACTGGACTCAGAGCAGACTAATACCATACATCACTGGACTCAGACTCTAATACCATACATCACTGGACTCAGACTCTAATACCATACATCACTGGACTCAGACTCTAATACCATACATCACAGGACTCAGAGCAGACTAATAAAATACATCACTGGACTCAGAGCAGACTCTAATACCATACAACACTGGACTCAGAGCAGACTAATAAAATACATCACTGGACTCGGACTCTAATACCATACATCACTGGACTCAGAGCAGACTAATACCATACATCACTGGACTCAGACTCTAATACAATACATCACTGGACTCAGAGCAGACTAATAAAATACATCACTGGACTCAGACTCTAATACCATACAACACTGGACTCAGAGCAGACTAATAAAATACATCACTGGACTGAGAGCAGACTCTAATACCATACATCACTGGACTCAGAGCAGACTAATACCATACATCACTGGACTCAGACTCAAAACATCAATACATCACTGGACTGAGAGCAGGCTCTAAAACAATACATCACTGGACTCAGAGCAGACTAATACAATACATCACTGGACTCAGACTCTAATACCATACATCACTGGACTCAGAGCAGACTCTAATACAATACATCACCGGACTCAGACTCTAATACCATACATCACTGGACTCAGAGCAGACTAATAAAATACATCACTGGACTCAGACTCTAATACCATACATCACTGGACTCAGACTCAAAACATCAATACATCACTGGACTCAGAGCAGACAAATACCATACATCACTGGACTCAGACTCTAATACCATACATCACTGGACTCAGACTCTAATACCATACATCACTGGACTCAGAGCAGACTAATAAAATACATCACTGGACTCAGACTAATACCATACATCACTGGACTCAGACTCTAATACCATACATCATTGGACTCAGACTCTAATACCATACATCACTGGACTCAGACTCTAATACCATACATCACTGGACTCAGACTCTAATACCATACATCACAGGACGCAGAGCAGACTAATAAAATACATCACTGGACTCAGACTCTAATACCATACAACACTGGACTCAGAGCAGACTAATAAAATACATCACTGGACTCAGACTCTAATACCATACATCACTGGACTCACACTCTAATACCATACATCACTGGACTCAGACTCTAATACCATACATCACTGGACTCAGAGCAGACTAATACCATACATCACTGGACTCAGACTCTAATACCATACATCACTGGACTCAGACTCTAATACCATACATCACTGGACTCAGACTCTAATACCATACATCACAGGACTCAGAGCAGACTAATAAAATACATCACTGGACTCAGACTCTAATACCATACAACACTGGACTCAGAGCAGACTAATAAAATACATCACTGGACTCAGACTCTAATACCATACATCACTGGACTCAGAGCAGACTAATACCATACATCACTGGACTCAGACTCTAATACAATACATCACTGGACTCAGAGCAGACTAATAAAATACATCACTGGACTCAGACTCTAATACCATACAACACTGGACTCAGAGCAGACTAATAAAATACATCACTGGACTCGGACTCTAATACCATACATCACTGGACTCAGAGCAGACTAATACCATACATCACTGGACTCAGACTCAAAACATCAATACATCACTGGACTGAGAGCAGGCTCTAAAACAATACATCACTGGACTCAGAGCAGACTAATACAATACATCACTGGACTCAGACTCTAATACCATACATCACTGGACTCAGAGCAGACTCTAATACAATACATCACCGGACTCAGACTCTAATACCATACATCACTGGACTCAGAGCAGACTAATAAAATACATCACTGGACTCAGACTCTAATACCATACATCACTGGACTCAGACTCAAAACATCAATACATCACTGGACTCAGAGCAGACAAATACCATACATCACTGGACTCAGACTCTAATACCATACATCACTGGACTCAGACTCTAATACCATACATCACAGGACTCAGAGCAGACTAATAAAATACATCACTGGACTCAGACTCTAATACCATACAACACTGGACTCAGAGCAGACTAATAAAATACATCACTGGACTCAGACTCTAATACCATACATCACTGGACTCAGACTCTAATACCATACATCACTGGACTCAGACTCTAATACCATACATCACTGGACTCAGACTCTAATACCATACATCACTGGACTCAGACTCTAATACCATACATCACTGGACTCAGAGCAGACTAATACCATACATCACTGGACTCAGACTCTAATACCATACATCACTGGACTCAGAGCAGACTAATACCATACATCACTGGACTCAGACTCTAATACAATACATCACTGGACTCAGAGCAGACTAATACAAAACATCACTGGACTCAGAGCAGACTCTAATACAATATATCACCGGACTCAGAGCAGACTAATACAATACATCACTGGACTCAGAGCAGACTAAAACAATACATCACTGGACTCAGAGCAGACTAATACAATGCATCACTGGATTCAGAGCAGACTAAAACAATACATCACTGGACTCAGAGCAGACTAATACAATACATCACTGGACTGAGAGCAGACTCTAAAACAATACATCACTGGACTCAGAGCAGACTAATACAATGCATCAATAGACTCAGAGCAGACTCTAATACAATACATCACCGGACTCAGAGCAGACTAATACAATACATCACTGGACTCAGAGCAGACTAAAACAATACATCACTGGACTCAGAGCAGACTAATACAATGCATCACTGGATTCAGAGCAGACTAAAACAATACATCACTGGACTCAGAGCAGACTAATACAATACATCACTGGACTGAGAGCAGACTCTAAAACAATACATCACTGGACTCAGAGCAGACTAATTACAATGCATCAATAGACTCAGAGCAGACTCTAATACAATACATCACTGGACTGAGAGCAGACTCTAAAACAATACATCACTGGACTCAGAGCAGACTAATACAATGCATCAATAGACTCAGAGCAGACTCTAATACAATACATCACTGGACACAGAGCAGACTCTAATACAATACATCACTGGACACAGAGCAGACTCTAATACCATACATCACTGGACTCAGACTCTAATACCATACATCACTGGACTCAGAGCAGACTAATACCATACATCACTGGACTCAGACTCTAATACAATACATCACTGGACTCAGAGCAGACTAATAAAATACATCACTGGACTCAGACTCTAATACCATACATCACTGGACAAAGAGCAGACTAATAAAATACATCACTGGACTCAGACTCTAATACCATACATCACTGGACTCAGACTCAAAACATCAATACATCACTGGACTGAGAGCAGACTCTAAAACAATACATCACTGGACTCAGAGCAGACTAATACAATACATCACTGGACTCAGACTCTAATACCATACATCACTGGACTCAGAGCAGACTCTAATACAATACATCACCGGACTCAGACTCTAATACCATACATCACTGGACTCAGAGCAGACTAATAAAATACATCACTGGACTCAGACTCTAATACCATACATCACTGGACTCAGACTCAAAACATCAATACATCACTGGACTCAGAGCAGACAAATACCATACATCACTGGACTCAGACTCTAATACCATACATCACTGGACTCAGACTCTAATACCATACATCACTGGACTCAGACTCTAATACCATACATCACAGGACTCAGAGCAGACTAATAAAATACATCACTGGACTCAGACTCTAATACCATACAACACTGGACTCAGAGCAGACTAATAAAATACATCACTGGACTCAGACTCTAATACCATACATCACTGGACTCACACTCTAATACCATACATCACTGGACTCAGACTCTAATACCATACATCACTGGACTCAGACTCTAATACCATACATCACTGGACTCAGAGCAGACTAATACCATACATCACTGGACTCAGACTCTAATACCATACATCACTGGACTCAGAGCAGACTAATACCATACATCACTGGACTCAGACTCTAATACAATACATCACTGGACTCAGAGCAGACTCTAATACAATACATCACTGGACACAGAGCAGACTCTAAAACAATACATCACTGGACTCAGAGCAGACTCTAATACAATACATCACCGGACTCAGAGCAGACTAATACAATACATCACTGGACTCAGAGCAGACTAAAACAATACATCACTGGACTCAGAGCAGACTAATACAATGCATCACTGGATTCAGAGCAGACTAAAACAATACATCACTGGACTCAGAGCAGACTAATACAATACATCACTGGACTCAGAGCAGACTAATACAATACATCACTGGACTGAGAGCAGACTCTAAAACAATACATCACTGGACTCAGAGCAGACTAATACAATGCATCAATAGACTCAGAGCAGACTCTAATACAATACATCACTGGACACAGAGCAGACTCTAATACAATACATCACTGGACACAGAGCAGACTCTAATACCATACATCACTGGACTCAGACTCTAATACCATACATCACTGGACTCAGAGCAGACTAATACCATACATCACTGGACTCAGACTCTAATACAATACATCACTGGACTCAGAGCAGACTAATAAAATACATCACTGGACTCAGACTCTAATACCATACATCACTGGACAAAGAGCAGACTAATAAAATACATCACTGGACTCAGACTCTAATACCATACATCACTGGACTCAGACTCAAAACATCAATACATCACTGGACTCAGAGCAGACTCTAATACAATACATCACTGGACTGAGAGCAGGCTCTAAAACAATACGTCACTGGACTCAGAGCAGACTAATACAATACATCACTGGACTCAGACTCTAAACATCAATACATCACTGGACTCAGACTCTAATACCATACATCACTGGACTCAGACTCTAATACCATACATCACTGGACTCAGAGCAGACTAATAAAATACATCACTGGACTCAGAGCAGACTCTAATACCATACAACACTGGACTCAGAGCAGACTAATACCATACATCACTGGACTCAGACTCAGAGCAGACTCTAATACAATACATCACTGGACACAGAGCAGACTCTAATACAATACATCACTGGACACAGAGCAGACTAATAAAATACATCACTGGACTCAGACTCTAATACCATACATCACTGGACTCAGACTCTAATACCATACATCACTGGACAAAGAGCAGACTAATAAAACAATACATCACTGGACTCAGAGCAGACTAATACAATACATCATCTGGACTCAGAGCAGACTCTAATACCATACATCACTGGACTCAGACTCTAATACCATACATCACTGGACTCAGAGCAGACTCTAATACCATACATCACTGGACTCAGAGCAGACTAATAAAATACATCACTGGACTCAGACTCTAATACCATACATCACTGGACTCAGAGCAGACTAATAACAATACATCACTGGACTCAGACTCTAATACCATACATCACTGGACTCAGAGCAGACTCTAATACATCAATACATCACTGGACTCAGAGCAGACTCTAATACCATACATCACTGGACTCAGAGCAGACTAATACCAATACATCACTGGACTCAGAGCAGACTCTAATACCATACATCACTGGACGACTCAGACTCTAATACCATACATCACTGGACTCCAGACTCTAATACAATACATCACAGGACTCAGAGCAGACTAATACAATACATCACTGGACTCAGAGCAGACTCTAATACCATACATCACTGGACTCAGAGCAGACTAATAAAAATACATCACTGGACTCAGAGCAGACTCTAATACCATACATCACTGGACTCAGAGCAGACTAATACCATACATCACTGGACTCAGAGCAGACTCTAATACAATACATCACTGGACTCAGAGCAGACTAATAAAATACATCACTGGACTCAGAGCAGACTCTAATACCATACATCACTGGACTCAGAGCAGACTAATAAAATACATCACTGGACTCAGAGCAGACTCTAATACCATACATCACTGGACTCAGAGCAGACTAATACCATACATCACTGGACTCAGAGCAGACTCTAATACAATACATCACTGGACTGAGAGCAGGCTCTAAAACAATACATCACTGGACTCAGAGCAGACTAATACAATACATCACTGGACTCAGAGCAGACTCTAATACAATACATCACTGGACTCAGAGCAGACTCTAATACAATACATCACTGGACTCAGAGCAGACTCTAATACAATACATCACTGGACTCAGAGCAGACTAATAAAATACATCACTGGACTCAGACTCTAATACCATACATCACTGGACTCAGACTCAAAACATCAATACATCACTGGACTCAGAGCAGACTCTAATACAATACATCACTGGACTCAGAGCAGACTCTAATACAATACATCACTGGACTCAGAGCAGACTCTAATACCATACATCACCGGACTCAGAGCAGACTAAAACAATACATCACTGGATTCAGAGCAGACTAATACAATACATCACTGGACTCAAAGCAGACTAATAAAATACATCACTGGACACAGAGCAGACTCTAATACAATACATCACTGGACACAGAGCAGACTCTAATACCATACATCACTGGACTCAGACTCTAATACCATACATCACTGGACTCAGAGCAGACTAATACCATACATCACTGGACTCAGACTCTAATACCATACATCACTGGACTCAGAGCAGACTAATACAATACATCACTGGACTCAGAGCAGACTCTAATACAATACATCACTGGACTCAGAGCAGACTCTAATACAATACATCACCGGACTCAGAGCAGACTCTAATACAATACATCACTGGACTCAGAGCAGACTAATACAATACATCACTGGACTCAGAGCAGACTCTAATACAATACATCACTGGACTCAGAGCAGACTAATACAATACATCACTGGACTCAGAGCAGACTAAAACAATACATCACTGGACTCAGAGCAGACTAATACAATGCATCACTGGATTCAGAGCAGACTAAAACAATACATCACTGGACTCAGAGCAGACTAATACAATACATCACTGGACTGAGAGCAGACTCTAAAACAATACATCACTGGACTCAGAGCAGACTAATACAATGCATCAATAGACTCAGAGCAGACTCTAATACAATACATCACCGGACTCAGAGCAGACTAATACAATACATCACTGGACTCAGAGCAGACTAATACAATACATCACTGGACTCAGAGCAGACTAACACAATACATCACTGGACTCAGAGCAGACTAATACAATACATCACTGGACACAGAGCAGACTCTAATACAATACATCACTGGATTCAGAGCAGACTCTAATACAATACACCACTGGACTCAGAGCAGACTAACACAATACATCACTGGACTCAGAGCAGACTAATACAATACATCACTGGACACAGAGCAGACTCTAATACAATACATCACTGGACACAGAGCATACTCTAATACAATACATCACTGGACTCAGAGCAGACTGTAATACAATACATCACTGGACTCAGATCAGACTCTAATCAATGGACAGTGTACGGTATAAGACAAGTCTCTAATCTTTCTGTCTCTAATATTTTGTTCCATCTAGGGAAATAATCAATATTTCACTATCTGGAAAGTCCAAAAAGGTAAAACACACACCCCACCCCCATACATCCACACCCACCTGTGTGTGTCATCATCCTGGTTGCGTACTCTCTGTGTGCGAACCCACTGTTCCAGCTGCTGCATTGAGTTGGTCCTGGTCAGGGTCCTGGGTTCAGGCTCCCCATGGGGGTACTGGGAGGTAGGGGTGGTGGGGGTCATGCTGCCCTGGATAGAGGGGGTCCGATGGGGCTGGGGGTTGGTCAACATCTCCCCTGGGCTCTGGTCCCCGGCACCGTTCACCTAAAGTGCAACAATTACATTTTTACTTTCATCAAATCGCAGAATGACAACAGTCTCTTTCTGGAATAACTGCCGTTTACAAGACTACAGCTCCAATGTACAGTTAACAAAGTTGCCACTGGTAATAATACATACAGTGGGGAAAAAAAGTATTTAGTCAGCCACCAATTGTGCAAGTTCTCTCACTTAAAAAGATGAGAGAGGCCTGTAATTTTCATCATAGGTACACTTCAACTATGACAGACAAAATGAGGAAAAAAAATCCAGAAAATCACATTGTAGGATTTTTATGAATTTATTTGCAAATTATGGTGGAAAATAAGTATTTGGTCAATAACAAAAGTTTATCTCAATACTTTGTTATATACCCTTTGTTGGCAATGACAGAGGTCAAACGTTTTCTGTAAGTCTTCACAAGGTTTTCACACACTGTTGCTGGTATTTTGGCCCATTCCTCCATGCAGATCTCCTCTAGAGCAGTGATGTTTTGGGGCTGTCGCTGGGCAACACGGACTTTCAACTCCCTCCAAAGATTTTCTATGGGGTTGAGATCTGGAGACTGGCTAGGCCACTCCAGGACCTTGAAATGCTTCTTACGAAGCCACTCCTTCGTTGCCCGGGCGGTGTGTTTGGGATCATTGTCATGCTGAAAGACCCAGCCACGTTTCATCTTCAATGCCCTTGCTGATGGAAGGAGGTTTTCACTCAAAATCTCACGATACATGGCCCCATTCATTCTTTCCTTTACACGGATCAGTCGTCCTGGTCCCTTTGCAGAAAAACAGCCCCAAAGCATGATGTTTCCACCCCCATGCTTCACAGTAGGTATGGTGTTCTTTGGATGCAACTAAGCATTCTTTGTCCTCCAAACACGACGAGTTGAGTTTTTACCAAAAAGTTCTATTTTGGTTTCATCTGACATTCTCCCAATCCTCATCTGGATCATCCAAATGCTCTCTAGCAAACTTTAGACGGGCCTGAACATGTACTGGCTTAAGCAGGGGGACATGTCTGGCACTGCAGGATTTGAGTCCCTGGCGGCGTAGTGTGTTACTGATGGTAGGCTTTGTTACTTTGGTCCCAGCTCTCTGCAGGTCATTCACTAGGTCCCCCCGTGTGGTTCTGGGATTTTTGCTCACCGTTCTTGTGATCATTTTGACCCCACGGGGTGAGATCTTGCGTGGAGCCCCAGATTGAGGAAGATTATCAGTGGTCTTGTATGTCTTCCATTTCCTAATAATTGCTCCCACAGTTGATTTCTTCAAACCAAGCTGCTTACCTATTGCAGATTCAGTCTTCCCAACCTGGTGCAGGTCTACAATTTTGTTTCTGGTGTCCTTTGACAGCTCTTTGGTCTTGGCCATAGTGGAGTTTGGAGTGTGACTGTTTGAGGTTGTGGACAGGTGTCTTTATACTGATAACAAGTTCAAACAGGTGCCATTAATACAGGTAATGAGTGGGGACAGAGGAGCCTCTTAAAGAAGAAGTTACAGGTCTGTGAGAGCCAGAAATCTTGCTTGTTTGTATGTGACCAAATACTTATTTTCCACCATAATTTGCAAATAAATTCATTAAAAATCCTACAATGTGATTTTCTGGATTTTTTTCCCTCATTTTGTCTGTCATAGTTGATGTGTACCTATGATGAAAATTACAGGCCTCTCTCATCTTTTTAAGTGAGAGAACTTGCACAATTGGTGGCTGACTAAATACTTTTTTTCCCCACTGTATACTGTATATACCACATGGTATACAGTACCTTCCCTTTTGTTGTGTTACAGCTTGAATTTAAAATGTACATTTACATTTTGTGTCACTGGTCTACAAACAATAGTAGGATTATGTTTATTGACATTTTTACAAATGAATAAAAAATGAAAAGCTGAAATGTCTTGAGTCAATAAGACAATTCAACCCCTTTTGTAATGGCAAGCCTAAATAAGTTCAGGAGTTAAAATGTGCTTAACAAGTTACATAATAAGTTGCATGGACTCACTCTGTGTGCAATATTAGTGTTTAACATGACTCACAAAGAAGGGAACCTATTGGTAGATGGGTAAAAATGATTAATAACACTTCAGGCTTCCTTCCTAACTCAGTTGCCGGAGAGGAAGGAAACCACTCAGTGATTTCACCATGAGGCCAATGATGACTTTAAAACAGTTACAGAGTTTAATGGCTGTGATAGGAGAAAACTGAGGATGGATCCCAAACATTTGTAGTTACTCCACCAATTCTACCCTAATTGACAGAGTGAAAAGAAGGAAGCCTGTACAGAATAAAACTATTCCAAAACATGCATCTTGTTTGCAATAAGGCACTAAAGTAATACTGCAAAATAATTGGCAAAGAAATTAACTTTACGTCCTGAATACAAAGCGTTATGTTTGGGGCAAATCCAACACAACCTATCACTGAGAACAACTCTTCATATTTTCAAGCATGGTAGTGACTGCATCATGTTATGGGTATGCTTGTCAACGGCAAGGACTAAGAAACAGAATAGACCTAAGCACAGGCAAAAGACTAGTGGAAAACCTGGTTCAGTCTGCAATCCAACAGACACTGGGAGATAAAATAACCTTTCAGGAAAATAACCTAAAACACAAGGCCAAATATACACTGGAGTTGCTTACCAATACGACATTGTATATTCCTGAGTGGCTAGTTACATTTTTGACTTGAAAATCTATGGCAAGACTTGACAATGTCTGTCTAGCAATGATCAACAACCAACTTGACAGAGCTTGAAGAATTTAAAAAAGAATAATGTGCAAATATTGTACAATCCTGGTGTGCAAAGCTCTTAGAGATTTACCCAGAAAAAGACTCACAGCTGTAATCGCTGCCAAAGGTGATTCTAACATGTCTTGACTTGTGAATAATTATGTAAATGCGATACTGTATTTCTGTATTTAATTTTCAATAAATTAGCAAAGATCTAAAAAATATGTTTTCACTTTGTCATTATGGGGTATTGTGTGTAGATGGGTGAGAGAAGAAAAGCAATCTAAGCCATTCTGAATTCACGCTGTAACACAACAAATTGTTGAATAAATCAAAGGGTGTCAATACTTCCTGAAGGCACTGTACCATGAACGAAAACAACCGGACAGTCACCATCACTATCCTAGAGTAAATACCAGGGTCAGTCACAGCTTAACGGGTCATTTCACACTGCTGTTAGGTAGGGTATGGCTGACTTTGAGCTTGTGCTCAAATTTGTTTGTGTTTACCTGTGGGGCTCTGTAGGGCCCGTCCGGTGTGATGTCAGCAGGTACAGCAGAAGCCTGATCTGGTTCTAGTTTGATGCTGTTGATCTTAGTGAGCGGCCAGTCCCTCTCTGCCCCTTCCTTCTGAAACCCGTAGCGCTCTGCGTCACGCTGCTTCCTGTCCTCCTCCTCCTCCTCGGCAGTGACGGCGGTTACCGTGGTTATGGTGGCGACGGTGTGATGTTCGCTGTCGGCCTCGGTCCGGTTCCGCTCGTTGTTCTGGATCTCCGGTCGGGTTAGAACCGGTCTGTGGTTCTGGGTAACGTGGTTACTGACATCCTGAGGACAGCACTGTTCCAGTTTGAGCGACCTGCTGGAGAGGAAGAGGGAGGGAGGAGAGACGAGGCAAGGGGAGGGAGGGAGGAAGGATGAAAGAAAATAACACGAGAGCCAAGTCAGCGATACAAGATACAATTAAAAAACAATCAAGACATCAAACCCAGAGAGACAGAGACAGAGACAGAGACAGAGACAGACACAGAGACAGAGACAGAGACAGACAGAAAGAGACAGAGAGACAGACAGACAGACAGAGACAGACAGAGAGACAGACAGACAGACAGAGACAGAGAGACAGAGAGAGAGACAGACAGACAGACAGAGAGACACAGAGAGAGAGAGACAGAGAGACAGACAGACAGACAGAGAGAGAGACAGAGAGACAGACAGACAGACAGAGAGAGAGAGAGACAGAGAGACAGAGAGACAGAGAGCAACACTTCACATTGAGTTCTAATAACTACATCAGACCTGGCTGATATAAGGCACCAGGGAAACTAGTCACAATGTTTTCACAGATACCATGATTAAATCCTTTCATTTTCCCAGTCAGAATATACCATATGGAACCTGACCCAGCTGGGTATGGACACTGCTGTAATAATAATAATAATAATAATAATAATATAGTATGGGGGTAGCAGCTCTCAAACAAATAATACCGTATTTTACAATACCAGTACTTTATCAAGGCTGGATTGAGCTTGCCTGGCTTAATAGACCAAGAGAATAGTCACAAAAGTGCAAACCACGCCCATCCAGCACACCAGGCAGTCTGCCTCTGACACTCAGTCCTACTTTCTACTAGTATAGCTGCAGGGAAAGTGGTCCTAGTTGGGCTACAATAGATGCTGCAGCTTCCAGCCCAGTGCTGAGACAAGGGAAACCAGAGAAGTCCAATCAACGATTGGCTCTGACTATCTGACTCCGGTCCAGACTGACAGTCCCTCAAGGTACCGCTCAGACCTGCTGGAAATCCCTCACTGATCTCTCTGGGGTCACACACACACACACACACACACACCGTATCTGTTCAACAGGTAGGTGCCGTAATGGATACCATTGGTCCTTGGCCTTGAATGAGGTCAAGGTCAAATCAACTAAGACAACCCATCGAGATCGAGGGAGAGTGAGATGGAGAGAGAGAAAGACAAAGAGAGAGAGCGAGATAGAGAGAGAGAGCGAGACAAAGAGAGAGAGAGCGAGATAGAGAGAAGGTAAGAGAGACCAATCTGACACTGCTTGACAGCCTTCCCAGTTTCCACCCACAGGCCGTTGCCGTTAAATGGCAGTAGTCACACATAATGTGTTTCACAGCCCTCTGTCTGTCTGACTGTCTGTCTCTGCTCCAAGTCTATAAAAGTCATATGGGCCCTATGAAAACTGTGGCTGCATAACCTCATCAGGCATGTTTTTGCTGCATTCCACACCACTGACTGGCTGATCAGGAGTATATTTAGCAGTGGGACGCCATCAGAATGTCATGTTGCTTTCTTCTGGGGGTTCTAAGACTGTATCCAACTACCAATCAGAATGTCATGTTGCTTTCTTCTGGGGGTTCTAAGACTGTATCCAACCACCAATCAGAATGTCATGTTGCTTTCTTCTGGGGGTTCTAAGACTGTATCCAACTACCCATCAGAACGACATGTTGCTTTCTTCTGGGGGTTCTAAGACTGTATCCAACCACCAATCAGAATGTCATGTTGCTTTCTTCTGGGGGTTCTAAGACTGTATCCAACCACCAATCAGAATGTCATGTTGCTTTCTTCTGGGGGTTCTAAGACTGTATCCAACCACCAATCAGAATGTCATGTTGCTTTCTTATGGGGGTTCTAAGACTGTATCCAACCACCAATCAGAATGTCATGTTGCTTTCTTCTGGGGGTTCTAAGACTGTATCCAACCACCAATCAGAATGTCATGTTGCTTTCCTCTGGGGGTTCTAAGACTGTATCCAACTACCAATCAGAACGTCATGTTGCTTTCTTCTGGGGGTTCTAAGACTGTATCCAACCACCAATCAGAATGTCATGTTGCTTTCCTCTGGGGGTTCTAAGACTGTATCCAACTACCAATCAGAACGTCATGTTGCTTTCTTATGGGGGTTCTAAGACTGTATCCAACCACCAATCAGAACGTCATGTTGCTTTCTTCTGGGGGTTCTAAGACTGTATCCAACCACCAATCAGAATGTCATGTTGCTTTCTTCTGGGGGTTCTAAGACTGTATCCAACCACCAATCAGAATGTCATGTTGCTTTCTTCTGGGGGTTCTAAGACTGTATCCAACCACCAATCAGAATGTCATGTTGCTTTCCTCTGGGGGTTCTAAGACTGTATCCAACCACCAATCAGAATGTCATGTTGCTTTCTTCTGGGGGTTCTAAGACTGTATCCAACTACCAATCAGAATGTCATGTTGCTTTCTTCTGGGGGTTCTAAGACTGTATCCAACCACCAATCAGAATGTCATGTTGCTTTCTTCTGGGGGTTCTAAGACTGTATCCAACCACCAATCAGAATGTCATGTTGCTTTCTTCTGGGGGTTCTAAGACTGTATCCAACTACCCATCAGAATGTCATGTTGCTTTCTTCTGGGGGTTCTAAGACTGTTTCCAACCACCAATCAGAATGTCATGTTGCTTTCTTCTGGGGGTTCTAAGACTGTATCCAACCACCAATCAGAATGTCATGTTGCTTTCCTCTGGGGGTTCTAAGACTGTATCCAACCACCAATCAGAATGTCATGTTGCTTTCTTCTGGGGGTTCTAAGACTGTATCCAACTACCAATCAGAATGTCATGTTGCTTTCTTCTGGGGGTTCTAAGACTGTATCCAACCACCAATCAGAATGTCATGTTGCTTTCTTCTGGGGGTTCTAAGACTGTATCCAACCACCAATCAGAATGTCATGTTGCTTTCTTCTGGGGGTTCTAAGACTGTATCCAACTACCCATCAGAATGTCATGTTGCTTTCTTCTGGGGGTTCTAAGACTGTATCCAACTACCCATCAGAATGTCATGTTGCTTTCTTCTGAAGGCTCTAAGACTGTTTCCAACCACCCATCAGGTTTTAATAAAGAAAGACAAGGGAAAGGGTAAAGCGAGCATGAAATAGGATGAGCACTTGTATTTAAATAGGATGAATATTTGTATTTAAAGGAGACGAGTATTTGTATTTAAATGAGACGAGTATTTGTACTTAAATGAGATGAGTATTTGTATTTAAAGGAGATGAATATTTGTATTTAAATGAGATGAGTATTTCTATTAAACTTTCTCTTGTATGACAAAAGTAAAAGACTAGAGAGCCTTTTGGCAGCAGCGTTGTTCCAGCGTCACCTGTTCATTTAGCTAACCAGCTGAATTAAAAAACACTAACTGTTTAGTCCTCCTCTCTGTTCGTCATGTAAACAACCTCACCCGTGTAGCAAAGGCAGGTTGCCAGGTGACTTATTTCACTCTAATCCCCACGACGCATCTATCTCACACACGCACGCTCATACACACACAGTAGAGCTTGTACTGTAGCTAATGTATCCTTCATGCTACACCTGCACCGTGCATCCAGGACACACAACAACACACACAGCGTTATCCTCCCCATATTAAGGCTTTGACAACTGCCAGGTTATGTAACAGTGTAGCACAAGCGTTTCTGTAGCCCCACCAGAGGACTGGAATATGCTGAGGTCGATGAGACTGTTTGCTAAACCACACAAGCAGCGCCATTAACAGAGCTCACACAACCAAGGATAAAGGAGAAGTAAAACGGTAAACAGAACAGCTCCCTCTTATTTCTATCAAGGAGGTTACCATCGTTCAAACACTCGCATTAAATCTAATCAATTTATTCCTCACACTTCAGGAGCTAAATTGCCTTTTCAGACAATATGAGCATCACAGCTCACACGAATGGGAAACAGTGTCTCTGTTTTGATACTACAGACATCTTGACTGAATGGAAAAAACAAAGCGTCTGTTTGATTGATTGATTGATTGATTGATTGATTGATTGATTGATTGAATACAAACCTCCTGATAGGCTCAGAGTGCACCAGGGCAGCATCTGTCATCACCTTCATCCAAGACTCCATGTCTTTGGCTGCGTCTGTGCAGAAGTAGTACGTCCGCATGTTGGGATGTGTCGCCTGCCAGATCCAGGTCGAAGAGAAGAGAGGGTTACCTGGAAGAGGGAGAAAACACTGCAGAGTCAAAGAAAAGCTGTTGGAAAAGCATTCCAGGTGAAGCTGGTTGAGAGAATGCCAATAGTGTGCAAAGCTGTCATCAAGGCAAAGGGTGGCTTTGTTTCACACTTTTTTGGTTACTACATGATTCCAGATGTGTTATTTCATAGTTTTGATGTCTTCACTATTATTCTACAATGTAGAAAATAGTACAAAATAAAGAAAAACCCTTGAATGGGTAGATGTGTCCAAACCTTTCACTGGTACTGTTACCAGTAAATAGTGTGGACACAGCATCAGTGACTAGTTTATATCCTCCCTGCTTGAACAGAGGTATATTTTGGGAGAGAAAATCCTGGCTGACAGCAGGTGAAGAATGTGAGAATCAGTGGGCTGTGGATATCCACACCACCATCACCCATATAGGCTATCTAAACCCATGACTCATAAGATGTGCATACCACTAATATGGAATCAGGACTCAGGACTTACCATGCAACACTTGGACTGGTAAACTGGCAGCCGACTGTCCTCACTCAAGATCCGCTCACAATAGACAAACCAAGGCATTGTTAGTGTGTGCGTGGAAGACACCAGAGAGAGACAGACAATAACACATTGAATGAGTAATCCTTTTCCCAATATCCTGTTTACCAGAGCCTAACAAACAAAAGGTAGACATTGCTTTGCCATCCACAAATGAATTTGTAACAACAGTCAGTGAGGAATAAGGGGCTTATGAAACTGCCATGTTCACCACAAGAGACAGGAATATTTTTACTCACGTAACAACACAATGTGGTCAGAAAGACTTAGTAACTTAGTTGTAGTCACGATCTGGTTAGTTATGTTTTAGCGTTCTTAGATATTCATTAAGTCATTTCCGGATATCTTCGGAACTACCCAGAATGCCCTATTTCTCAACGTCATATTGAGAACCGCTGCTACCAAGCTAATTCCAGCTGGCTAGCATTAGCTATTATCCATGCTAGCATGTAATTACATTCCAAACCAAGTGTTGGCACTGGCGAGCTACTATGTACATCCATTTAGAAGAAACCATTCAGCCAGATAAAACTGCATCTCCTCTTTTCCTGTGCGTTTGGTAGTCGAGCAAGAGTATGTACATTTCTGTCATCCGTAGCTAGTGCAGTAATACCCACAAGGGCGGGGTTACGACTCATTTGTGGTCCAAAAACAAGAAACTAGCTTAGAAGTGGGACCGGTTTGTCTGGTATTTTTTTTTCTTTGTATTGGGACTTTTGATGCATATTCTAATACAATTCCATATGTTACATGTGGATATGCTACCTCCCTTATCTTACCTCATTTGCACTCACTGTATATAGACTTATTATTTATTAAATATTTTCATTTTTCTACTGTATTATTGGCTGTATGTCTGTGTATTCCATGTGTAACTCTTTGTTGTTGTATGTGCCGAACTGATGTGCTTTATCTTGGCCAGGTCGCAGATGTATATGAGAACTTGTTCTCAACTAGCCTACCTGGTTAAATAAATGTAAAATAAATGTAAAATAAATAAATAAATATTTATGCTACCTACCCTTTAACATGTGAGGAGAATAACATGTTTTCACCTCACATGTCAATTGCAGAGTCACATGTGTAATTTTCAGTTTGACATGTGAAACACAAGAGACACTATATGTTCACATGTATTCAATATAAACTTCACATGTTAACACCACCATTTGAAGAATTGAAGAAGGAATTTGCCTTTTCACGTGTGAAAAACTTTCACCTGTGAAAATCTAATTCGCATCCTTTTAACATGCCTGGCATACCGCCGAGTTATCGTCATTACATTTCCTTTTCCGTTATGTGAAATGCTGCCATAATTACTATTCCATAGAACTACAGGAGTCATGCACAGCTCTGTTTCTTCCTCCTCTCCCCTTCTCTCTCTCTCTGAGGAAATGGAAACTGAGTCAGTGTGGTTGGTTCGAGAGACCAAGCTTGGGCAGACTCCTGGGCGTCTGTGTGCGGCTGTGCAGCGTGGCAGGGCTGAGCCGAACCCTCGTCTCTCCCTCCCTCTGGCTTTGTAAAGGAACCAGACCAGAGAGAAAGCCACAGCACTGAGAGAGAGACGCCATTAAATGAAATACAACTGGTTGCCGTAGGACTCAGAGGCTATTGGAGCGAAACGTTATGCTGTAGCTTCTGCTGCTTGCTAACAATGCTTTAAGCAGTTGCGGTACATGGCAAAAACAAGCCTTATCTTTCCTCTCTTTGACCCAGACGAGAGTTGCAAAACTACCGGTAAGTCCACGAGAAACAAGATTCTCTGGTCTGATGATTGAACTCTTTGGCCTGAATGCCAAGCGTCACGTCTGGAGGAAACCTGACATTTAATCAATTTTAGAATAAGGCTGTAAAGTAACAAAATGGGGAAAAGTCCAGGGGTCTGAATATTGTCCGTACACTACTGTACACCCTCCCTTTGCGACCGGAACTAAACTCTTAGCTTACTAGCAATACTTAAAGGCCCAGCGCAGTCAAAAACAAGATTTGCCTGTGTTTTATATACACTGAGTGTACAAAACATAAAGAACACCTCTTTCCACGACATAGACTGACCAGGTGAATCAAGGTGATAGCTATGATCCCTTATTGATGCTAAATCCACTTCAATCAGTGTAGATGAAGGGGAGGAGACAGGTTCAATAATTATGTTTAAGCCTCGAGACAAATGAGACGTGGCTTGTGTATGTGTGCCATTCAGAGGGTGAACGGGTAAGACAACAGATTTAAGTGCCTTTGAACAGGGTATGGTAGTAGGTGCCAGGCCCACAGGTTTGTGTCAAGAACTGCAATGCTGCTGGGTTTCCAGTGTGTATCAAGAATGTTCCACCAACCAAAGGACATCCAGACAACTTGACACAACTGTGGGAAGCATTGGAGTCAACATGGGGCAGCATCCCTGTGGAACGCTTAACACCTTGTAGAGCCCACGCCCTGATGAATTAAGACCTTTTTCTCCCCAATTTCGTGGTATTCAATTGGTAGTTACAGTCTTGTCCCATCGCTGCAACTCCCCTACGGACTCAGGAGAGGCGAAGGTCGAGAGCCGTGCGTCCTCCGAAACACGACCCAACCAAGCTGCACTGCTACTTGACACACTGCTGGCTTAACCCGGAAGCCAGCCCCGTACCAATATGTCGGAGGAAACACCGTCCAGCTGGCGACCGGAAGTCAGCTTGCAGACGCCCAGCCCGCCACAAGGAGTCGCTAGAGCGCGACGGGACAAAGAAATCCCGGGCCGGCCAAACCGTCCCTAACCCGGACGACCGTGCCAATTGCACACCGCTTCATGGGTCTCCCGGTCACGGCCAGCTGTGACACAGCCTGGGATCGAACACGGGTCTGTAGTGACGCCTCAAGGACCTTAGACCACTGCACCACTCGGGAGGCCCAAAATAAGACTGTTCTAAAGGGAAAAAATATTAGGAAGGTGTTCTTAATGTTTTGGACACTCAGTAAATATTGTGTAAATTATGATAATGCCATTTTTGTGTAAGAGCTGTTTGAAAACTCTGAAATTGCAGCCTGTTTTGGTGGGATGGAGTTTTGGCCCGCCTGGCAATATCACCAGGCGGTATAAGTTAATAGACCAATAAAAAAACAAACCTCTCTGCCAATAACAGATAGTTTTCAGGTTACATATCCCTCCCATTAGGTTCGTCCAATTATGACACTCACTCGGACCACTCCCAGACAAATCAAACCAACTGGCTTTTTCCACCTTCTAATGCATCTCTCACTTATTTCCTCTTAGCTCTGGAATCTCAGACCCCCTCAAAAACAAAACTGAAAACAAGTAGTGAGTACTGACCTTGAAGGCATATTTTCTGTTGATGTGGTCGTCGACAGACAGCATAGATATACGAAAGCTAGGCAGGAGGATGCTGCCGAGTATACCCTCCTCTTTTTCATCTGAAGGAAACAAAAACAAAACAGGAAACAAACATGATATGCATTTCCTATGCAGAATCTCGTTTAACCTCCTTCAAAAGTTTGTTTATTTAGCAGCTACAGCTGCTGTGAAACAGATCCCTCTACCTGAACAGGAGGATAAGGTCATTAAGGTAAGGATAGACCTCTTCCTGAACAGGAGGATAAGGTCATTAAGGTAAGGATAGACCTCTTCCTGAACAAGAGGATTAGGTCATTAAGATCAGGATAGACCTCTTCCTGAACAAGAGGATTA
This sequence comes from Brachymystax lenok tsinlingensis, assembly GCA_030435695.1. NCBI lineage: Eukaryota > Metazoa > Chordata > Actinopteri > Salmoniformes > Salmonidae > Brachymystax > Brachymystax lenok. Next base: position 50,345,734 of record CM059818.1, read on the forward strand.
GGTAATTAAGGATACACCTCTTGCTGAACAGGAGGATTAGGTCACTAAAGTAAGGATAGACCTCTTCCTGAACAAGAGGATTAGGTCATTAAGGTAAGGATAGACCTCTTCCTGAACAGGAGGATTGGGTCATTAGGGTAATGATAGACCTCTTCCTGAACAAGAGGATTAGGTAAATAAGGATACACCTCTTCCTGAACAGGAGGATTAGGTCATTAAGGTAAGGATAGACCTCTTCCTGAACAGGAGGATTAGGTCATTATGGTAAGGATAGACCTCTTCCTGAACAGGAGGATTAGGTCATTAAGATCAGGATAGACCTCTTCCTGAACAGGAGGATTAGGTCATTAACCTCTTACGGAGCAATATCACAGCGTTGTCAGATTTCAAAAAGGCTTTACGGCTAAAGCACTACATTTGATTGTTTGAGGGTAGCACCTCCAACATTTTCCCATTAGCATAAATTCATAAACCATCGCGGTTCACACAAAACACATTTCACAGCGAAAACAAATTCCTTACCTTTTGAAGAACGTCTGCTGAGGGCTTCCCAAGTGTCCCACGAAGACAATCCATGGTTCTTTTGTTAGAAAAAGTCCTTTATTATATCCATAAATCTCAGTTTGGTTGGTGCATTATGATGAGAAAATACACCGTCCACTTGCCCATTGAACCGTGAAGAGAACTCGTTCAACCTATACCTATACACTTGTCCAAGAACAATCAAACATCATTGATAATGTATCCTTAGGAACACTTTTATGTGTATTTACTATAATATTTCAACCGGATTATAAACTGGAAGATAGGAAAGGAAAAAACCACAGCGCGTGCAAGCCCGTGAACGCGCATCCTCTTCTGTTTACTTCTTGTGACCACTTCCTAATTCTTCTTCTATTACCATCTAGACCAACTAAACAGAATCAAAACACTGTCTAGAGACTGTTGACATCCAGTGGAAGCAATAGGTACTGAAATCTTACTCCCTTATATGGTCATTTTCAACAGGGAGGGGTTCAAAATGAGGCAATGTGTCAAAATCACTTTTTCCAGGACAGAAATTCCTTGGGGTTTCGCCTGCCAAATCCGTTCTGTTATACTCACAGACAATATTTTAACACTCTTAGAAACTTCAGAGTGTTTCCTATCCAATAGTACTAATGATGTGCATATCCTATTTTCTGGGCCTGAGTGGGAGGCATTTTACTTTGGGCACGCCAGACTCTCCAAAACCGTCACCTCGGGAGCTGCTCCCTAAGAAGTTAAGGTAAGGACAGACCTCTTCCTGAACAGGAGGATTAGGTCATTAAGGTAAGGATAGACCTAGTTCAAACCAGGGGGCTTACATGAGGTATTACAGGACTTCATGTGACAAGGTAAACACCATGTGCAATCCCCCATTCCAGAATCTACGCTACTCTAGCCTGGTCCCACATCTGTTTGTGCCGCCTTGTGTCCCAATGAACGGTTAGCTTTACAGCACAAACAGATATGGGACCAGGCTAATAACAAACCTCTACAAGAACAGAACATCCTGACACAACATGTACAGTTGAGGTCGGAAGTTTACATACACTTAGGTTGGAGTCATTAAAACTTGTTTTTCAACCACTCCACAAATTTCTTGTTAACAAACTATAGTTTTGGCAAGTCGGTTAGGACATCTACTTTGTGCATGACACAAGTAATTTGTCCAACAATTGTTTACAGACAGATTATTTCATTTATAATTCACTGTATCCCAATTCCAGTGGGTCAGAAGTTTACATACACTAAATTGACTGTGTCTTTAAACAGCTTGGAAAAAAGTGATGTCATGGCTTTAGAAGCTTCTGATAGGCCATGGACGTATTTCAAGGCCTACCTTCAAACTCAGTGCCTCTTTGCTTGACATCATGGGAAAATCAAAAGAAATCAGCCAAGACCTCAGAAAAAGAATTGTAGACCTCCACAAGTCTGGTTCATCCTCGGGAGCAATTTCCAAACGCCTGAAGGTACCACGTTCATCTGTACAAACAATAGTACGCAATTATAAACACCATGGGGCCACGCAGCCGTCATACCGCTCAGGAAGGAGATGTGTTCTGTCTCCTAGAGATTAACACACTTTGGTGCGAAAAGTGCAAATCAATCCCAGAACAACAGCAAAGGACCTTGTGAAGATGCTGGAGGAAACAGGTACAAAAGTATCCATATCCACAGTAAAACGAGTCCTATATCGACAAAACATGAAAGGCCGCTCAGCAAGGAAGAAGCCACTGCTCCTAAACCACCATAAAAAAGCCAGAATACGGTTTGCAAATGCACATGGGGACAAAGATTGTACTTTTTGGAGAAATGTCCTCTGGTATGATGAAACAAAAATATAACTGTTTGGCCACAATGACCATCGTTATATTGGAGAAAAATGGGGAGACTTGCAAGCTGAAGAACACCATCCCAACCATGAAGCACGGGGGTGGCTGCATCATGTTGTGGGGGTGATTTGCTGCAGGAGGGACTGGTGCACTTCAAAAAATAGATGGCATCATGAGGCAGGAAAAGTATGTGGATATATTGAAGCAATATCTCAAGACATCAGTCAGGAAGTTAAAGCTTGGTCACAAATGGGTCTTCCAAATGGACAACGACCCCAAGCATACTTCCAAAGTTGTGCCAAAATGGCTTAAAGACAACAAAGTCAAGGTACTGGAGTGGCCATCAGAAAGCCCTGACCTCAATCCCATAGAAAATGTGTGGGCAGAACTGAAAAAGTGTGTGCGAGCAAGGAGGGCTACAAACCTGACTCAGTTACACCAGCTCTGTCAGGAGGAATGGGCCAAAATTCACCCAACTTATTGTGGGAAGCTTTTGGAAGGCAACCCGAAACGTTTGACCCAAGTTAAACAATTTAAAGGCAATGCTACCAAATACTAATTGGGTGTATGTAAACTTCTGACCCACTGGGAATGTGATGAAGGAAATAAAAGCTGAAATAAATAATTCTCTCTACTATTATTCTGACATTTCACATTCTTAAAATAAAGTGGTGATCCTAACTGACCTAAGACAGGGAATTTTTACTAGGATTAAATGTCAACTGACTTTAAATGTATTTGGCTAAGGTGTATGTAAACTTCCGACTTCAACTGTACCTAGCTGAGAGGAACACCAGGAGAAAGAGAGGGATGCTGTGATTGTCACCATATAAATAAGGCAGCAACAGTGCTGGCATTAATTCTCTGGTCAGAAGAGAACAACAGGACCCAGGGACAGGGAGGAAGAGATTAGCATCTGTCCATTGATTAAAATCCAGCAGAGAAATAACTCTCACTAAGCCTTATTATGTCCAGCTGAGAGACCATACTGGGTGGAAGTGGACGTGTGTGTGTGTGTGTTTTCTGTGAGGCATAAGCTACAGGAAGCCTAGATGCTAACCCCCTCTACTACATCCATCCAGCCTACAGGGGCTCTAGTCTCAACACTGAAAAATGTAACAACCAAATAAACAAACAATTCAAACCAAGACAGTTATGCAAAAGAACAACAAGGTCGGGGGATCTGTATTGCAACACAACCATGGCTAGTTTTACCGTGTTACAGGGTGTGTTATGGAGAGAGTTTTGAGAGCAAGAAAGCAAGAAAGACAGAAAGAAAGAAAATAGAAAGAAAGAAATAGAAGATATAGAAAGAGAAAGAAAAAAGTGAAAGTTGAGAGAAAGTAGAGAGAGAAAGCGACAGAGAGAGGGTTGAGACTTTCTTGGAATAGTTTGTATGTAGAGCGAGGCTGAGAGATGGACATGTTAAGGAGGAGCTGAACTCTGTGTGGCCTCGAGGCTGAGAGATGGACATGTTAAGGAGGAACTGAACTCTGTGTGGCCTCGAGGCTGAGAGATAGACATGTTAAGGAGGAGCTGAACTCTGTGTGGCCTCGAGGCTGAGAGATGGACATGTTAAGGAGGAGCTGAACTCTGTGTGGCCTCGAGGCTGAGAGATGGACATGTTAAGGAGGAGCTGAACTCTGTGTGGCCTCGAGGCTGAGAGATGGACATGTTAAGGAGGAACTGAACTCTGTGTGGCCTCGAGGCTGAGAGATGGACATGTTAAGGAGGAGCTGAACTCTGTGTGGCCTCGAGGCTGAGAGATGGACATGTTAAGGAGGAACTGAACTCTGTGTGGCCTCTAGTTGGTACAATACCATACAGAACAGGAAGTAGGAAGAACGTTGGCTGTCCTGCAGCTCCCACAGAGAGGCCTGGCTCCAGGATTTATCTGTTTCCTCCAGCCTGTTCTGCTCTCCATCCTTCTCTCTCTCTCAGCCTCTTTCTCTCTCTCTCTATCTCCATCCCTCCATCGCCTCTCCAACCTTCCTCCCCATCCGGCTCTCCTCTGATTTATTCACCAACACTTGTATTCACACATACCTACCTGGGCTAGGCTGAGCCACAGGAGATAAGGCAGCAAAGTGCAGCAAGTGAGATTTCAAACTGTAATGATCCTATAGTGGCTAGATACTGTTCATTAGTTTACGGCTCAGAAATCATTGATATGAAAGCTGCAATACTCCTCTAAAATGAACAGTACTTTTTAAAGTCCCACTGTGATATTGACAGCCGTAAAGCTGCAATACCCCACTTAATAGACTAATCTAATGGAATAAACTGGGGATTAAATCTGTCATTTACATACATTTGTTTTTACATTCCTATCTTGGCCACCAGTAGGCACAGTGAGTGGCCCATCTAGGACTAGGTCTTTACGTAGATACATATAGACCCTAGACTATAAACAGCCTTCACAAAACTATTTTACAACCCTTTTCCTACTTTAGTTTTTTACATTAAAATGCATTTAATTGTCATTTTCTGTCAACGGCCTATAGAAAATACTCTGTCAGTGGAAGAAAGATTTGAATAAAATAAAAATAAGACACTAATATATCTTGATTAGATATGTATTCAACCCCCTGGGCAAATACATGTTAAAATCCCCTTTGGCAGCGATTACAGCTGTGAGTCTTTTTCTGGGTAAATCTCTAAGCGCTTTGCACACCAGGATTGTACAATATTTGCACATTTTTCTTTTTTAAATTCTTCAAGCTCTGTCAAGTTAGTTGTTGATCATTGCTAGACAGCCATTTTCAAGTCTTGCCATAGATTTCCTAACCGATTTAAGTCAAAACTGTAGCTACGCCACTCAATGATGTCTTGGGAAGCAACTCCAGCGTATATTTGTTCCTTGTGTTTTAAGTTATTGTCCTGCTGAAAGGTTAATTTGTCTCCCAGTGTCTATTGGAAAGCAGACTGAACCAGGTTTTCATCTAGGATTTTGCCTGTGCTTACCTTTATTCCATTTCTGCTGATGACAAGCATACCCATAACATGATGCAGCTGCCGCCATGCTTGAAAAATATGAAGAGCGCTAGCAGATACCCATAGACTTCCAGTCATTGCACTAACGCTACTTAGCATTGTCTCGCGAAATTACCTCTAACTTCCTTCATACTGGACACAGAGACATAAGAATGGTATCCACGAGTTCATTTGACCCTGGGGAAGTAGATAAAGGGCTTCATTGCCAAAATCACAAAGTACCCCTTTAAACTCTATCTGTTTTAAAGTCACCATTGGCCTGATGGTGAAATCCCTGAGCAGTTACCTTCCGGCAACTGAGTTAGGAAGGACCCCTGTATCTTTCTAGTGACTGGGTGTATTGATACACCATCTAAAGTGTGATTAATAACTTCACCAGGCTCAAAGGGATATTCAATGTCTGTTTTTATTTTAATTTTTTGCGAGGCATTGGAAAATCTCCCTGGTGTTTCTGGTTGAATCCACTGCTCGACTGAGGGACCTTACATATAACTTCATGTGTGGGGTACAGAAATTAGGTAGTCATTAAAACATCTGGTTAAACACTATCATTGCACACAGAGTCCATGTAACTTCTTATGTGACTTGTTAAGCAAATGTTTACTTATTTACGCTTGCCATAACAAAAGGATTGAATACTTATTGACTCAAGACATTTCAGCTTTTCATTTTTTATTAATTAGTAAAAAAAAAAAAACATAATTCCTCTTTGACATTACGGGGTATTGTGTGTGTAGGCCAAGCGACCAAAAAAAATCTAAATTTAATCCATTTTAAATTCAGGCTGAAAAAAGGGCTGTGAATACTGCCTGAAGGCACTGTAGTAGGTGTCCATGTCACCATATTCCTTTCATAGTGCACTACTTTTGACCAGGGTCCATAGCGCATTATGTAAGGAATAGGGTGCCATTTGGGACGCAGGCATACTGTATGTCAGGATATAACCTGCTGCTGTTCAAAAGGCTTCTGTGTGTTTGATGTCACGTTATCTACACTACATCTTCAAACACCTCGATAACCCAAAGACATATGTAAGGATACCCGTTCGTGGACTTCAGCTCTGCATTTAATACCATCATCCCAGAACTATTGACTGAATCTCTCTCGCACTCTATAAATTCATCTGATCCATTAAATATTGACACAGCTGTTCAGAAAGATTGAGTCTCTTTCCTCCCAAAAAGGCCACACTGGCTGTAAATTAATGATTAAGGGTTAAGTAGCTACAGTACAGAGGGTCCTTTTCACACAACTAAGCCGAGCCGAGCCAATCCAAGCTGTACTGGGCTGGCCTGGTTACACATCCATCATAGTTACTGGAGCTGCGCTGCAAAGGACAATGTATAAAGAAGATATCAGAGCCAGCACCATACTATTGGGGACTGCACTGTAGTGTGAATCAAGCATGGGTCTGCTGTTGGCTCTAGAGTCTAGCTGTAACTGTGGCCTGAAGGCCATCCAGGCAGATAGCTGCTCTCTTTGTGTGGACATACATCACTATGCTGAGCACTGAGATGACAAGTCTGTGTTATTCCTCCTGTCCTGTCACCCTCCCTCCGCTTTCCCTTTCAGTCCCTGACAGACAAAACCCTGGGAGGCGAGCAGTGAAAAATGCTGTGACCAGACAGACATGGGGGGGTTACACGTCGGCAGAGCGGAGGACCGGGCATAGAGGTCATGAACTCTGTGCCCCCATCGAAGCGCTTGACTGACTTCTGCCATTGTCGAGTGTGTGTCTGCGTGTGCATGCATGTCTTACAAAGCTGTGCTATAAACACGGAGACATGGCTAAACGGCAGCATCACAACACCGGGAAGCAATGTGAAGGTCACGCCACAGGTGGCCGTAGACATGGCTGTTAATAGATTCAAGACACCATGAACAAAATGCCTCTTCTGTACCACAGAATTCACAGATTCTCTTTCAGTCTGTTCACTCAATACAACATGGGAAAAACACACCATAGCTGAGTGTTGTATCTTATTTCATCCTTCAGGGAATCAAGGTTGTACAGACTGGGCGATATGGCTTAAAAATCATGTTTCTATTTTTTCAAACTTATGGGTGATTCACTATATACGTACTGCTAATTACTTAATTTTTTTTCTCTACATAAGCTTTGTTGTACAATTAAAGGTAAAATACACTGCATATATTATAATGAATTCAGGACGTGTGAAATTATACCCAGGCTAAATATAAGCCTTCCACAACCATCAGACACACTAACAATTATATTATTTTATCAAAATAGTTGAACCTGCGTTTTAGCAATAATCACTGATCTGGCTTTGAGGTCTGTTTAAAATCCCCTTTTTGTTACAAATGTAACCAGAACCATGCATAATGCACATTCACTGATGCCCAACTTGTTGTAACAGGCATTCTAGAAAATAAACAGGTCTCATAAACCTTTCTCAAGGGCAAGCCCACGTGCTAGTGATTAGCCAGCTAATCTTTATATTTCAAGTTTAGCTAACAAGGATCTATCTGCTAGTTAACAAGGATCTATCTGCTAGTTAACAAGGATCTATCTGATAGCTAACAAGGATCTATCTGATAGATCCTTGTTAACTATCAGATAGATCCTTGTTAGCTATCAGATAGATCCTTGTTAGCTAGCAGATAGATCCTTGTTAGCTAGCAGATGGATCCTTGTTAGCTAGCAGATAGATCCTTGTTAACTATCTGCTAGTTAACAAGGATCAACAGAGACAAAAAAGTATTTGTTCCCCTGCAGAGTTTGCCCACTGACAAAGAAATGATCAGTCTATAATTTTAATGGTAGGTTTATTTGAACAGTGAGAGACAGAATAACAACAAAAAAATCCAGAAAAACGCATGTGAAAAATGTTATAAATTAATTTGCATTTTAATGAGGGAAATAAGTATTTGACCCCTCTGCAAAACATGACTTAGTACTTGGTGGCAAAACCCTTGTTGGCAATCACAGAGGTCAGACGTTTCTTGTAGTTGGCCACCAGGTTTGCACACATCTCAGGAGGGAATTTGTCCCACTCCTCTTTGCAGATCTTCTCCAAGTCATTAAGGTTTCGAGGCTGACGTTTGGCAACTCGAACCTTCAGCTCCCTCCACAGATTTTCTATGGGATTAAGGTCTGGAGACTGGCTAGGCCACTCCAGGACCTTAATATGCTTCTTCTTGAGCCACTCCTTTGTTGCCTTGGCCGTGTGTTATGGGTCATTGTCATGCTGGAATACCCATCCACGACCCATTTTCAATGCCCTGACTGAGGGAAGGAGGTTCTCACCCAAGATGTGACGGTACATGGCCCCGTCCATCGTCCCTTTGATGCGGTGAAGTTGTCCTGTCCCCTTAGCAGAAAAACACCCCCAAAGCATAATGTTTCCACCTCCATGTTTGATGGTGGGGATAGTGTTCTTGGGGTCATAGGCAGCATTCCTCCTCCTCCAAACACGGCGAGTTGAGTTGATGCCAAAGAGCTCCATTTTGGTCTCATCTGACCACAACACTTTCACCAAGTTGTCCTCAATCATTCAGACGTTCATTGGCAAACTTCAGACGGGCATGTATATGTGCTTTCTTGAGCAGGGGGGCCTTTGCGGGCGCTGCAGGATTTCAGTCCTTCACGACGTAGTGTGTTACCAATTGTTTTCTTGGTGACTATGGTCCCAGCTGCCTTGAGATCATTGACAAGATCTTCCCGTGTAGTTCTGGGCTGATTCCTCACCGTTCTCATGATCATTGCAACTCCACAAGGTGAGATCTTGCATGGAGCCCCAGGCTGAGGAAGATTGACAGTTATTTTGTGATTCTTCCATTTGCGAATAATCGCTGTTGTCACCTTCTCACCAAGCTGCTTGGCGATGGTCTTGTAGCCCATTCCAGCCTTGTGTAGGTCTACAATCTTGTCCCTGACATCCTTGGAGAGTTATTTGGTCTTGGCCATGGTGGAGAGTTTGGAATCTGATTGATTGATTGCTTCTGTGGACAGGTGTCTTTTATACAGGTAACAAGCTGAGATTAGGAGCACTCCCTTTAAGAGTGTGCTCCTAATCTCAGCTCGTTACCTGTATAAAAGACACCTGGGAGCCAGAAATCTTTCTGATTGAGAGGGGGTCAAATACTTATTTCCCTCATTAAAATGCAAATCAATTTATAACATTTTTCACGTATGCGTTTATGGATTTTTTTGTTGTTATTCTGTCTCTCACTGTTCAAATAAACCTACCATTAAAATTATAGACTGATCATTTCTTTGTCAGTGGGCAAACGCACAAAATCCGCAGGGGATCAAATACTTTTTTCCCTCACTGTATCTGCTAGCTAACAAGGATCTATCTGCTAGCTAACAAGGATCTATCTGCTAGCTAACAAGGATCTATCTGCTAGCTAACAAGGCTCTATCTGCTAGCTAACAAGGATCTATCTGCTAACTAACAAGGCTCTATCTGCTAGCTAACAAGGCTCTATCTGCTAGCTAACAAGGATCTATCTGCTAGCTAACAAGGATCTATCTGCTAGCTAACAAGGATCTATCTGCTAGCTAACAAGGATCTATCTGCTAGCTAACAAGGATCTATCTGCTAGTTAACAAGGATCTATCTGCTAGCTAACAAGGATCTATCTGCTAGCTAACAAGGATCTATCTGCTAGCTAACAAGGATCTATCTGCTAGCTAACAAGGATCTATCTGCTAGCTAACAAGGATCTATCTGCTAGTTAACAAGGATCTATCTGCTAGCTAACAAGGATCTATCTGCTAGCTAACAAGGATCTATCTGCTAGCTAACAAGGATCTATCTGCTAGCTAACAAGGATCTATCTGCTAGTTAACAAGGATCTATCTGCTAGCTAACAAGGATCTATCTGCTAGTTAACAAGGATCTATCTGCTAGCTAACAAGGACCTATCTGCTAGCTAACAAGGATCTATCTGCTAGCTAACAAGGATCTATCTGCTAGCTAACAAGGATCTATCTGCTAGCTAACAAGGATCTATCTGCTAGCTAACAAGGATCTATCTGCTAGCTAACAAGGATCTATCTGCTAGTTAACAAGGATCTATCTGCTAGCTAACAAGGATCTATCTGCTAGTTAACAAGGATCTATCTGCTAGCTAACAAGGACCTATCTGCTAGCTAACAAGGACCTATCTGCTAGCTAACAAGGATCTATCTGCTAGCTAACAAGGATCTATCTGCTAGCTAACAAGGATCTATCTGCTAGTTAACAAGGATCTATCTGCTAGTTAACAAGGATCTATCTGCTAGTTAACAAGGATCTATCTGCTAGCTAACAAGGATCTATCTGCTAGCTAACAAGGATCTATCTGCTAGCTAACAAGGACCTATCTGCTAGCTAACAAGGATCTATCTGCTAGCTAACAAGGATCTATCTGCTAGCTAACAAGGATCTATCTGCTAGTTAACAAGGATCTATCTGCTAGTTAACAAGGATCTATCTGCTAGTTAACAAGGATCTATCTGCTAGCTAACAAGGATCTATCTGCTAGCTAACAAGGACCTATCTGCTAGCTAACAAGGACCTATCTGCTAGCTAACAAGGATCTATCTGCTAGCTAACAAGGCTCTATCTGCTAGCTAACAAGGATCTATCTGCTAGCTAACAAGGATCTATCTGCTAGTTAACAAGGATCTATCTGCTAGTTAACAAGGATCTATCTGCTAGCTAACAAGGATCTATCTGCTAGCTAACAAGGATCTATCTGCTAGTTAACAAGGATCTATCTGCTAGCTAACAAGGACCTATCTGCTAGCTAACAAGGACCTATCTGCTAGCTAACAAGGATCTATCTGCTAGCTAACAAGGATCTATCTGCTAGCTAACAAGGATCTATCTGCTAGTTAACAAGGTAGAACACCCTTCTGTCCGTCTCCAACTGTTTGAACAGCATGCTAGCCTGTCCACTTTGTTCTCATGTTGAAATCAAGTGGTCTACTTTATTTCTCAGAATGAGAACGTGTCTGTTCTGCGCGCAATTTGAGGAGTTGTGACCTAAGAAGGGTACCATTATTAAGGTTACGTTCTCCTCTATTACAGTAAAATAATGTCTCCGTGTGTTGTGTTTCGGGTGTCCATATGACCCATTCTATTGGACCAAACCTCAAATGCAAAATAGTGAGTCTAAACCGCCTGTCAGAAAGGAAGAATTGATCTTTCAACTTTGTTGGCATGAGTGACAGGGGGAGTGGCTGTCTGTGGGAATAGAGAAGAAGAGACAAAGCGAGAGGTTTCACTCGCCAAAATCTGTCCAAAATAAGCCCCATGTGTTTCTATGGGTTTATTTTGGACCTAAGCTTGGTCGCCTGCCTTCCAGACTTTGGGACAACAACTCCCATTGTCAGGGTGGAGACATGAGCATCTTGTCGTTATATACCAGCATCTCTGGTGTAAACGGGAAGGTGCACATAGCACAGAAGGAGCGAAGGAAATGAGACCAAAATGACAACAAGAGGACATAAACGCTCATAAAATAAAAGAATATATATAAAATACATTTGATATACTTGCAATACAGGCATTTGGAATATCGCGCAAAAAAAACATACATTCAAATGAATCAAATTAATTTGACATATTGCCCAGCCCTAAGGCTCGGTCATCTCTGTGTGGTGTTCAGATTAAGGTACGCAGACATCACTCACCTCTGTAGTAGTACAGACACATGTCAGACAGCACAAACCACCTCTTCTTCCATAGCTTCATCCCCGTGCTGTCCTGAAACAACAACAACAGAAGAAAACAGAAAGAGACAGTCACAAACTATGTCTTTATGAGGACATAAACCCCCCCCCAAAAAAAATATATTTCACAATTTTGTTGTAGCCCTGAACATTCAACAGGTCTTTTGATGTATATATAATGACAAGATGCTCATGCTTGATTAAATAGTTGAGCATATGGAAAGGCTGTGGATCCCCAAGGAGAGGTTTGAGAAACTACCACACCTTCTGTGGACACTAACATTATTGATGCTGGTTAGCAACTAAAAAAAGACAAACATGTTGAGATTTTCAGTAGTAGGCAGTATTTGTGCTGAGCCACTCCTTCTAAAAGGGAAAGAAACCAGGATCGCCAGACAGACATCTGCTGTTCAGAGGGTACCTATGATTTAGTTCATGGTACAAGATAAAGAAGACAAAGTCAAGACTGTTGTACACTCCAGATGTGATTACAAGGAAAACACCCTTCCCCTAAGACAGGGAGCATTGTATTGTATTGTTCACAGACACACACACACACCGGTGTAGGCAGCTGAGGGGAACGACGGCTCATTATAATGGCTGGAACGGAGCAAATAGAATGGCATCAAACAAATGGAAACCATGTGTGATACCATTCCACATATTCTGCTCCAGCCATTACCACGAGCCTGTCCTCTCCAATTAAGATGCCACCAACCTCCTGTGGTACACAAACACAGTTATGAAAAATAAACTGTGACTGAGGGGTGTGTGGGAGAGGGTGAGTTGGTTGGTTGGTTGGTTCTGGTGACATTACACTACAAAACATATCACACATATGCTCCCAGTACATTTGAACACATGTATGTATACAGTCCTGGTGGTGTATGTATTTGAACAATCTAGAAGAAAAAGAAACGCACACCTATATAGGCGAGGTGCTGGCTAGCGGAGTGGAAAACTAGAAAATAAAGAAGAACCGCACACTCTAGGAGCTCAGATGCAAAAAAGATACCCTGATGATGACAGCTGGCCTGTCGAAACGTTGGACATAAAATATTTTTTGCATCTGAGCTCCTAGAGTGTGCGGCTCTTCTTTATTTTCAGGTATATGTATTTGAACATGACAGTATTGAGATGTATTTGTTCCAGTAATAAAATCCACCACCATCCCAGTTCCCCTGCGATTCCATTCCTTCCCAGAATGTCTTGCCGGTGCTTTGATCTGTTCATGGATGAGGTACCATTCTATTCTCAAACAGTCATGTTTGTCGGAAGGATCACACACTGCTAGTAATACAGCATGGGCTGGGCGTCCCAAATGACACCCTATTCCCTATATAGCGCACTACTTTAGGTAGTGAGTCTATGTGTGGGGGTACGGGTTAGTCGAGGTAATATGTGCCTTCGGGAAGTATTCAGTCCCCTTGACTTTTTCCCCATTTTGTTAGATGACAGCCTTATTCTAAAATGTATTAAATAGTTTTTTTTTCCCCTCGTCAATCTGCACACAATACCCCATAATGACATCACAATACCCCATAATGACATCACAATACCCCATAATGACATTACAATACCCCATAATGACATCACAATACCAATGACAAAGCAAAAACTGAATTTTTGAAAAAAAATATATTTATAAAATGAAAATATCACATTTACTCAGTACATTGTTGAAGCACTTTTGACAGCAATTACAGCCTTGAGTCTTCTTGGGTATGACGCTACAAGCTGGCACATTTAAGGAGTTTCTCCCATTCTTCTCTGCAGATCCTCTCCAGCTCTGTCAGGTTGGATGGGGAGCATCGCCTCACAGCTATTTTCAGGTCTCTCCAGAGATGTGTGATTCTGATTTGATTTTGGGTTCAAGCCACTCCTGCGTTCTCTTGGCTGTGTGCTTAGGGTCGCTGTCCTGTTGGAAGGTGAACCTTCACCCCAGTCTGAGGATCTGAGCACTCTGGAGCAGGTTTTCATCAAGGTCTCCCTCCCTGTCATTCTGTACTTTGCTCCGTTCATCTTTGCCTAGATCCTGACTAGTCTCCCAGTCCCTGCCGCTGAAAAACATCCATGTTTTTTTTTTAATTCTGTTTAATTTAACCTTTATTTAACTAGGCAAGTCAGCTAAGAACAAATTCTTATTTACAATGACGGCCTACCAAAAGGCAAAATGCCTCCTGCGGGGACGGGGGCTGGGAATAAAAATAAAATAAA